>UESW01001830.1:435477-659579 GCA_900491605.1 Calamus simplicifolius
AATCTTATCTTTTTCAAAAACAAGTTTTGGCAAACCATGTACTAAATCCTTCTTAATTAATTTAGATAGTAAATCCATGCTTGCATGAGCTAGCCTACGATGCCATAACCAACTATTATCAGTTTTATTATTTGTAGCAACTAGGCAATCAATATTTTGATCATGCAAATCATTTAAATTAACAATGTATACATTACCATGCCTTTGACCAACAAATTTGTTTTCATTAGCAGGATTTTTAACAATGCATAAGGATGATTCAAATGTAACATTAATCCTTTGTCACATAATTGACTAATGCTAAGTAAATTGTGTTTCAGTCCTTTCACAAGCAAAACATTATCAATATAAGCATGAGGTGTGATACCTATTTTTTCAATGCCAATTATTTTTCCTTGGCCATTATCACCGAAAGTAACAACACCTCCATCTTTTGCTTCCAAAGTGATGAATTGCGATTCATCACCGGTCATGTGTCTTGAGCACCCGCTATCCAAGTACCATTGTCTTTTAATTGCTCGGGTTGCAAGACACACCTGCATACACAATTTCAATTTTTGTTTTTAGGTACCCAAGCTTTCTTGGGTCCTTTAGGGTTAGTCAAGATGGTTCCTTTTGGAACCCATATTTTTCTTATCTTTTGTGTTTGACAAATATAAGCTTTGTGTCCTATTTTTCCACATTTAAAACATGTAATTTTAGTAGAATCATCAGCATGCTCATAATATTTTTCAAAAATTTTTGTCTTTCAAAAGGATTGTATCCAAGACCAGCTCTATTGTAAACAGCTCTTTGACTATTTAAAATTATTTCTAATTTTTCTGAAGCTTAGAGTAAATCTATCAACAATTGGTTTTAATTTATTCACTTCATTTTTTAAATCTTGGTTTTCCTTTAACAATGATTCATTATCCTTTGAAATTCTTTCCTTTTCAAGAGTAAGATTTTTGATTTCATTTTTCAATTCTTTGCTCTTGAACTTAAATTTGCAAAATCATCAATAAGTTCATAAAATGCACATTGTAATTCATCAAAGGTAAAGTCATCTAAAAAGTTAGGGCTTACCTCATCATTATCAGCCATGAAGCAAACATTGGCAACTTCAGTTTTCTCTTCATCTTCTGAACTGTAGCTTCACTGTCGCTCCAAGTAGCCATCATTGCCTTCTTCTTTATTCTTTTATCCTTCTTTAATAGTGGACAATCTGGTCTGATGTGTCCAGGCTTCTTGCACTCATAGCATGTTGGAGGTTCACTCTTTTCCTTATCTTTGCTATGGTCTCCTTTGATAAAATGTTTTCTTTTTCCAAATTTCTTTCTCTTCATGAACTTTTTAAATTTCCTTGAAATAAGTACATTTCATCATCTTTCTCACTGTCACTTGTGGTTTCTTCACTTTCATCTTCTTGAGTTGCACTCTTCAATGCCATGGTCCTTTTCTTCTTTGATTCATCTTCATCGATATGTTGTCGTTGCTGAAGCTCATGAGTCATCAAAGAACCGACCAACTCTTCAAGTGATAGTGTTGAGATCTTTTGCTTCTTGAATTGCAGTGACTTTTGCTTCCCATGTCCTAGGTAAAGATCTTAAGATTTTTCTAACAAGATCACTGTTAGAATAAGATTTTCAAGACTTTTCAGTCCATAATAATATCAGTAAATCTTGTAAACATATCAGTAATATTTTCAGCAGGATCCATCTTAAATAATTCATACTTATGAACAAGCATATTTATTTTGGATTCCTTGACTTGATTTGTACCCTCATGGGTGACTTCAAGTATATCCCAGATTTTCTTAGCAGACATGCAAGTTGATATGCGGTTAAACTCATTTGCATCAAGAGAGCAATAAAGAACATTCATAGCCTTTGCATTTAATTGAGCTAATTTCTTATCTCACTCATCCCATTCAGATTCAGGTTTTGCAATATTAATATTTTCAATCATAATAGTGGGTGTGTGTGGTCCATTAATTATGATTCCCCATAAATCATAATCTAGTGCTTGAATGAAGATTTTCATTCATGCTTTCCAATATGTGTAATTTGTTCCATTGAACAAGGGTGGTCTATTAGTTGATTGTCCTTCAGTCAACATAGAACTCATTGGGATTACTACTGATCTTTGGCTCGAAGCTAATCAAAGCTATAGGAATCAAGAGCACTCTGCTCTGGTACCACTTGTTCCCAGATGTAGCAACCCAAGAGGGGGGTGAATTGGGTTATTAAAAAATTAATTACTATGCAGATATGTGCTTTAACCCTAATTTTAATTTATAGCAGTGTAGTGGGGTGCACAGAATAATAACAATAGAGAATCAAACAACCACAACACACAAAAATTTATAGTGGTTCGGTGCCAAACTCAGCACCTACATCCACTCCCCAAAACCTTTGGGAATTTCACTAATCGTACCACAACGATTACAACCTCTAGCCTTCCTTGGCTAGCCTTCTTATTTATACGGCACAAGGCAACCAAAAACCCCTAGCCAAACCAGGCTAGTCCTCTTATTTCACGGCACAAGGAAGCCAAAAACTCCTAGCCAAACCAGGCTAGTCCTTTTGTTTCACGACACAAGGAAGCCAACAATAATCAAGGGTTAACACTAACCCTTTTACAAAATAATCAGAGAATGATAAAGAGAAGCTCCTACAATGAGCAAATATACAGAGAATACTTTACAACTTTTGAAGCAATATCTTCAGCAATAAATGAACGAAGTCGAAGTAGCTGAAGTCTTGATTGCTTGAAAAACTTCAATGATCTGGATAATTTTTGAAGCAATGAATGAACTTGAATGCACAACAACTCTCTTATCAACCACTCAATAATATGCAGTAAAACCTCTTTTCTTGGATTTCTTCCTCTTGAATTTCTTTTTCAAAAATCATCATAGTGTGCTTCTAATCCCAGCTATTTATAATAATCCAACAAAAAGATATCGTTAGATACATTAGGAACAAATGGAAATAAAAACGGAAAGAAAATATAACCATTGTAAAATATTTCCCTTAAGCATTGAATGCATGTCTCCATTTGAGGAAGAAAGAACCCTGAAACAATTCAAAAAATCAAAAGTTAAATGTAGCTAAAAATACAAATAGAGAGAGAGAGAGAGAAAGAGAGAAAGAGCATGCTCAAGAACTCAGGTGGCAGTTGACTGGAATTAATTCCAGGTAGCTGAAGACTTGAATACATTCGGCCAAGAGGCAAGCAGAAATCCCAGCTAGCTAGTCAGCTAGCTCACAAGAGATGCCACGATAAAGAAAAGGCGTCCAAAGGAGAGAGATAGGCAGCTCCTTAGGCAACTAAGACATTTGCTAGTTAGCTTCCCAGCTAACTAACAACAAAAGAAATCGGCCAGGAGAAAAAGTGCAGAGCACTTAGTTAGCTCAGCAGCTAACTAAGCAAAAGATAGTTAGCTCTTCAGCTAACTAACAAGCAATTCAAACGGTAGAGAAAAGAGGAAGTTAGCTCTCCAGCTAACTAAAAAATGAAGGCTCACGGCTTGCAGGAGATACAGAAGATGGGAGTTAGCTCAATAGCTAACTAAAGAAGAGTTAGTTAGCTCACTAACTAACTAAGTTCAAAAGCAACAGAGAACCCGTCCAACTTAGTTAGCTCTCCAGCTAACTAAAGAAAAAAGGCAACAGAGAGATCGCCCAAGCTAGTTAGCTCCTAGCTAACTGAGCAAAAGGCAGCGACATGTCAGAATAAAGCAGCTAACTTTTCAGCTAAATAACCAACAGGTAGCTAGCTCTCCAGTTAACTACAGAAACAATTCAAACGGCCAGAGAGAGAGGAAGTTAGCTCTCCAGCTAACTAAATTTTGACAGCGTACAGCCAGAACATCCCTGTGAAAAAAGTTAACTAAGTAGTTAGCTCCAAGGTAAAATAGTTAGCAAACAAGATATGCTAGCTAGCTAAGAGAACCAGCAGCTAGCTAAACAGTTAGCTAAAAAAAAGTGCATTCGGCCAAGAAAAGTAACAGGGGACGGTAGTTAGCTAAAAAGCAATCCAGTTAGCTCAAAGGCATCCCAAGCTAGCTAACCAGCTAGCTAAAAATGGAGGACGTTCGGTCAGCAACAGTGACAAGCACTTTAGCTAACTGAAAGAACTCCAGCTAGCTAACAAGCTAGCTAACCAGCTAGCTCAATAAGAATGATGCTCGGTCAAGCCACTGAGATAGCTTACCAGTTAGCTGAATGTCGTGCCAACTAGCTAACTGGAATAACAAGTTAGCTAACCAGTTAACTCCCAAGCCAATAAAATTATCTAAGGCAAACAAAATTTAATAGGTGGCAAAATAGAATGAAGTACTCTCTTACCAATCAATTTTGCACGAAGATACTTGCAAGTGACCGAACTTCCCTATATTAAGCTTAGAATTACTTAATTGTTTTGTAATCATCAAAATCAATCTGGGGTCAACAGTCACCAACTTTGATCAACACATCCTCTACTATTCTCTTGGGTACTTTCAAAGAGTGATTTGCTAGTTGTAGGGTCATGCCTGTAGGCTTTAGTTCTCCCAACCCTAGTTGCTCATATGTAGAGAATGACAATATATTAACACTCATCCCTAAGTCTAATAAAGCCCTATTTATTAGTGTGTTCCCCACAATGCATGAAATAGTAGGTGACCTTGGATCTTTGTATTTTACTAGCATATGGATAGATAAGAGCTCACACTGGCTGCCAGTAAGGCTCTCTTGGGCATATTTATGGTCTTCTTTTTGGTACATAGATTCTTAAGAAATTTGGCATAGATTGGGACCTATTGGATCACGTCCAGTAGTTGGATGTTCACTTTAACTTGCTTAAAGACCTCCAAAATTTTATCTAATTGGACTGAATTTTGATTGGGCTTAAGTCTATTTGAAAATGGTGCTACAATCCTGATTTTTGGTTCATCTTCTTCATGGGGTCAGTTGGTGGGTTGGGCATTACATCAAACTCTAATGCCTTAGGTGTTTTGGCTAACCTAGCTCAATAAGTTGTTCAAGTGATGTGACTTCTAATTATTCTTCTTCATATGTACCCTTCTAGTTATCTATTTATTTTTTAGATCTTAATGTATGAATGATACTTAGTTAGTTAATCTGGGCTCCTTGATTTGATCCTTAGATGTTTAGGTTTCTAGGGTTAGCTTCGGGTTGACTCGGTAGCTTACCCTATTCTCTTTCACTTATGGTTGTGGCTAACTGACCTACCTGCATCTCCAAATGAGTCATGGCCTAAGTATTAGTGGATAGCAGTTGCCCTGTGTTTTGCATAAAGTTATTTAGGGTGGTGTTGGTGCTATTTATCATGGTATAAGTTTCAGCTTGGAATTTAACTAGGGTTTCTAGGGCCTTGTCTAGGGAACTATACCTCTTTTCATTCTCATTGACTGATGGGTTATTTCCTATAAAATTGGGCCTTGGGTTAGGTTGGTTGAAGTTGGACCACCTGCACTAGGACCTTGTGACCATGCAAAGTTTAGATGGTTCCTTCACCCTAAGTTGTAGGTTGGTGCATAAGGATTGTTGGTTGTTCTTTGATAGGTTGCATTCACCTATGCACAACTATTTTCAGGGCTATGAAGTAGGGGCACTCTTCTACTATATGTCCTGGCTTATTATATCCAGTGCAGATAGGTGCAGCCACTTGGTTTACATGATTTATCAGGACCTGTCCCTTAAGTTCCAAGGCTTCTATCCTACGAATCAGAGATGCCATCTTAGCTTCTTCAGCTATAGATAGAGAGCATTAGTGCATACCACCTCTTGATGGTGTAGGTTCAAATTTTTAGTTTCCTCCGATTGTAAGCTCTTTTCTGCTAAATCTTCTAGAAACTGCCAGGCTTCATTGGGTGGTTTCTGCATAAAGTTGCCCCGACACATCGACTCGAGTATAGTTTTGAAGTTTAGGTTTAGACCTTCATAAAAGATTGACATAACCTCCAAGTCTCTATCTCATGGTGTGGATATTGGCTCAATAGATTCTTAAATTGGTCTAGACACTTTCAGAAAGGCTCTCCCCTAATTGATGAAATTGGGCAATTTCATTTCTTAACTTGGCTGTTTTATGATGTGGAAAGAATTTTCTCAAGAATACTTTAACAAAACCTTCCCAGGTTAAGATTGACTAAGTAGGTAAACTATATAGCCACTTTTTGGCATTTTTCTTACGAGCAAAGTTAATTAACCTAGGTTTTATAGCATCTTCTGAAAGTTCATGCATTCTCATAGTATCACATACTTCCTTAAATTCTCTAATAAAAATGTAAGCATCCTCAATTCCTATGAATTTAGGGAGTATGTTGATAATCTGAGGCTTAATCTCAAAACTGCCTCTATTTGTTTAGGGTAGTTGAATGCATGATGGTTGGGCAGATCTAATTGGGTAGCAGTATTCTTGTAGGCTAAGGGGATGTCCTAATTTCTTCATGGTTACTTTTTCTTCGTCAAGGGTAGGGTCTAGATCTATCCTTATTAATTGACCAAACTTTCTTTTCCAAGTTGTAAATTTGAATTTTTTTATATTATGTAGAGAGAGAAAAGAAGAAGATTCTAAAAGAAGTATCCTAAGAGATTCCTAGAACTAATAGCAATGAAGAATACTTTAATTAGGGTTTAATAATTATTAGCAATCAAGTTAACAAAGATTAGACTCTCTACTTTAGGTTTAACTTAGATCTAGACAGCTTCTAACTTTTAAGACCGCCTTGGAGCCCTCCAAGATAAAAATTAGCTGATCGACTAACCAGTTAAGGGTAAGGTCAGTAGGGGTCCCCCAGTTGTTTACTTGGTAAGTGAACATGTTGGCCCAAATGGCAACCCAAGAGAGGGGGGGGGGGGGGGGGGGTGAATTGGATTCTTTAAAAAATTTTACAATTAAAATTAATTCCACAAGATGAATGTGCACAAGTAAAGTATGGAGAGTGTGATGCTATGAATGCTGAGCACAATATAGATAGAAAAGATAAACACGACAACATAAGGATTTATAGTGGTTCGGTGTTAGCTACACCTATGTATATCCACTCCCAAGCAACTCTCGGGTACATACTATAATCACCCTGATTACAGTAGAGTTATTTTGCAAGATCATAATTCGAACTTGTTGTTTTACAACAGGATCACAACGAACCCAGCCGGTTTTCGCAAGTTCACCAGCACACAACCTAACACAAGCAAATCTTAACTTGCCCGAGGTCAACTATCTTAACTGATTCAATCCCTTGATTGAATCAGAAAGCAAACAAATCAAGTAAATGTTTACAGCAATTTAATTGCTCCTCAAATGAGCATATAAATAATACAAATAAAATGAGAATAGAAAAGCATGAATTGAAGCTATTTGAAGTTGAGTTTTTCTTCTTTTCCTCTTTCTCTTCTGAATGATCTTTCAAAGCTTGAACTTAGGCTCTTGAAGAAAACTTGGTGAAGAGAAGGTTAAAGAACTAGGGCTCTTGCTCTTCTTCTTCTAATTGATGGAAATCCTTCGGATTTGATCTTAAAAGCTTTTGGATTTCTCTTCTATCTCTTTTGCACAGTAAGGCTTTGAATCAGAGATTTTCCTCTTTGAAATTTCTCTATTTTCCTCGTTTTCTTCTCTCTTATTTTTGAACGGTTGGAATCCCCTTTTTATAATCTCTCTTAATCTAAGTTTTTGATGCAAACTAGCCGTTGAGAGTACTTGGATTAGTTCAACACGCAAAGGCAAAGAGCCGTTGAAGAGTAGGTGAAGAAATATGACCGTTGAAGCTTTTTCTGATAAATCTGAAAATCGACTCTAATAAGTTGGAGTCGGCTCTAATTTTAAGGTGTCGGCTCTAAGTCGGGTTTTCTAAAATAGTAAGAAAATGTTCGTCGTGGAGTCGGCTCTGGAATTCTGTGGGGTTGACACATCGCGAGCTAGAGTCGGCTCTAATTTCCTTGGGGTCGATAGTATCCCAAAAAATGCAGTCTCTGTTCTCAGGTTAGAGTCGGCTCTAATTCTGCTGGTGTCGAATCTAAAATCTAAAGCAAAAAAATAATTCATTGTATCTCAGGTTAGAGTCGGCTCTAATTTTCTGGGTGTCGACTCTAAACCGTGCTGAAAGTGTCAAACAGTTCGATACGCTCCGGAGTCAGCTTAAATGTTTCTGGGTGTCGGCTCTAAACTCTGAACTTTGACATATACCATTAAAAACTGATTCAAGCCAAGTTTTGCATGAATTATAAATATTTAGCCTTTCTAAATTCCTGAAACACTTATCAATTTCATTAGTATCATAGGGAATATACTCATGGCTTTTGTTAATCATCAAAATCAATAAATGGGTCAACAATCTTTCCCTTTTTGATGATGACAAAAACATTGAGTATATGCATAATCAATTAATGCATATTTGTCAAAATAAGTGAATTCATAGTTATGCATGAATTTTAATAACTTTAACCAAAAGTAATTCAAATGATTATTTTATGTGTCATATAAATAGAATTTTTAAATGGGATTTTAGCAACATAATTAAGCTCATAATTAGGCTCCCCCTGAGAGTGAGGTAGCTCCCCCTATGTATGTGCATACAACATATCCATTTTAAGTCCATTTAAATCCATATGCATATACACTCTTTCTCCCCTTTTTATTTATCAACAAAAAGGTTAAGAAGTTGAGGGTAGATATTGCTTAAATCAAAATCAATACAAGAATTGAATAACTCAGAATTTGAAATGCAATAGTCAAGATTGATTTCATATAAAATCTATTGAGTACAAAGTATCAAGTACATATAACATGTCAAGACAAAATAGTCACAACAAGATACATTGTTTCTAATTACAACAAAATGATATCATTTGTCCTAGATGCAAACTAGTTTTCATATGCTAAACTTAAAATCTAAAGATAGCTTGAGATAGATTGAATTTGATTGGATTGAAGTAGAGTTGACTTGGCTTGGCTTGGGAAAAGGATCATCTCAGAATATTCTTAAGTTCTGCCAAAATCTATCCATTCCTTTTTCTTGAATCTTCATAAAGTCATTAAGCATTTTCTTAACTAATGAAGTAGCTGCTGTGACTTTCTCTTGAAGTTCTGCATTACATCTGGAATAAGTATCAGAGTCACCTCCAATGTCCTTGATTTTGTCAAATATTAACTTTAAATCTATCTTCAAGGTATCTGAAGATGTACTCAGTGATGACTCAATCTCATTAACTTTTTCTTCCAAAGAGTATCATAACTACCTTATCCCCAAAAGTTTCTTATATCATCCTTAATTTTGGCTTCATGATATGCTAACAGAGCATTAAGCTTCTCAATCTGCCTCTCAGAAAATTCAGAAGAATTTTGAACAAAGGTTGTAGCTGCTGGTGCTGCTGGGGGTACCGAACTACTTGGTCCAGGTGATGAGTGCCTCACAGATGGTCCAGCCTCTGAAGGACCAGGGACTGTAGTATCAGCTTCATCCACCCTTTCTTCTACATGTCCTTTCCTTTCCCATTGCCCATTTACTTTCTTAAATCCCATACGGTGTAGTGTAGCACTGTTATAGAATCCGTATGTCTTAATTTCTTCATTGGCTCATTTTCCAAAATGTTTACTCCTTGACTTTGAAAAGCCAAAGTCAACATCATTCCATAGGGCAAGGTTTCTCTCTTCTTGCTACTAGCCTCAACCATATATCCAATCATCATTCTAGTTAAATTTGTAGGCTGACCCATAACAACACAATCCATAACTACAATGTCCCTTTCAGAAACATACTCAAATTTCCCTGTCTTAGGAAATAAAAGCCTACTGCAAATATTATGTAACAACCTTAATTCCAAAGGTAATTGATTTGCACTGATTTCCTCAAAATCTATCATATCTTTTCCTAGTATCCTTGATAGAGCTTCTCCTCATTCACTGTGTAAATTAGCAATCATACCAATTATAGGAATCTCCAATAAATTGCCTAGAATTTTAGAAGTTAGGTGAATCCGTGTTCCCCTAACAGAGCTAACAATCCCACCATCTCCTCTATTCAAATTGTGATAGAATTCCTTCACTAAACTTGGGTAGGTAGGGACATCTTGTGAACATACCTTTTTCCAACCCATATTCCTTAGTTGCTTCCCTAGAGTGAATCCTTCTGAGTCAAAAAAGTTGAAGTTGACCTTCCTTCTAGTAGTGATGGCTTTTCTGGCTAGGAGGTTGATCTGGGGTGAAGGTGGAGTGGAATCAAGCTTGGAGTTGAGAAAGAAGAGGTGGAAGATGAGCTCGGAGAAGGTTGTCTCGCCGGACGCCGAGCGGTCCTCCTTCCGGTGGTAACGGTCACTCCAATGGCGGATGCACAACGTTTAGGTGCCATTAGATATCAAGAGGATGGATTTGAAAGATTTTAGGGTTTGGGACAAATGGAGAGGGATTTGGAGTTGATTGAAGTCAAATAGAAATGAAAAGGTGTTGGCCCAGATGGCAACCCAAGAGGGGGGGGGGGGGGGGTGAATTGGGTTCTTTAAAAAATTTATCCATTTAAAAAATAATTTCTTAACAAGAGTGCACAAGTGAAGTGAATTAATAACTACTATGCACAATATGAGGAAGATAGAAAGAGAGAGAGTCAAAGGTACGACGAACACAAAGATTTATAGTGGTTCGATGTTAGCCACACCTACGTCCACTCCTAAGCAACTCATGGGTCCACACTATAATCCTCTGATTATAGTTGAGTTATTTTACAAGCTCACAACTCTAACTTGTTGTTTTACATGAGGTCACAACGAACCTAGCCGGTTTTCACAAGTTCACCAGCACAAAACCTTAACTCAAGCTAAACTAGCTTGTCCCCGAGGTAAACTACCTTAACTAATTCAAATCCCCCTGATTGCATTAGTAAACAACAAATCAAGATAATGTTTACAACAAAGTAAAGCTCCTTAAACTGAGCAAATGTGCATTGTAAATAAATAAGGGTAGAAAAGCTTGATTGAAGCCAAGTGGATTTGAGCTTTTCTTCTTTTCTTCTTTTCCTCCTCTCTTTTGAATAGATGAATCAAGCTTCAGCTCTGATTCTTAACCAAAATCTGTTGAAGAAAACTTTGAGGAAATAGGGCTTTTGCTCTTCTTTCTTCTCCTTTGAGAATCCTTCGAATTTAAACTTTTAGGGCTTGGGATTTCTCTTGAATCTCTCTTTGAATGATAGGTGTGGACTCAGAGATTTTCTCTCTCTTTTTCACTGGATATATCTCTTGATTTTTCCGATATTTTTCCCATTTTTTCTCTCTATTTTTCTTCTTATTTTCGAACGGATGAATCCCCCCTTTTTATAGAATCTTAGGTGAGAAATAGCCATTGGAAATGTACTTTGACTTATTCTCCATGCAAGAAAATGTATCCATTGAGAGTTAGGTGGAAAAATATATCCGTTAGAGCTGATCTGGCACTTTTGAAAATCGTCCTTGACAGGTTGGAGTCGGCTCCAACTTTTCATGTGTTGGCTTCAGATCATGTTCCCAAAAATAGTAAAAAATCGATTCGACGTGGAGTCGGCTCCGACTTTACAAGGTGTCGACTCACCGCTGACTGGAGTCGGCTCTCGATTTCTTAAGTGTTGGCTCCAAGAATTGCTCCGAAAACATAGTCTATGTGAATCAAGATAGAGTTGGCTCCCAAAATCCATGTGTCGGCTCCGGCTTCTGAAGCAGAAAATAGTTTCTCTATATCTCAGGTTGGAGTAGGCTCCGCCAGGTCAAGTGTCGGCTTCGAACCGTGCCAAAAATTCTGAACTATTCCGATACGCTCTGGAGTCGGCTCGAGTGGTTCTAGGTGTTGGCTCCAAGTTCTGAACTTAAATAAATTCCATTGAAATTTAATTCAAAACTGATTTCTAAGTACCATTTGGATAAATAACTGATCTTAATTCCTGAAACACTTATCAAATATATTAGAATCACAAGGAATATACTCATGGCTTTTGTTAATCATTAAAATCAATAATTGGGTAAATAATTTCTCAATAATTTTCTCAACAATTTCTTCCTTTTTGATGATGACAAAAATATTAAGTATATGCATAATAAATTAATGCATAATTTATAAAACATTTTAAAATTAAGGTTAAGCTCCCCCTTAATGAGATAGCTCCCCCTATGTGTGTGCATATGTTAAGTTCATTGAAACTTTACTGCATATCTTAATTCATTTTGATATAAATGTTCATTTAACATATATTATCTTCATTAGCTTGTACAAATATCTCTTATTTCCCTTATCTTTATGCATATACAAATACCTCTTCTCTTCTCCTTTTTTGTAATCAACAAAAGGTTAAGAAGGAAGTTCGTATAGCTTAAATTAACATCAAACATAGGAGTTGAATAATTCAAACATCAAAATCAAAGGTTAACTCAAAATTTAAGCAACTTAATATCAAAATTCAAGTATGATATTCATTGAATACTGAAACATTACAACAAAATGTTCATTTAACTAAACTTCATTACATCATTCAAAATGCAAACAAAATCAAATTACATCATAGAGCAAACTAAACATCAAAATCTAAGAAAATCTAAAAAGTCTCTTAAGCTCTTCTAAGATCTTTCCCATGTCGTCTCCTTGTATCTTTATAAAATCATTTAACTTCCTCTCAACAAAAGCAGATGCAACAATGACTTTTTCTTGTAGCTCAGCATTACTCTTTGAATATGTATCAGATTCTCCTCTAAGTCCTTGATCTTCTCAAAAATTTGCATTAAATCACATTTCAAGGCCTCGGAAAAAGTTCCAAAGGATGATTCAATTCTGTTTACTTTATCTTCCAAAGAGTAATACAACTCCCTTATACTCATAAGTCTATTATAAATTCAATCTTCATTCTTTCTTCATGACAAGCAAAGAGTTCCTTTAGTTGCTCCAATTGAATTGAGAAAAATCCACAAGTAGGAACAGAAACAGATGCAGGTGCAGGTGTAGGTGCTGGTGTTGATCTACTGGGTTTAGGTGAAGGATGCCTCATGGATGGTCCAACCTCTGATGGTGCAGTAGCTCCAGTATCAACTGCCTATCCTCTAGGTGTCCTTTCCTTTCTAATTATCATTAATCTTCACGAACCCCATACGATGCACAGTGGCAATGCTATAGTAATCTGTGTGCCTAAGGTTCTTCAAAGGTTCATTATCTGAAATAACTACTCCTTGGCTCTGAAATGCTAAAGTCAGAATCATGTCGTAAGGCAAGGTTGATCTCTTCTTGCTCCCAGCCTCAGCCATATACCATATCATCATCCCAGCTAAATTTATTGGCTGACTTGTCAGAACACTGTCCATGATAACAATATCTCGCTTCGAGATATACTCAAATCAACCGGTCTTTGGGAATAAAATCCGACCACAAATATTATGTAATAATCTGAGATCTAGAGGCAACTGGTTTGCCCTAACCTCTTCAAATTTTGTGATCTCCCTTCCAAGCATTCTAGATAAAGCTCCTGCTCTCTCACTGTGAGAATTTGCAATTAGTCCAACAACAGTAATCTCTAAAAGGTTTCCTAATATCTCCGAGGTCAAATGTATTCTTTTTCCTCTAACAAACTTGTGATTCCTCCATCTCCTATAGACAAATTATGGTAAAACTCCTTAACTAAAGCAGGATAAGTTGGAACGTCAAGAGACCAAACCTTCTCCCAACCTAGTTCCTTTAACTGCTGCCCAATGGCAAAACCCTCGGCCTTAAAGAAATGAAAATCAACTTTCCTGCCCATTATGATCACACGACCAGCAAGGGTGTCAACTTGAGGCAAAGAAGGACTGGGAATCACACTCAGTGTGGATGCAGACGAAGAGGATGAAGAGCTTGGTGAAGGCTACTGCGCCGGATGCCTCATGGTTCTCTTTCTCGTCATCACATGAGCTCCAAACACTGATCCTCTACGTTTAGATGCCATTGGAAGCTAGAGAATGAAGGATTTGAAAAATTTTGGGTTTTGGGGTGAGTGGGGAAGAGTTTGGGATGGTTAGGAGTCGATTGAAATGAGAAATGTGTTGACTCTGCCCTAATAAAGTCAACCTGGGACCACTTAGAGTCGGCTCCAAGTCGCTAACACAGTCGGTGCCCGAAGTGGAGTCAACTCTGGAAAGGCAGGTGTCGGCTCCAAAATTATAGATAAAACTAGAGTCGACTCCAATAATCAGAGGTGTCGGCTCCAAGAAATTTTTAGTGAAAAAATAAGAGTTTCAAAGAATCTGAAACTTGTCCGAAATTCCATCAAATTTTGGATAAATCAACTTTGGAATGTGATGAATCAAAGGGTTCAAATATCTAGATAAATTTTTCTTAAAATCATAAGAAAATTAAAAGAAAATAATTGAATTCTAGATAATCATTTCTAAGAGATTTAAAATTCATTCCAATGGATCACAGACTCCTAATCTCCTCTAAGATAACAAAATCTCTCTTCACTTAGGGGTTTTGTAAAAATGTCAGCTAAGGTTTTATAAAAATGTCAGCTAATTGTTCATCAGTACAAACATAATTAAGACAAATGTCATATTTAGCTACATGTTCTCTAATAAAATGATATCTAATTTCAATGTGTTTTGTTCTTGAGTGTTGAATAGGATTTTTAGTCAAATTAATTGCACTAGTGTTATCACATCTAATTGGTGTTTTATCAAGTGTTATACCATAATCTTCAAATTGTCGCTTAATCCAAAGGATTTGAGCACAGCAACTTCCAGCTGCAACATATTCAGCTTCAGCAGTTGATAATGCAACCGAATTTTTTTTTTGCTAAACCAAGAGATTAAGTTACTTCCTAAAAATTGGCATGCATCACTTGTACTTTTTCTATCCAATTTACAACTAGCATAATTAGAATCAGAATATGCAATCAAATTTAATGTTGAGTCTCTAGAATACCATAATCCTACATTTTTAGTTCCATTTTGATATCTAAGTATTCTTTTTACTGCAATTAAGTGAGATTCTTTTGGTTCAGATTGATATCGTGCACATAAACATACCACAAACATAATATCAGGTCTACTTGCTGTTAAGTAAAGTAGTGAACTGATCATACCTCTGTAATATTTTTGATCAATAGGCTTACCATCTTCATCTTTATATAACTTGCATGAAGGACTCATTGGTGTTCCGAGAGGTTTGACTTGTTCCATGCCAAACTTCTTGAGAATTTCTTTTGTGTACTTTGTTTGGTTGACGAAGATTCCCTCTCTTTCTTGTTTGATTTGAAGTCCTAGGAAGAAGTTGAGTTCTTCCATCATGCTCATCTCAAATTCATCCTGCATTAACTTAGCAAATTCTTGATACAAAAGATTGTTAGTAGCACCGAATACAATATCATCTACATAAATTTGTACTACCAATAAATCTTTATCTTTTCTTTTCAAAAATAAGGTTTTATCAACATTTCCTCTAGAAAAATTATTTTCAATTAGAAATTTCCTTAATCTATCATATCAAGCTCTAGGTGCTTGTTTTAAACCATAAAGTGCTTTGTGTAATTTAAAAACATGATTTGGAAATTCATGATCTTCAAAACCTGGTGGTTATTCTACAAAAACTTCTCATTTATAAAACCATTTAAAATACACTTTTAACATCCATTTGAAATAAATTAATATTCATATGACATGCAAATGCAAGTAATAGTCTAATTGCTTCTAATCTAGCAACAGGTGCAAACGTTTCATCAAAATTAATCCCTTCTTCTTGATTATATCCTTTTGCAACTAATCTAGCTTTATTTCTAATTACTATGCCATTTTCATCTGATTCATTTCTAAATACCCATTTAGATCCTATAATAGAATGACCTTTGGGTCTCAACTAAGGACCATACATTATTCCTAGTAAATTGATTTAATTCTTCTTGCATAGCTAGCATCCAATAACTATCTTTTTTAGCTTCTTCAATAGATTTGGGTTCTACATGAGACACAAATGCAAGATGATTTATTGATGTTTCTCATTGATGATCTAGTTCTTACTCCTTGAGATGGATCACCTATGATTAAATCCTTAGGATGACCATAAGCATATCTCCAATCTCTAGGTAGATGTACATCATTATAGAGATATAGACTAAAAGATATGCTTTATGTTATGTCTTTATTTTAATGAGAATTCATTTTGAGCAATGTATGCCATTACTATATATGTGCATATGTCTAGTATTTACAAAGAGTATTTGATCTAGTGTGTAGAGTACGGCTTACACACAGAAGACTAGATCATCGGTTCTTTTGGAATACAAGTTTATTGTTCACAATTTTAGATGAAATTGGACACACCATCAGTAGAACTGTAGCATAAATTTTTAGTAGGTCTGTCTTGACTACGGGGAATGGTTTATTCTAACTATTTGTGCTAGTACACTTTGTGTATTGAACAGGACCCAGTTGAGTTAATTATTTTATACTACTTTATAAAATAATTTAAAACTCATGAATATTATGATTACTTATGCTCTTAATCCGAATTCTATTTCTAGACACGTGTATGTAGTGATTATTGCTTGATTACACATAGAGTGAGATTCTATATGAGTCAATAAACTCAGTGGGTTGGGCAATAACATTATATATATGGTGAATATTATAGTTGAAGGAAACCACGTCCTGATAAATTGGATTGATGATAACCCCTTGAGGAAGCTTATAAGTTTTGATTGTATCAAATATTGCAAGTGAGTTTTAAATCTGATACATCAAAAAGTTAAGTGGATAGGTCTCAAGGATAATAAAAGCTGTTTAAATTATATTATCAATAATTAAATTTAATTGGTGGATATCTGTAATATTAACGTGGGGAGATAATAAGTATTTAATATTAAAGGCTCGAAAATATAAATTCGAATATGATTAGGAGTACAATTATAATTCTTTAGTGGAATGAATTGTAATTTACGTAATTGAATCCTAACCTGGGGTAGGATTGGGAGATTTAATTACGTGGAAGTCCTTTTCATATTTTCCTATTGATCCCTGTTGTAGCCCTATAAATACCCTCTCAGTTGGTTGCTAGGGTGAACGTTTTTGGAGAAGAAAAATAAGAAACCCTAGGACGGCCAAGAGATCCACCATCTTATGAGAGAAAGATGATATTTTTGGGAATACGGTGAAAGGCTAAAGGTTGAGGTCGAGCAATCGAATCAAAGTGTTCCAAAGTTCAAATATGAAGGTATGATCTTGTACTCATAGATTAGAACAGTAAAAGTTTTTTTGTATTACTTATATACGCTATAGCCGTGATCTTGGGGGTATTCCGCGTTCCCCAACAATTATGTAGTATCAATAACATCATCCTTAGGTGAATCATCATCTTTAGCTTCTGGTTCATGGTCAGAAGATACATCTATATTTAATTTTTTAATTACTCTTTCAAGCAAATTTGTATCTTCCTCATCATCAATCTTTTCAGAACTTGATGCTAAAGACTCATCATATACTACATGAATTGACTCTTCTATAATTAAATATTCTTATTGAATACTCTATATGCTTTACTAGATATGAAATAACCTAAGAATATACCTTCATCAGATTTAGCATCAAACTTTCCAAGATTGTCCTTACCATTGTTATGAATAAAACATCGACAACCAAATGCATGAAAATAACTAATGTTAGGTTTCCTATTATGCCATAGTTCATAAGGAGTTTTCTTAAGAATTGGCCTAATTAAAGCTCTATTAAGGATGTAACATACTATGTTTATAGCTTCTGCCCAAAAGTACTTTGGGAGTTGGCTTTCACATAGCATGGTACGGGCCATGTCTTCTAATGTTCTATTTTTTCTTTCTACTACTCCATTTTGTTGTGGTGTTCTAGGTGCAGAAAAATTATGATGAATGCCATTTTTAATATAGAAATTTTTAAATTGATGATTTTCAAATTCTATGCCATGATCACTTCTAAGAGACACTATGGTAGTGTTTTTCTCATTTGTGACTTTCTTGAAGAATTTCAGGAATATCGAGAAAGTCTCATCTTTGTGAGCTAAAAACAATACCCAAGTGTATCTAGAATAATCATCTACTATCACAAGACCATATTTCTTTCCTCCTAGACTAGTGGTTCTAGTAGGTCCAAAAAGGTCCATATGTAGTAGTTCAAGTGGCCTAGTAGTTGAAACAATATTTTTAGATTTGAAAGAATTTCTAGTTTATTTTCCAAATTGACATGCATCACAAATTCTATTATTTTCAAAATCTAACTTTGGAAGTCCTTTAACTAAATCCATTCTAATTAATTTTGAAATTAGGTGTGTGCTTGCATGACCTAATCTACGATGTCATAGCCATCCAATCTCATTTACCTTAGCATTATCAGTAATTAAGCAATGGTTACCTATAGACAAATTGTCTAAATCAATTAAGTATACATTGCCATTTCTATTTCCAACAAATATAATGCTATTATCTATGGGATTAGAAACAATGCAAATAGAAGCTTCAAAAGAAACTTTGAAACCATTATCACATAATTGGCTAATGCTAATTAAATTATGTTTTAAACCATCAACTTATAATACATTTTCTATAAAAGTGGATGGAGTTATGTGAATTTTACCAAATCCCATAATTTGGCCTTTGCCATTATCTCCAAAAGTAACAACTCCTACTCTTTTATCTTCAAGGATGATAATTGCTCCTTGTCACCCGTCATGTGTCTTAAGCAGCCACTATAAAGGTACCACTTTCTTTTTGATCCTTTGGCCGCAAGACACTCCTGCAAGATAATCAAATCTTTTGTTTAGGTACCCAAGCTTTCTTGGGTCCTTCATGGTTAGTCGCAATAAATATTGTTCCTTTAGGAACCCATATTTTCTTTCCTTTAACCATTATATTCTCGTTAGATTTTCTAAAATTGCATTCATATGATTTATGTCCCTTTTTGTTACAGCAATAACATGAAGTATCATTTTTACTTGGTTTCTTAACAAAGAAATTGTTTGCATATTTTTGTTTCATATGAGGTCTATATCCTAATCCAGCTTTATCAAATACAACTCTTTGATTACTTAAAAGTAAATTTAATTTTTCTGAGCTATATGTAAATCTATCAACAATATTCTTATATTTATCAATTACTTTCTTCAAATTAATATTTTCATTAGAAATTGATTCCCTTTCTTTTAGTGAAACTTCATTTTCAGATTTTAGATTTTTAACCTCAAGAATTAGTTCATTTTTCTCTTTAAGAAGATTTAGGTTTTCAGTTTTCAAAGATTTATTTTTCATTCTCAAAACCTTAAAATCACTAACTAGCTCATTGAAAGCATCATATAATTCATCAAATGTAAAATCATCATAAATAGTTTCAGAACTTACCTCGTTGTCGTCATTCACCATGAAGCATATGTTTGTAACCTCTTTTTGTTCATCTTCGGATGAAGAATCTTCACTATCACTCCATGTTGCAACATAGGCCTTCTTCTTCTTCTTGTAACCCTTCTTTAGTTGAGGACATTCAGATCAAAAATGCTTCGGCTTTTTTGCATTCATAACATGTCAAGGATTCTTTCTCTTTATCTTTTTTTTTTTCCTTTTCTCCTTACATTTTAATTCTTGATTTCCTTTTGTGGAAGGGTCTCCTTCTTTGCATAAACTTTCTAAACTTCTTTGCAAGGAGAGGTGTTTCATCATCATCTTCTTCTTTCTCGCTGCTGCTCTTATCATTTTCTGCAGCCTTGAGTGCTATATTTCTTTTCTTCTTGACTTTTTTCTCTTGATGTTGTTTCATTGTCAATTCATGGGTCATCAAGGATTCAAGTAGCTCCTCCAAAGGTAGTGCATTCAAATCTTTGGCTTCTTGGATTGCAGTTACTTTTGCTTCCCATGATCTTGGAAGAGATCTAAGAATTTTACGCACCAAATCAGAATTAGTATAAGTCTTACCAAGACTTTTCAAACCATTGATTTAGTTTCTGCAGCCTTGAGTGCTATATTTCTTTTCTTCTTGACTTTTTTCTCTTGATGTTGTTTCATTGTCAATTCATGGGTCATCAAGGATTCAAGTAGCTCCTCCAAAGGTAGTGCATTCAAATCTTTGGCTTCTTGGATTGCAGTTACTTTGCTTCCCATGATCTTGGAAGAGATCTAAGAATTTTACGCACCAAATCAGAATTAGTATAAGTCTTACCAAGACTTTTCAAACCATTAACAATATCTGTGAATCTAGTGTACATACATGTGATTGATTTAGTTTGTTCCATGCTAAACAATTCATATTTGTGCACTAAAATGTTAATTTTAGATTCTTTTACTTAGTTAGTACCCTCATGGGTAACTTCTAATCTATCCCATATTTCTTTGGCAGATAAACAAATAGATATGCGATTAAATTTATTAGCATCTAAAAAATAATATAAAACATTCATGGCTTTGGCATTAAGCTGAGCCATTTTCCTATCGTTCTCATTCCAATCCCTTTCGGGCTTAGGAACGATTGAACCATCTACAATGTGTGTGGGTGTACTAGGTCCATTTGTAATGACACTTCACAATTCATAATCTAAAGCTTGAATAAAAATTCTCAATCTTTCTTTCCAATACGAATAATTAGAGCCATTAAACAAAGGTGGCCTAGTAGTGGATTGACCTTCAGCAAAGGATGATCCAGCTTGTGTTGCCATTTGGATCTTTAACTCTTGATTGTTAGATCAAATATAAATGAGCACAAGCTCTGATACCAATTGCTGCACGATCATGGGGACCTCCCATGTCACCCAACAAGTATACCTACCAGACCAGCTGGCTACCATCTTGGCCGGTACACCAACATCAATGAGCGGAGAGCCTGGCTTCGGTGACATGGTCACCAGTGAGAATTCTCATTGATGCTCTGCATGCATTTTACCCGTGCAGGTCAACTGGCTTTGATACCAATTGTTGGCCCAGATGGCAACCCAAGAGGAGGGGATGAATTGGGTTCTTTAAAAAATTTATCCCTTTAAAAAATAATTTCTTAATAAGAGTACACAAGTGAAGTGAATTAATAACTACTATGCACAATATGAAGAAGATAGAAAGAGAGAGAGAGAGAGTCAAAGGCTTGACAAACACAAAGATTTATAGTGGTTCAGTGTTAGCCACATATACGTCCACTCCCAAGCAACTCTTGGGTCCACACTATAATCCCCTGATTACAGTTGAGTTGTTTTATAAGCTCACAACTCTAACTTGTTGTTTTACACGGGGTCACAACGAACCCAGCCAATTTTCACAGGTTCACTAGCACAAACATTAACTCAAGCTAAACTAGCTTGTCCCGAGGTAAACTACCTCAACTAATTCAATCTCCCTGATTGAATTAGTAAACAGCAAATCAAGATAATGTTTACAACAAAATAAAGCTCCTTAAACTGAGCAAATGTGCAATGTAAATAAACAAGGGTAAGAAAAGCCTGATTGAAGCCAAGTGGATTTGAGCTTTCTTCTTTTCTTCTTTTCCTCCTCTCTTTTGAATAGATGAATCAAGCTTCAGCTCTGATTCTTGACCGAAATCTGTTGGAGAGAACTTTGAGGAAATAGGGCTTTTGCTCTTCTTTTCTTCTCCTTTGAGAATCCTTCGAATTTGAACTTTTAGGGCTTGGGATTTCTCTTGAATCTCTCTTTGAATGATAGGCGTGGACTTAGAGATTTTTCTCTCTCTTTTCACTGGATATATCTCTCGATTTTTTTTTGATATTTTTTCCATTTTTTCTCTATTTTTCTTCTTATTTTTGAACAAACGAATCCCCCCTTTTATAGAATCATAGGTGAGAAATAGCTGTTGGAAATGTACTTTGACTGATTCTCCATGCAAGAAAATGTATCCGTTGAGAGTTAGGTGGAAAAATATATCTGTTAAAGCTGATCTGGCACTTTTAAAAATCGTCCTTGATAGGTTGGAGTCAGCTCCAACTTTTCATGTGTCAGCTCCAGATCGTGTTCCCAAAAATAGCAAAAAATCGATTCGACGTGGGTCGGCTCCGACTTTACAAGGTGTCGACTCACCGCTGACTGGAGTTGGCTCCCGATTTCTGATGTGTCGGCTCCACGAATTGCTCCGAAAATAGTCTCTGTGAATCAGGTTAGAGACGGCTCCCGAAATCCATGTGTCGGCTCTGGCTTCTGAAACAGAAAACAGTTTCTCTGTATCTCAGGTTGGAGTCGGCTCCGCCAGGTCAGGTGTTGGCTTCGAACCATGCCAAAAATTCTGAACTGTTTCGATACGCTCTGGAGTCGGCTCGAGTGGTTCTAGGTGTCAGCTCCAAGTTCTGAACTTAAATAAATTCTATTGAAATTCAATTCAAAACTAATTTCTAATTACCATTTGGATAAATAACCAATCTTAATTCCTAAAACACTTATCAAATCTATCAGAATCACAAGGAATATACTCATGGCTTTTGTTAATCATCAAAATTAATAATTGGATAAATAATTTCTTAATAATTTTTCCAACAAAAGGTGTTTACTCTGCCCTAGAAAAATCAAAATGGAACCACTTAGAGTCGGCTCCCACAAAGCGAGGTGTTGGCTCTAAATCGCTAACACAGTCAGCGCTCGAAATAGAGTCGACTCTGCAGTAGTAGGTGTCGGCTCTAAAAACACAGACAGAGAGCACATAAAATTAGAGTCAACTCCAACATAAGTGGTGTCCGCTCTAAGACAGTTTCAGTGAAAAATGAGAGTTTCAAAGAATCTAAAACTTGTCAAAATGATCATCAAACTTTGGATAAATTTTCCTTAGAATGTGGTAAATCAAGATGTTCAAATATCTAGATAAATTTTCCTTAGAATCATAAGAGGATTTTCAAGAAAATGATTGAATTCTAGATAGTCATTCCTAGGAGATTTGAAATCATTCTGATGGATCACAGACTCCTAATTCTCCTCTAAGATAACAAAATCTCTCTTCACTTAAGGGTTTTGTAAATATGTCAACTAATTGTTCATCAGTACATACATAATCAAGACAAACATCATTATTAGCTACATGTTCTCTAATGAAATGGTGTCTTATCTCTATGTGTTTAGTTCTTGAATGTTGAATAGGATTTTTTATCAAATTTATTGCACTAGTGTTGTCCCATCTAATTGGAGTTTTATCAAGTGTTATGCCATAATCCTCAAGTTGTCACTTAATCCAAAGAATTTGAGCACAGCAACTTCTAACTGCAACATATTCAGCTTCAGCAGTTGATAATGCAACTAAATTTTTCTTTTTGCTAAACCAAGAGATTAAGTTACTACCTAAGAATTGGCATGCGCCACTTATGCTTTTTCTATCCAATTTACAACCAGCAAAATCTGAATCAGAATATGCAATCAAATTTAATGTTGAATCTCTAGAGTATCATAATCCTACATTTTTAGTTCCACTTAAATATCTAGAATTCTTTTATAGCAATTAAGTGAGATTCTTTAGGTTCATACTGATATCTAGCACATAAGCATACAACAAACTAATATCAGGTCTACTAGCTGTTAAATAAAGTAGAGAACCAATCATACCTCTATAATATTTTGATCTACTTACTTGCTTACCATCTTCATCTTTATCGAGTTTGCATGAAGGACTCATAGGTGTGCCAAAAGGTTTAACTGATTCCATACCAAACTTCTTGAGAATTTCTTTAGTGTACTTTGTTTGGTTGATGAAAATCCCTTTCTTTCTTATTTGATTTGAAGTCTAAGGAAGAAGTTAAGTTCTCCCATCATGCTCATTTCAAATTCCCCCTGCATTAACTTAGCAAAATCTTGACAAAGAAGATTGTTAGTAGTACCGAATACTATATCATCTACATAGATTTGTACTACCAATAAGTCTTTTTCTTTTCTTTTCAAAAATAGGGTTTTATGAATATTTTCTCTAGAAAAATTATTTTTAATTAGAAATTTACTTAATCTATCATACCAAGCTCTAGGTGCTTATTTTAAACCATAAAGTGCTTTGTGTAGTTTAAAAATATGATTTGAAAATTCATGATCTTCAAAACCAAATAGTTGTTCAACAAAAACTTCCTCATTTATAAAACCATTTAAGAATGCACTTTTTACATCCATTTGAAATAAATTAATGTTCATGTAACATGCAAATGCAAGTAACAACCTAATGGCCTCTAATCTAGCAACAGATGCAAAGGTTTCATCAAAATCAATTCCTTCCTTCTGATTATATCCTTTTGCAACTAATTTAGCTTTATTTTAATAATAATGCCATTTTCATCTAATTTATTTCTAAATACCCATTTGGATCCTATAACTGGATAATCTTTGGGTCTATCAACTAGGGTCCATACTCTTTATTCCTAGTAAATTGAGTTAATTCCTCTTGCATAGATAACATCCAATTACTATCTTTTTCGGCTTCTTCAATTGTCTTAGGTTCTATATGAGATACAAATGTAAGATGATTACTGATATTTCTCATTGATGATCTAGTTCTTACACCTTGAGATGGATCACCTATGATTAAGTCCTTTGGATGAACATAAGCATATCTCCAATCTCTAGGTAAATCTACATCATTATGAGTAGTATCAATACCATCATCCTTAGGTGAGTCATCATCCTTAGCTTCAGGTTTATGATCTGAAGATACATCAACATTTAATTTTTCAAGATATCTTTCAAGCAAATTTGTATCTTCCTCATCATCTATTTTTTCAGAACTTGATGCTAAAGATTCATTAAACACTACATGAATTGATTCTTCTACAATCAGATACTTCTTATCAAATACTCTATAAGCTTTGCTAGAAGTGGAATATCCTAAGAATATACCTTCATCTGATTTTGCATTAAATTTTTCAAGATTGTCTTTACCATTATTATGAATAAAACATCGACAACCAAATACATTAAAATAACAAATGTTGGGTTTCCTATTATGAAATAATTCATAGGGAGTTATCTTAAGGATTGGTCTAATTAAGGCTCTATTTAGGATGTAACATGCTATGTTTATAGCTTCCGTCCAGAAATATTTTGGGAGTTGGCTTTCGCATAGCATGATATGGGCCATGTCTTCTAGAGTTCTATTTTTTCTTTCAATAACTCTATTCTGTTAAGGTGTTCTAGGTGCTGAGAAGTTATGATGAATGCCATTTTCAATGCAAAAATTTTTAAATAAATAATTTTTAAATTCAGTTCCATGATCACTTCTAAGAGACACTATGGTGGTATTTTTCTCATTTGTAACTTTGTTGAAGAATTTTAGAAATATCGAGAAAGTCTCATCTTTGTGAGCTAAAAATAATACCCAAGTGAATCTAGAGTAATCATCTACTATCACAAGACCATATTTCTTTCCTTCTAGACTAGCGGTTCTAGTAGGTCCAAAAAGGTCCATGTGTAGTAGCTCGAGAGGCCTAGTGGTGGAAACAATATTTTTAGATTTAAAAGAATTCCTAGTTTGTTTTCCAAATTGACATGCATCACAAATTCTATTATTTTCAAAATCTAATTTGGAAGACTTTTAACTAAATCCATTTTAAGCAATTTTGAAATTAAGTGTGTGCTTGCATGACCTAATCACGATGCCATAGCCATCCAATCTCATTTACCTTAGCATTATCAGTAATTAGGCAATGGTTACTAGTAGATAAATTATCCAAATCAATTAATTATACATTGTCATTTCTATTTCCAACAAATATAATGCTATTGTCAATGAGATTCGATACAGTGCAGGTAAAGCTTCAAAGGAAACTTTGAAACCTTTATCACAAAGTTGGCTAATGCTAATCAAGTTATGCTTTAATCCATCTATATATAAGACATTTTCAATAAAAGTAGATGGAATGATCTGAATTTTACCAAAGCCCATGATTTGGCCTTTACCGTTATCTCCAAATGTTACAACTCCTCCTCTTTTAGCTTCAAGGGTGATGAATTGCTCTTGTCACCATCATGTGTCTTGAGCAGCCACTATCAAGATACCATTTTCTTTTTGATCCTTTGGCCGCAAGACACCCTGCAAAGCAATCATATCTTTTGTTTAGGTACCCAAACTTTTTGGGTCCTTCATGGTTAGTAGCAATAAACATAGTTCCTTTTGGAACCCATATTTTCTTACCTTTATGACTTATATTCTTATGAGATATTTTATAATTACATTCATAAGATTTATGTCCTTTTATGCTACAATGGTAACAAAATATCATTTTTGATTGGTTTCTTTATAAAGAAATTGTTAACTAATTTTGTTTCATGTGTGGTCTATACCCTAAACCAGCTTTATCAAAAATAGCGCTTTGGTTGTTTAAAATAGATTAAGCTTTCTGAGCTATTTGTAAATTTATCAACAATATTTTATATTTTTATTTTTTTAAATTAAGATTTTTAGTAGAAATTGATTCTTTTTCCTTTAGTATATCTTCCTTTTCAGATTTTAGATTTTAATTTCAAGAACAAGTTTATTTTTTATTTTAAGAAGATCTAAGTTTTTAGTTTTCAAGGTTTTATTTTTGGTTCTTAAAATCTTGAAATTACTAAATAATTCATTGAAAGCATCATATAGTTCATCAAAAGTAAAATCATCATTGGAGGTTTCAGAATTACCTCATTTTTATTATTTGTCATGAAACATATGTTGACAATCTCTTGTTGATCATCTTCGGATAAAGATTCCTTGCTGTCGCTCAAGTTGCAACATACACCTTCTTCTTCTTTTTGTATCCCTTCTTAAGTTGAGGACATTCGGATCTGAAATGTCCCAGTTTCTTGCATTCATAATAGATCAAGATATCTTTTTCTTTATCCTTATCTTTTTTTTTCACCTTCCATTCTAATACCAGTTTTTCTCTTGTGGAAGGTCTCCTTCTTTGCATAAACTTTCTGAATTTCTTTGCAAGGAGAGCAGTCTCATCATCATCTTCATCTTCTTTGCTGCTGCTCTTTTCATTTTCTACAGCTTGAGTGCCACAGTCCTCTTCTTTTTCACATCATCTTCTTGATGTTGTTTCATTATAAGCTCATGGGTCATAAGAGATCCAAGTAGCTCCTCCAATGATAGATTGTTCAGATCTTTGGCTTCTTGGATAGCTATTACTTTAGCTTCGCATACTCTTGGAAGAGACCTAAAAAATTTTCGTACCAATTCAGAGTTAGTATAGGTCTTACCAAGACTTTTAATTCATTTACTATATCAGTAATCTAGTATACATGCATGTAATAGATTCATTTTGATCCATGCTAAAAAGTTCATATTTATGCACTAAAATATTAATCTTGGATTCCTTAGCTTGGTTAGCACCCTCATGAGTAACTTCCAACCTATCCCATATTTGTTTGGCTGAGACACAAGTGGATATTCTATTGAATTCATTTGCATCCAAAGAACAGTATAGAACATTCATGGCCTTGGCATTGAGCTGAGCCATTTTCCTATCATTTTCATTTCCTTTCGGGTTTAGGAACAATGGATCCCCATCTATTAAGTATGTGGAAGTTCTAGGACCATTGATAATGATACTCCATAACTCATAGTCTAAAGCTTGAATGAAAATCCTCATTCTAGCTTTCCAATATGAATAATTTGTGCCACTAAACAAAGGTGGTCGGTTTGTGGATTGTCCCTCAGAAAAAGAAGAACTAGCTTGAGCTGCCATTTGGATCTTTAGCTCTTGATTGTTAGATCAAGCAGAGATGAACACTTGCTCTGATACCAATTGTTGGCCCAGATGGCAACCCAAGAGGGGGGGGGTGAATTGGGTTCTTTAAAAAATTTTACAATTAAAATTAATTCCACAAGATGAATGTACACAAGTAAAGTATGGAGAGTGTGATGCTATGAATACTAGCACAATATAGAGAGAAAAGATAAACATGATAAACACAAGGATTTATAGTGGTTCGGTGTTAGCTACACCTACGTACATCCACTCCCAGCAATTCTCAGGTACGCACTATAATCACCCTGATTACAGTAGAGTTGTTTTGCAAGATCACAACCTGAACTTTTTTTTACAACGGGATCACAACGAATCCAGCCGGTTTTCACAGGTTCACCAGCACACAACCTAACATAAGCTAATCTTAGTTTGCCCGAGGTCAACTACCTCAACTGATTCAATTCTAATTGAATCAGAAAGCAAATAAATTAAGTAAATATTTATAATAATTTAATCACTCCTCAAATGAGCATATAAATAATACAAATAAAATAAGAGTAGAAAAGCCTAATTTGAAGCTGTTTGAAGTTGAGCTTTTCTTCTTTTCCTCATTCTCTTCTGAACGATCTTTCAAAGCTTGAACTTAGGCTCTTGAAGAAAACTAGGTGAAGAGAAGGTTGAAGACTAGGGCTCTTGCTCTTCTTCTTCTAATTGATGAAAAACCTTCAGATTTGATCTTAGAAAGCTTTTGGATTTTTCTTCTATCTCTTTTGCACAGTGAGGCTTTGAATCAGAGATTTTCCTCTTTGAAATTTCTCTATTTCCTCTTTTCTTCTCTCTTGTTTTTGAACGGTCGAATCCCCTTTTATAATATCTCTTAATCCAAGTTTTTGATGCAAACTAGCCATTGAGAGTACTTGGATTAGTTCAACACGCAATGGCAAAGAGCCATTGAAGAGTAGATGAAGAAATATGACTGTTGGAGCTTTTTCTGATAAATCTAAAAATCGACTCTGACAAGTTGGAGTCAGCTCTAATCTTTCAAGGTGTCGGCTCTAAGTTAGGTTTCCCAAAATAGTAAGAAAATGTTCATCGTGGAGTCACTCTAGAATTCTGTGGGATTGATATATCGCGAGCTAGAGTCGGCTCTAATTTCCTTGGGGTCGATGCTAACATATCCCAAAAAATGTAGTCTCTATTCTCATGTTAGAGTTGGCTCTAATCTGCTAGTGTCGACTCTAAAATCTGAAGCAGAAAAATAGTTTACTGTATCTCAGGTTAGAGTTGGCTCTAATTTTCTGGTGTCGACTCTAAACCGTGTCGAAAGTGCCAAACAGTTTTGATACACTCGGAGTCGGCTCAAATGTTTCTAGGTATCGGCTCTAAACTCTGAACTTTGACATATACCATTAAAAATTGATTCAAGCTAATTTTTGCATGAATTATAAATATTTAGCCTTTCTAAATTCCTGAAACACTCATCAATTTCGTTAGTATCATAGGGAATATACTCATGCTTTTGTTAATCATCAAAATCAATAAATAGGTCAACAGAATAAAACCAATTAAATAACTACTTTTCTTTTCTTTTCTAAACACCAGGTCAATCCCAACTGGTTCAACTCTTTCGAATGCCTGTCCTATTGAGCTTAAGTTTCTTAGGAGCTGACGTCTAGTTAATTTTAGAGTTAAAGGCTTGGGTTTATATAGTATGCAGGGTGATGGTTTGTGGGCTAAGAAGGGTAATGAAATCCTCACCTTATGTTATTAGGGGTTGCGCCTTAAAGTATTTTATGAAAATACAATGCAATTCAAACAAGGTGTCTAAACAAGTTAGAAGTTTTTAAAGTTTATTATTTATTTTCTTAAATTAATTATATTTTATGGAAAGTGTCTTAGGGTTTTCTTTAGATTCTTTGAGGTAAGTTAATTAAAAGAAAACGTTAATTAAGTTAAAAGTGATTTGTGACAAGAAAAGTATTTTTTTAATGTTAAAAGAAGATAAAAAATCTAATAATTAAGGTAACTAAAAAAAAAGCAATAAGCTAAAGAGAGCAATAACCATCATATAAAAGAATTTTTTATTCCTTTTTATATAGAATCATGAATAATAATGAAACAATAAGAGAGAATAAAAAAAAAAAAAGAATAAAATTAAAAGAAAATTCATGGTAATTAATTTTTTAGATTTTTTTTGAACTAATTGTGCCTGGATCCCCGGCAACGGCGCCAAAATTTGATCGTTGTCGTTGGCGGTCAAAAATAAAACCTATCACTACTATAGCTAGTGATGAATTGGAATCATATCCTCGGGGATCAAGAGAAATTATTTCACAAAAAAAAAATCTATATAGGATTATATTAAGAATAGCAGTTATTAAAAGATAACAACTAATTAATTAATGAAATTCAAACGGCAAGAGAAGCAACCCAGAATCCGAATCCACTATGAAAACATGTTTGATCTTCTTTGTTTAATGTTGAAATAGTAATAATTTTTATAAATTTAAAATTAGAATAATTTATCTCTTGTCAGGCATGGACCATATCAAAAGATCAGGGCATGTCCGCTTAGAGTATAAACTATCTAATAATTGCAAGGTTAAGGGTCTAATCTATATACTATGATCTATCATGTACCGTATCCTAAGATCACGTACGTTGATAGAGGGTACAGGTCGTGTATGCCAGATCAAAATCTCGATCAGAAAAATAACTCAAAAGATATAATAAAGAATAGCATAATTTTTATTGAATAGAAATTAAGAACAAAAAGAAAGATAAAACCTGATTACAAGCTTCATGTCATCCCAAGTTGAAGGAATCTAGTCATGCGCCACCAACATTCCCTCCATAATTTTCTCTCTAGGCCTAAATATAATAATCTAAATAAAAGAAGAATAAAAAAGCTTTGTAGAAATTCCTCCCCTCCAACTACAGCCTGAAGTCCTTCTTTTATAGAGCTTGTCTAGGGCTTCCTCCTAGTCAAAGTTGAGTCAATCGGATGCTCAAGATCGTTTAGATATCGTGAGAAAATTTTCAGCCATCCGTTCAACATCACCTGCCTTAGTTTGCATCGGGAATAATACAAAATTATCTCTTTCTTCTTTTGGGCAAACCGAGTTCTGATTTAAGTGCTATCTAAATCAATGGACTCCAAAAATCGAACTCTTTCCATCTATAGGCTCTTTTTCTTCAAACAACCATAAAAATATTAATTCTTAATAAATTTAAAATAATTAATATTTATTTTAATGGTTAAATTGGATAATAAATAGACTTATCAGAGGCGGATCCATATATATATATATATATATATATTTTGAGAAGATTTTCTATATATTTTTTTGTAGTTTTTGAGATTTAATTATTGTCATAATTAATTTCTTGGGAGGCACAAGAAAAAATGGATTAAGCTTTCTATCTTTTTCTTTAAAATGGAAGTCCTTTGTGGCCTGGAAAATATAAATTCAGTGAGGATGCTCAGAGAGAATTCATGCAGATGAAATTTATGCATCATTTGGAGACTAGAGAATCTCTCTCTCTCTTCTTTTTTATGATGGGAATGGTAAAATGGGTGATGATCCCTAAATTTTATTAAAAGAGCATATTTACAGAAGAGAAGGAATCAAACTACGAAAAGTTAAGCAAGGATTTCAAGGTGTCATGGCACCTTCCTCCTGCTCTATGTTGCTGCCAAATCACTTGCGGTGAGCGCCGGTGGGTGGAGATCCCCACAGGTCGTTGGAAGCGTCGAGGGAGCACCTTTTTCCTCCGAGAACCTGCAAAAAGTTCCGGACCATTAGTTCGACAGGGACCCTCTAATGCTCAAGTCAGTGGCTGGTAGAACAGGAGTGTTTAATGAAAGAGTAGAGATTTAGTCCCTCCCCTCGTTGTGAGTCAGGGGTCCTTATGTACCTGTTCGGGGGTCCCTTTTACCCTTTGTTGAGTAGCTATCAAATCCCATTTTGTTAAGATTGGCCTCGCAGGTGGCTGGCTGGTGCGTAGTTGTTAAGCATGCACCGTAGATACCGATGATTGCGTAATATGCAGGTAACCGCCTGTGATCTCGTGAAATAGATAAGCGAGATATGCGGTAGTTGGTGCCTCAAATCCTGGGTCCGGTATCCGAGATTGGCTTCACTATACTAGGAAAACATGCAATGTAGAGCACCGAGGTTGAGGCCGAAGCCAGAGGCTGAGGCGAAAGCTAGGGGCCGAGGCGAGGGCGAGGCCGAAGCCAGAGGCCGAGGCCGAAGCTAAGGGCCGAGGTGAGGGCGAGGCCGAAGCCAGAGGCCGAGGCCGAAGCTAGGGACTGAGGCGAGGGTGAGGCCGAGGCCGAAGCTAGGGACCGAGGCGTGGGCGAGGCCGAAGCCATAGGTTGAGGCCGAAGCCAAGGGCCGGGGCGAGGGCGAGGCCGAAGCCAAAGGCCGAGGTTGAAGCCGAGGGCCAACACCGGAAACAAGCTATCAACTCATCTGGTTTGAAAATTGTGCAAAGTGTTATGCAGCCACCCAAGGGAAGTGATCAGCCATATCAGATGCCCCTCCACCCCTGAGATGGGTGGGCGTATAGTTGCCAGCGAAAGGGGTGTTAGTACCCACTAGGTGGCTGATCTCCGTGCCATCATTCCGTTCGTTCAGGCTGTTGGGATTTGGCAGGATTTTTCTCGGGCAAGGGGTTGTGAAAAGGTAAGCGTCATCATTGCGGTGAGATCACTATTGTCGGTCCGGCCATTGTCGTCCGTCCACTGCTACCAAGGAGTCCCCTGAATGGACTGCCTCCACCATATCGGCCCAAGACATTGTGAACCTTAGAGCCAAGTATAGTTTCCTTCCCAACATGCATCTGTCCTACCCCACTCCTGACGATAGGGTAACTTCTTCTCGTTCTGGGAGGGTTGCCTTGTACGGAGCTTTCTTTATGGCAGGGCTTCGGTTACCCATCCACCCTTTTATCCTCAACCTCTTAGACAGATACTCCTTGGCACCCGCACAGTTAGTCCCAAATTCCATCCGAACCATCATCGGCTTTATGGTACTGTGTCACTTTAATGGTATAGAGGCTAGCATCTCCTTGTTCCGTAGCTTCTACACCCTCCGCAAGCAAGCGGGGTGGTGGTCCTTCATCCCTAGACCCACTAGGATTCTTAGACTTTATCTTCCACATCCATCAAAGGGTCAAAAAATAGGTTCTTTTTTGCCGACGTTGAGGGGGTGAGTGGAATTTGGGGAACACCCAATACCAATGCAAATAAGGACTCTTCCATACTCCCGAGGGATCGAATGGCATTCGGGTAGCTTCTAACTGCCGACATCCCTCGGTGCAACAGCTTTTGATCGAAGAGAACCTTCGTCTTGCCGGCCTTATTCCGTTTAGTGGTGAGTGGCTGATTACTACCTTACTTTTTCTACCCTTCTCCTTCCTCCCTTTTTTTTTCTTTTTCTTTTTTTTAACACTTCCTTTCATGTTCCTTGACAGGAATGGCACCATCGCTTTGTGAGATAAGACAGGCTGCCATAAGGAAAAGGAAGGTCAAGGCGGAGGGGGCCCCTGCCGAAAGGAGGGCCATGATCAAGATTTCCAGGAGGACCGAGGCCGGAGAAGCCTTTGGAAGGGGCGAGACGGAGGGAGGGGCCAAGGTCGGAGAGGCCTCGAATGGAAGCGAGGCGGAAAGGGCCAAAGCCGGCGGAGCCCTAGGGAGCGAGGCGATATGGGCCGAGGCTGGAGAGGTATCAGGGCGAAACGAGGTGGGGGAAAGAGATCTACCTCGCTCGCCTTCACCAGCACCGCCTCCATCTCCTGTTCATTTGATCGACACTTCTCCGGAGTGGGGCACTAAAGCGCTGTCACCACAGCCCATTGCTATCGAGGCGAAACCGGCCAACTCGGCTATAAGGCTGACTCTGGAAGCTGCCCTATCTTCCGAAGGGGCAGCGGCCAAGGTGTCTCCACTAACAAAGGTGCCAGAGGGAGCAGAGTCGGAGGCCGAGTCCTCACCTACAACCGTGAGGTCAACGGAGGGAGGTGACATCGATCCCTCTTTTCAGTCAATTCTGACGCGCTATAGTCATTGGGCCAAGTGGACATTGGTCCAGGCTTCCATGCCCGAGCTACAAAGGTTCCTTCAACATCAAGGGAGATCTACATTCTTCCGAGAGGCATCCGTGGCACATCTTTGGGTAAGTATTGTTCCATTGTCAAAACTTTTAAGACCATTTCTTCATCTAACCCAAACAATCTGATCAGGCGTTGAACTCTATGACCGCCATGAGGGGCCTTTGGTTCAGGCCGAGGCCACTCTCGATCAATCTCTGGAGGAAATTTGAGAAGTCCGAGCTAGAGCAGAGAGGGCCGAGGCAGCCCTGGAGGAGGCCGGGCAGAGACTGCCCGGACGCAAAAGGCTAAAGCCGAAGTCGAGGCTGCCCAATTTTGTAACCTGAACCGGGCTGAGAAGGTGGAGGAGGCACTGGAAGTGGCTCAACACCAGGTGGCCAATGAGCTTGATAATGCTCAGGTGGCAGAGGAAAAGCAGAGGGTGGCCGAAGAGAAGCAGAAAGCCGTTGAAGCAGATATTTACCTACTGAAGCACCGGCTGCACTCTGCCACCATTGAGATCGAAGTGGCCAAGGAGCGGGCCGAGAACGCCGAGGAAATCGCTCGCTAACGAGATGTTGAGGCAGTACATCTAAGGGTGGCGTGACCGAAGCCAAGAAGAAGGCCGCTGAGGCTGAGAAGAAGGCCACCGAGGCTGAGGAGAAGGCCGCCGAGGTCGAGAAGAAAGCCATCGAGGCCGTAAAGGATTTTAGGAAGTCCAAGGCCTTCAATAAGGAGCTGGCTGAGACAACTGCATTTGCATACGATGGCGGCTTCCAAGATTGCAACGAGAAAATATGCAGACTCTATGGCCTCAAGGGAATTGAAGAGCTGGAGCCGAACGAATTTCCTGAAGATGATGGCTTAGCTCCGGCTGAACCCTAGTTTCTTTTGCTTTCACTGCATTGTATCAAGTCCGACTTAAATCGGCAATTTTGTAAACTTTTGCTATTAATGGAATTTTGACCCATAATGCTCACGACTTGCACCATAGTCAGGTTTTCTAGCGAATAAGTCGAAACGAACCGAATTCCAATGGCTAGACCACTCGACTATACATCACAGGATGATGCCAGAGTGGTGCCAAGGGAGAACTCCAACACGATCTTGGTCTAGGACATGTCTAGAAAGTTAGCCAGAGAGCTGATGTAGGATCAGGTTTGTGTACCATCGTGGAGTCGAACGAGTGGCGATGCGGAATTGAACCTATGCCGATGCAAAGTTGAACCTATGTCGATGCGGAGGTGGGTTGTGTGCCAAGGCAAGCTCGAGCTCCAAGTGCCGACGCAGCGTTTAGCTAAGCACCGACACGGAGTTGAGCTAAGTGCCGACGTGGAGTCGGGTGAAGTGCTGATACAGAGTCGGGTTAACTTTCGACCCGGAGTCGAGCTAAGTGCGACATGGAGTCGGGTTAAGTGTCGACGCTGAGTCGGGTTAAGTGCCGATGCAAAGTCGAGCTAAGTGCCGATGCGGAGTCGGGTTAACTGCTGACATGGAGTCGAGCTAACTACCGATGCGGAGTCGAGCTAACTACCGATGCGGAGTCGAGCTAAGTGCGACGTGGAGTTGGATTAAGTGCCGACATAGAGTCGAGTTAATTGTCGATGCAAAGTCGAGCTTGGAGTGCCGACGTAGAGCCGGGTTTAGTGCCGATGCAGAGTCAAGCTAACTGCCGATGAAGAGTCGAGCTAAGTGCAATGCGGAGTCGAGCTAAGTGCCAATGCAGAGCAGGGCTTGGAGTGCCGACGCAGAGCCAGGCTTAACTGCCGATGCAGAGTCGAGCTAAGTGCGATGCAGAGTTGGGTTAAGTGTCGACGCGGAGTCGGGTTAAGTGCTGATGAGGAGTCGGGTTAAGTGTCGATGCGAAGTCGGGTTAACTGAAGATGCGGAGTCGAGCTAACTGTCGACGCGGAGTCGAGCTAAGTGCGACACAGAGTCAGGTTAAGTGCCGACGCGGAGTCGGGCTTGGAGTGCCAACGCGGAGCCAGGCTTACAGTGCCGAGGGGAGGCTTGGGCTTGGAGTGCCAACGCAGAGCCAGGCTTGGTGTGCCAATGTGGAGCCGGGCTTAAAGTGCCGAGGGGAGGCTCGGGCTTGGAGTGCCGTTGCGGAGTTGAGCTTAAAGTGCCGATGCAGAGCCGGGCTTGGAGCACCGACATGGAGCCGGGCTTAAAGTGTCGAAGCGAAGCCGGGCTTAGAGTGCCGAGGGGAGGCTCGGGCTTGGAGTGCCGAGGGGAGGCTTGGGCTTGGAGTGCCGATGCGGAGCTGGGTTTAGTGCCGATGCGGAGTCGAGCTAACTGCTGATGTGGAGTCGAGCTAAGTGCGACGCAGAGTCGAGCTAAGTGCCGACGTGGAGTAGGGCTTGGAGTGCCGATGCGGAGCCGGGCTTAACTGTCGATGCAGAGTCGAGCTAAGTGCCGACGCGGAGTCAAGCTAAGTGCCGACACGGAGTCGGGTTAAGTGCCGACTCAAAGTCGAGCTAAGTGCTGACACGGAGTTGGGTTAATTGTCGACGCGAAGTCGAGCTAACTGCCGACGCGAAGTCAAGCTAAGTGCGACGCAGAGTCGGGTTAAGTGCCGACGCGGAGTCAGGCTTAGAGTACCAATACGGAGCTAGGATTACAATACTGAGGGGAGGCTTGGGCTTGGAGTGCCGATGCAGAGCCGGGCTTAAAGTGCCGAGGGGAGGCTCGGGCTTGGAGTGCCAACGCGGAGCCGAGCTTGGAGTGCCGATGTGGAGCTGGGCTTAAAGTGCCGAGGGGAGGCTCGGGCTTGAAGTGCCGACGCGGAGCAGGGCTTAAAGTGCCGATGTGGAGCCGGACTTGAGCACCGACGCGGAGCTGGGCTTAAAGTGCCGACGCGGAGCCGAGCTTAGAGTGCTGAGGGGAGGCTCGGGCTTGGAGTGCCGAGGGGAGGCTCGGGCTTGGAGTGCTGATGTGGAGCCGAGCTTAAAGTGCCAAGGGGAGGATCGGGCTTGGAGTGCAGATGCAGAGCCGGGCTTGGAGTGCCAACGCGGAGCAGGGCTTAAAGTGCTGAGGGGAGGCTCAGGCTTGGAGTGCCGATGCGGAGCCATGCTTGGAGTGCCGATGCGGATCAGGGCTTAAAGTGCCGAGGGGAGGCTCGGGCTTGGAGTGCTGATGCGGAGCCGGGCTTAGAGTGCCGAGGGGAGGCTCGGGCTTGGAGTGCTGAAGGGAGGCTTGGGCTTGGAGTGCCGACGCGGAGCCGGGCTTAAAGTGCCGAGAGGAGGCTCGGGCTTGAAGTACCGATGCGGAGCCGGGCTTAAAGTGCCGACGCGGAGCCGGGTTTGGAGCGCCGATGCGGAGCCGGGCTTAAAGTGCCAACGCGGAGCCGGGCTTAGAGTACCGAGGGGAGGCTCAGGCTTGGAGTGCCGAGGGGAGGCTCGGGCTTGGAGTGCCAACGCGGAGCCAGGCTTAAAGTGCTGAGGGAAGCCTCAGGCTTGGAGTGCCGACGCGGAGCAGGGCTTAAAGTGTCGAGGGGAGGCTCGGGCTTGGAATGTCGACATAGAGCCGGGCTTAGAGTGCCGAGGGGAGGCTCGGGCTTGGAGTGCCGAGGGAAGGCTCGGGCTTAGAGTGCCGATGCGGAGCTGGGCTTAAAGTGTCGAGGGGAGGCTCGGGCTTGAAGTGCCAATATGGAGCCGGGCTTGGAGCGCCGATGCGGAGCCAGGCTTAATGTGCCGACGCGGAGCCGGGATTAGAGTGCCGAAGGGAGGCTCGGGCTTGGAGTGCCGAGGGGAGGCTCGGGCTTGGAGTGTCGACGCGGAGCTGGGCTTAAAGTGCCGACGCGGAGCCGAGCTTGAAGTGCCGATGCGGAGCCGGGCTTCAAGTGAAGCAGGATTACTTAAAGACATGTCAGTGAAAATATTATGAATAGTACTCTAGTAAACATGTTCAAGCTAAGGAAATTAACAAACTATTGATAATACCGACGTAGGTTGTCTGTGTTCCAAGTACAGGGGAGAGGCTTCCCGTCTAACCCCTTGACTTTGTATGCTCCATGGTGAAATGCTTCCGTGACTCGGTAGGGTCCTTCCCATCTTGGCGCTAGCTTGCCTCCTTCCATCGGCTTTGAAACTTCAGCTCGCCGGAGGACTAAATCTTCAGGGCGGAACGTCTTGGGACGCACTCGGGCATTGTAGTACCTGGCCGCCTGCTGATGGAAGGCCGCCATCCGGAGTCGCACTCGGTCTGTAGTTCCTCCACTAGGTCGAGGTCAGCCAGCAGCTGATTTGGGTTGTTGCCCTCGATGTACGACTCCATCCGGAGGCTTGGGCACCTATCTCCACAGGAATGACAACTTCGGACCCGAAGACTAGGCTGAAAGAAGTCTCTCCGGTGGGGGCTTGCGGCGTTGTGTGGTAGGCCCACAGCACACTGGGGAGCTCTTCCACCCACCGTCCTTTGCAATCATCTAGCCCAGGCCCTAAGTCCTTGAAGAATAGTGCGGTTGGTCACCTCGGCCTCGCCATTGGTCTGGGGATGCCCCATAGAGGTGAACCGCTGATGAATGCCTAGCTCGGTGCAAAACTCCTGGAAGGCCATGTTGTCAAACTGCCAGCCATTGTCAGTGACGAGAGTGTGCGGTAGCCCAAACCGGCATACTATAGATTTCCAGAAGAAAGACCTCACCTTGCCCTCGTTGATCTTGGCGAGTGCTTTAGCCTCGATCCACTTGGTGAAATGGTCGACGGCTACCAGTAGGAATTGCGCTGATCGAAGGCCGGAGGGAACGGTCCTAGGATGTCCATACCCTACTGAGCGAAGGGCCAAGGTGCAGCCAGGGGGGTTAGCTGGGACGTCGGCTGCCACTGTATGTTGGCATGGCATTGATAACTATCGCACTTCCTGACAAGCTCGGATGCGTCCTTCCTCATTGTCAACCAATAGTATCCCTGCCGTAGGGCTTTGTATGCCAGGGCTTTGCCCCCTAGGTGATTTTCACATATGCCCTCATGGATTTCTCATAAGATATAATCCGTTTCCGTGGGGCTGACACACCTGAGGACTGGGTACGAGAATGACCTTCGGTAGAGCTTTCCTTCCATTATAAGAAATTTTGGGGCCCACCGCTTGAGTAGCTTGGCCTCGGCTGGGTCTTTAGGGAGGGCACTGTTGGTGAGATATCGGACATAAGCGTCCATCCAAGAAGGCTCTTGCTCGACTGGCAGGGCTTCTTCTGTTGTTTCGATACTTGGAGCTTCCAGATGCTCTATGTAAGCTTTTCCTAACGTCCCATCGACTGAGGTAACGAGTTGGGACATGGCGTCAGCTCTAGTGTTCTCCCCTCGAGGAATGTAGCTGACGCTGAAGTAGGCTAAGGGAGAGGCTTTTGATTGCACCATACTCAAGTAACGGGACATAGTAGGATCCCGCGCCTCGTACTCTCCTGTGATTTGGCCAGTGACTAGCTAGGAGTCAGTGAATGCTCTAAGGTGCTCTCGGGCCAACCTTATTCTAGACAGTAAGGCCTCATACTACGCCTGATTGTTGGTGGCTGGAAAGAGAAAGCGGAGAGCGCACTCGGTTACAACTCCGTCCGGGTTAGCCAGGATGAGGCCCACTCTGCTCCCTTGGGAATTTGACGCTCCATCCACATGAAGGATCCATTCATCCTCCAGTCCTAGGAGTTGAGGGGCTTGCATGGGACTCTACTGGTTGCTCCTCGCCCAGGTGCATTCGACCAAGAAATCTGCCAGGACCTGAGATTTCATAGCCGATTGGGGATGAAAGGATAGGTCGAATTCTCCCAGCTTGAGCGCCTACTTTGCCAGTCATCCCGAAGTGTCCGAACGAGCGAGAATCGCCTTGAGTGGTTGGTCCGTGACCACCACAATCAAATGAGCTTGAAAATAGGGTCGGAGGCGCTGGGCGGAGACAATCAACGCGAAGATAATCTTCTCGATTCTTGAATACCTGGTCTCCACGTCATGAAGCACCTTGCTGGTGTAATACACTGGCTTTTGTGTTCCATCAGTGTCCATGCAAATCAGCACGAAACTGACAGATTTGGGAGAAGCCACGAGGTACAGAAGAAGCTCTTCTCCACCCTTCGGCTTGGACAGTAGCAGGGGGGTGGATAGAAATTCTTTCAGTCCCTCGAAGGTCTCCTGGCACTCCCTCGTCCATTCGAATCCGTTGACCCTGCGCAGTGCCTTGAAGAAAGGCAAACATCTCTCAGCAGACTTGGATAGAAAATGGCTCAATGCTGCCACCCTTCCCGTCAAGCGTTATACTTCCTTCTTGTTGGTGGGAGACCTCATGTCCAAGATGGCTCGAACTTTATCAGGTTCGCCTCGATTCCTTGTTGGGTTACCATGAAACCCAAGAACTTGCTGGCTGTCACCTCAAAGGCGCACTTGTGAGGGTTCAGCCTCATCTGGTATCGGTGGAGGTTGCCGAAGGTCTTCGTCAGGTCGGCGATATGGTTGGTGGCACAAACGCTTTTTGTTAGCATGTCATCCACGTATACCTCCATGTTGCGTCCGATTTGGTCCTCGAAGACTTTGTTCATTAGCCTTTGGTAAGTGGCCCCCGTGTTCTTCAGTCCGAACGGCATCACCTTGTATCAGTATAGTCCCTTCTCAGTTATGAAAGAAGTAGCTTCCTGATTTGGTTGTACCCAGAGAAAGCATCCATGAAACTAAGGGTCTCATGACCAAACATAGCGTCCACTAGTTGATCGATCCGAGGCAAAGAGAAACTATCCTTGGGGCATGCTTTGTTGATGTCCATGAAGTCTACACACATCCTTCTGTTCCCGTTGGCCTTACGGACCATCACGACGTTAGCCAACCAGTCGGGGTAGTGAACTTCCCGAATGTGGCCCGCAGCTTTCAGCTTGTGGATTTTCTCGTCAATGGCCTTTTGTCTATCTAGGGCAAAGCTCCTCTTCTTCTGTCGAACGGGCCGACATTCTGGCTTGAGGTTGAGCCGGTGAGTGATTATCTCCTCAGGAATGCCTAGCATATCAAATGACGACCACACGAAGATATCGGAGTTGGCATGCAGGAAAACAAGGAGCCGATCGCGCGCCTCTTCCAGAAGTAGTTCTCCGATCTGGATGGTCCTCATCGGGTCCTCCACCAAGGGAAAGGTTAGGAGGTGCTCGGTTGGCTCTCCTTTCCTCTCCAAGTCTCGGGGGTCGAGCGGTTCAGGCGCTGCTATCGACACCGTCTCTTGCAGATTGGGGGCTAAGTGGTAGCAAAGCGGCAGTGGGCTCTGTTCTTCCTTCATTTCTCTGACCCCTTCGTCGATGGGAACCTCACCAGCAATCTCTTGGTGGAGATAACAACATGTAGTAAATTCAAGCCAGGCCGTCCCAAGATAGCGTTGTAAGCCAACGGGACCCGGACCACTAGGAAGTTTATGACTACCATGCTCTACGCGGTGGAGTCCTAGCTGTTACAGGGAGAGCGATCTCCCCTTTGATGTTTGCAGAATCTCGGTAAAACCCATTAGAGGCATGGTGATGGGTTGAAGAGAGGAGTTAGACAGGTTCATCCGAACAAAAGCTTCGTAGCTCAAAACATCAACAGAACTTCCACTATCTACTAAAATTCTCTTTACAGGGTGTTTAGCTATTGTTATAGACATGACGACGCTATCGTCATGTTTGTTAACTATCCCATCTAAGTCCTTCCTAAAGAACGGAATTACAGAATATAACCCCTCATGTCATCTTTTTGAGTTGTTGCCCCCCAAGAAATCATGGCTATCATCTTTTCCGTCGGGGTGTTGTCCACCCTGATCTGAGGTACAGGAGGCATCGACGGACCCAGAGCAGGAGGGTTTCCTCTTCGAACGAACTTTCCTAAGTGACCCTATTGGACAGTTCTTCAATGGCCTTTTTCAAAAGGTGGCAGTCTTCAGTGTCATGACCATAATCTTGGTGGTACCGGCAGTATAGTTCCTTGCTGCGAGGAACCCCCGGCTTCATGGGGGGTGGGCGTCGGAAGTAGGGCTCGTCCTCGATCTCCAACAGGATGTGAGAAACTGGAGCGAGGAGAGGGATGAACTACTCCTTGGGAACGAGCGTTTGAGATCGGTTGTCCGAGTGACGAGGTGGCTCAGGCTTTCTGGATCGTCCTCCGGCGGGTTCCGTGGATATTGGCTTCTTGTTGGAACCTTTGTCGGCCTCCCTTCTAGAAGAGTCCACTTTGTCGGCGCGTACTTCTGCGCCCGGCTTAGCAGTTCGCGTAGGAGCTGGGAGGCTTCTTATCCAGAAAATAGACAAATTTGGAACGACGAAACCCTTGCTTCAGGGCTAGGGTGGCTACAGAGTCCTCCAAGTTATAAACCTCGAGCGCGGCCTCCTTGAACCGAGCAACGAAGTCCTTCAGAGTTTTTCCGCTCCTTTGCTGGACAGCGAATAAACTATCAGCCACTCGAGGGATCTTCTGGCATGAATCAAAGTAGGCCAGGAAAGATCACTCGAGTTGTCGGAAAGAATTGATGCTGTGCGTAGCAAACGGGAATACCATGCGCGCGCCACCTTCCGAAGTGTGGCCAGAAAGGCAACACATAGGAGAGAGTCCGTCGCTCCCTGGACTTGCATGAGGACCTTGTAACTCTTCAAATGGTCCAGAGGATCCATCGTGCCGTCATACGGGTCCAACTGGAAGAGACGGAACCAAGGTGGGACCGGCTCCTCCATGATGCGACAAGAAAGCAGGGGACGGTGGTCGTAGTCTGTCCCGTGAGGTTGGCGATCCAACGACTAAGCTCCTCCAATCGCTGATGATACTCATCAAGCCACCGTTTAGCCCGACAAGCGGCCTTCTTGTCGGTGTCTTCTTTAGAGGAGTCGAAGATGAGGATGGGGAAGACCGCCGGTGCAGGGAGTGCACATGTCTTGGTTCCTTCTCTCCATGCCGCCGATGGGAGCGATCAGAATGGCGAGAGAGAGATCGTCGTCGCTTTGAGGTTTCCCAATGGCGAGGTTCAGGGAGTAAGTGGTGGGAGGCCTCAAGAGGAGTCCTGCCCTGATGAGGTTGACTGGCTCCATGACCCTCCTCATAAGGCAGAGGGAGTTGAGGTGGCAATGGCATGGTGGCGAAGCAATGTTCCTGCAGTCCCCGCACCACCGTCATCAGATCTTGTACATGATTGGTCAGGACGTCAAGCCATCGGCCTGGTTAGCCTGTGGTGGTGCAAGAGGTAGAACATGGAGGTTGGCCTCCGATTGTTCAGCCCGCAGGAGGCGTTCCACGGCATGGCTGGTGGAGGCTTCCTGAGCTCACGTCATCACCAACGTCTCCTTGAAGAAGTTGAGGGGTCGCAGATGCATGAGGGTGAACATCTGTCTGTCAGCCCCTTCCTGGCGCGTCAATCTGTTACTACCAAATCACTTGCAGTGAGCGCCGATGGGCAGAGATCCCTACAGGTCGTCAGAAGCGTCGAGGGAGCACCTTCTTCCTCCGGGAACCTGCAAAAAGTTTGGACCGATAGTTCCGACGGAGACCCTCAGATGCTCAAGTCAGTGGCTAGTAGAACATGAGTGTTTAATGAGAGAGTAGAGATTTAGTCCCCCCTTTGTTGTGAGTCTGGGGTCCTTATGTACCTATTCGGGGGTCCCTTTTACCCTTTGTTGAGTAGTTGTCGAATCCCATTCTGTTAGGATTGGCCTCGCAGGCGGCTGGTGGGTGCGTAGTTGTTAAGCATGCACCGTAGATACCGATGACTACGTAATACGTGGGTAACCGCCCGTGATCTCGGTGAAACAGATGAGCAAGATATGCGGCAGTTGGTGCCTCAAATCCCTAGGTCCGATATCCGAAATTGGCTTCGCTATACTAGGAAAACATGCAATGTAGAGCACCTAGGTTGAGGCCGAAGCCAGAGGCCGAGGCCGAAGTTAAGGGCCGAGGTGAGGGCGAGGCCAAAGCCAGAGGCCGAGGCCGAAGCTAGGGACCGAGGCGAGGGCAAGGCCGAAGCCAGAGGCCGAGGCCGAAGCTAGGGACCGAGGCGTAGGCAAGGCCGAAGCCATAGGTCGAGGCCGAAGCCAAGGGCCGGGGCGAGGGTGAGGCCGAAGCCAGAGGCCGAGGCCGAAGCCAAGGCCAACACCGGAAACGAGCTATCAACTCATTTGGTTCTGGAAATTGCACAAAGTGTTATGCAGCCGCCCAAGGGAAGTGATCAGCCACATCACTCTACATTATCAAGATTCAAAAGTAAATAAGATTTTCCTTTAGAGAGCAAGAGTGGAAGAGGATTTTCAAGAGAAAGTTCTTGGGTTTCTTCCATTCAAGAAGGATTGAACTAACTAATCTCACATCAATCTCTAATGTCTAGGAATATATCTTTTCCTCTAAGATGTCCACGTATGGTGACTTTAGATTCTAGATGAAAAACTGATGCGAGTGGAAAGCAATGACTAAAGGTAAATAGGCATAGGGGCAGGTGAGTAAGAGATGAGATATCATTCCGTAAGAGGCATCCACAGGGCAACCAAAACTAATTGCCCATCCTTTTCTCATAAGCTTCTTATCTGCATGGAGTTTATCTCGAAGCCAACCAAACAAATATTTTAACTTTGTCAAGAATAGCTGCTTTTCAAATGATTGAAATATGGATATGATACTTTGCTTCCATTAAAGAATTTGTAAAAGAAATTTATTAAGTAAGACCACATTTTTGAACGCTTCTATTACGGACAATCAACTTTCTTTAAAGGTCAAGTAGACTCCAATATTTTTGCAAGTTTACATAACTAAGAATATTGTGTACTCATAAGAGAGACGAACAATCAAATGTCACCACGTCCCTCTCCTTTTGTTCCTAAGAGAAGAGACCAAAGCTTTAGTGATACAATCAAACAAAACTAGAAAAAGAGCACAAAAGGGAAGTCACCAAGCCATAAGTCTTACCAAAATTTAATAACCAATATATATCCCAGACCGAAAGAGATGCAACTCCAAAAACAGCTAAGATCTTAATTGATATCTTTCCAAAGCATAGAGAAGAGGGGGGAGCTTCCTTGTTCTAATTCCAAACCTCTTTTTAGAGTAGTAATGCTATATTTTTTTAGATTATGTACCCAAGAAAGAACTGGTAGCAATGCTAAGCAATAAACTACTCCAACTCCATCCAATACTTTAGAGGAACCTACATGTCATGGGCTCAGTTTGCCTTGAATCCTTAATCTTATTACATCTCTTGTTGGTGATACCTTCAAGAAAACATGATCTTCAACTTAAAATTTTAAGTCTCTTATTTAGTTGTTAGTATAACTTTTCTATTGACTTTGAGCTACATGGAGCTATTCCTTAATCATTTATACCTTTTTCGTAATTTGTTATATCAATTCAAGTCCCAAAATTCTTTATTCTTTGATATTATCCCAACATAAAGGAGTTCTACACTTCCTATCATATAAAGCCTCAAATAGAGCCATCTGAATACTTGTTTGCTTATTGTTGTTGTATGCAAACTCCATTAGGGGTATTTTTCTTTCTAACTGCACAATTAATTAGTACCCCCCTATTATGATTCCAAATATAAGGATAAAATGGATACAAACATCCATATGAGTCCATAAATTTCTTTTATGGATTCCACCATAGAAAAAGAATTAATAGCTTGTATTTTTATCGTATTAATTATCATTTCAATGATCAACTTCTCCCATAATGATATCTATACTATCTAGTATCGTCATGAATAGTCAATTTCTAACTAGCCGAGGAAGATTTGCAAATTAATGAAACAGAGTGGATGAATTTTCCACATCTCTAGGGGAAAACACTATTATCTCTTATAAAATAAATTCCTAATTCTCCTTTGGGGCTTCCACTCTGACATAAGGTTATTGTTTTGACAATTCAAAATTGGGTGAAGGTTTTTACTAATAAATCTACATTCAAAATTATTCCATTTAGAATTCTCCTTCTAAATTCTCATAGGGAACCCCAGGAATTCCTTTTAGATCATGTTGAATAATTTTTATAGATTCCTCCATTTCACCCATTTGTACTAAATAACAAGCTAATGAATCTTCTTTTTGCCATTGGACTTGTTAATCTATTATTAAAAAAAGAGGATAAGCAGAACCAAGTCAAGATGCTTGCGCCAAAGATCTTACATCTAAAGGAACTAGAGTTACATTTTTTTAAATTTCATTCAAGAGTTCCTATATGTTTCCACACCTTTTTTCTGAGTCAAAAATAATGAAATAGATAAATTCCTTTCTTAGGAACACATACAAGAGAAAGGATAACGGAGCCCCACCATTAACTACCATTTATTAATTTAATAACAATAGAAATACATATAGTAATAAAAATACATGTCCTACCAAGACAAAATTTGTAACTTACTGTCCTCTTGCCTAGCAAGCAAAGATTTACTTTTGTTCAAATACTAATTCATTTGGATCGACATGAGGGTTCAACTCCATGGCATTGCTAGAATCCATATTGTATAATTGAAGCAGGTTGGCCTCCTTGCTTGTCTTATGGTATAACCCTCTTCCCACTAATCCTCCTTTCATGGTGTCACCTCCTAAATCCATCACATAAACTTGCAACATGTCTTCCACGATTTGAATGGTCTTCTTAGATTGACTATTAGTCTGAGGATGAAAGGCTATGCTAAAATTTGATATGGTCCCCATTACTTTAGATAAGCTCCTTCAAAATTGAGACACAACCTAGTATCTCGATCGGACACTAGTAATACTGAAATCTCATCTAGTTTTACTATCTAGTTAATATACATACTAGCCAACCTATCAATAGACATCCCAACTCTAAAGGATATGAAGTGGGCTAATTTGGTCAATTTATCAACTATGACCCATATTACATCATTGCTTTTGAGAGTTTTAATAGGCAAGCTTGTTATAAAGTCAATAGTAATATTTTTCCATTTCCGAGGAATCATAAGACATTAAAGAGGTCCTGCAGGGCTATAGTGTTCAGCTTTTACTTGTTGGCAAACTAAGCATCGAGCTACATATTGAGCTATATATCTTTCAACCAATAGTTTTTTCTTAGATCTTTGTACATCGTTATATGGTGAGTATTGAGCTTCTTTCAAAATTTCCTTCTTTTAACTCCTCCACATTTGGAACATAGAGTTTGTCCCACCTTTTGATACTCTAAACTCACTTTGCACCCCATTCTGCACTACTTCCTTAATCTTTTGCAATTGCACAGGACTTAATTTATTAGGAGCACTATAAGGGCTGCAATTTGTCCATTAGATGTCATAGTCCTAACTCAACCTTGAGCTTCTCCAAATCCTTTAAGATACCACTCTAAGAGGTAAGCATAACAATAAGCTTAGAAAAAGATTTCCTACTTAGAGCATCTGCTACCATATTAACTTTTTCTGAATGGTAATGGATATTCAAATCATAGTCCTTTAATAGTTTTAGCCACTTTCTTTATCTTAAATTTAACTCCTTTTGAGTAAAAATATATTTTAAACTTTTATAATCAATACATCACATGTGTCACCATAGAGATAATGTCTCTAGATTTTAATGCAGACACTATGGCTGCCAACTCCAAGTCATGGATGAAGTAGTTCTGCTTATAAGGTTTCAACTGCCTAGAAGTTTTAATAGGCAAGCTTGTTATAAAGTCTATAGTAATATTTTTTTCATTTCCACTAAGGAATCATAAGACATTAAAGAGGTCCTGCAAGGCTATAGTGTTTAGCTCTTACTTGTTGGCAAACTAAGCATCGAGCTACATACTGAGCTATATATCTTTCCACCAATAATTTTTCTTAAATCTTTGTACATCATTATATGATGAGTATTGAGATTCTTTCAAAATTTTCTTCTTTAACTCCTTCACATTTGGAACATAGAGTTTGTTATTACACCTCAATATCCCACCTTTTGATACTCTAAACTCACTTTGCACCCCATTCTGCACTACTTCCTTAATCTTTTGCAATTGCACATCCTTTTTTTGTGAGGACTTAATTTTATAAATTAGGAGCACTATAAGGGCTGCAATTTGTCCATTAGATGTCATAGTCCTAACTCAACCTTGAGCTTCTCCAAATCCTTTAAGATACCACTCTAAGAGGTAAGCATAACAATAAGCTCAAAAAAAGATTTCCTACTTAGAGCATCTGCTACCATATTAACTTTTTCTGAATGGTAATGGATATTCAAATAATAGTCCTTTAATAGTTTTAGCCACTTTCTTTGTCTTAAATTTAACTCTTTTGAGTAAAAATATATTTTAAACTTTTATTATCGATACATCACATGTATCACCATAGAGATAATGTCTCTAGATTTTAATGCAGACATATGGCTGCCAACTCCAAGTCATGGATGAAGTAGTTCTGCTTATAAGGTTTCAACTACCTAGAAGCATAGGCAGTTACCTTTCTATTATGCATCAACTTACATCCCAAACCTTTTTGAGAGGCATAAGTAAATATGGTAAATCATCTAGATCCTAATTGTAGGGTGTCCTAGCCGGCAACCATCTTCTACTCCGATGACAAATCTGAACAGGCTATTCTTGCTCCTTACTAGTTTCTAGGGTTCCCCGACACCATGATTCATCACTGATGATCATTGAAAATTGGTTCGGTTTTCTAGTTGTCAATGATGTCTTGTTTCTAAGATTGTTCAACCTATAATGGCCATGTTTTGGGACTAAATTGGGACACAGGATCGATCGGACCATGCTAGGATCTAGATTTGTTGATTGTCAGTGGTGAGGAAGAGATGGGCCAAAGAATGGTTTGACTCCGTGGAGTTTAGGTCATTCAAAAGATTTATTTTTACTCTATTCTTAAGAATCATTGTAGCTCTTCCCAATTATGTTGGTGGGCAATCCAAGGACTACAAGTGACCGAAACTTAGTCTGATCTATGCTTTGGCTATGGCCACTGGTGGGGCAGCATCCGACGGCATCATCGCCAGCCGAAGAATGGTTGAAGATGCGGTCCCAGGGGTGGCTGGATGGGCTAAGAAGAAGAGGAAAAAGAAGAACCTAGATTTTCTTATGAACCAATTCACTTAGTGAACTGGGTTAGTGGGCCAAATTAGATGGGTTTAACCCATTTGCTCTCAAATATTGATCCGACTTTAATTTGGTTTAGGACTTTGATTATAAATAAGTTCTACATTCAGTTAGAAGTAGGGTTTAGCCCAACTATCGATTTGTTGAGCTTGGTTTTGGGATTATAAGTCATTATGGTTATAAAAATTAATTAAAAGTTTATTATGTAGGTGAGTAAGTACATCCCTAATGTTACATTATTTTTGGAATTAGTGAAGAAGGTAAGTAGAATAATTATGAATTAGTTAATTTAATAAGTAGCTTAGTTATAATTTGGTTAATTATTATTTAATTATAAAAGTTATGATTATGATTGACATTATTCAATTAATTAAATTTGCACATTTAGCATGAATATTTATTACTATTTATTATCAAAAGGAACTCTCACTATTACTCTATATGTTTATATGAAAAGATTGTTATTAAGGTTATTTAATTTGTGAAACATAAATAGCATTGTTAATACTTTAATAAATAGTTACTATTCTAGATTTAAAATAATGTTAGTCACTGCACTAATAAAATAATTTTAATTTATTATTATCATAAAAGCCTTACTATATTAAAAAAATACTATAGAATAATAATGATAATAATAATTTATAATAATAATAAGAAAATAACAAGAATTATAAGTATAAGGTAAATATTAAATAAAATAATAAATAATAAATAAATAATGAAATTCCATACTATAATAATAGAGGAAGGAACTGAAAAACTACATGGTCTCATAAGTAAACAATTATTGAAAATTATAAAATTTCTAGATGAAGAATTAATAAATTGAGTGAACTCTTGGTCCACTTTGTAATCATAAATGAATAATGATAGATGAAAGATATTAAGACCCACCTTGATAAGAGATATATATGTCATAAAGATTGTTGATCTCATATTAAATTTGATGACCGCAAAATATTAAGTATAGTACTAATGAGTTTGTTGTTAAGACAAATTAATTTAGGTAAATAACCAAGAATAAGAATGCTTTATAAGTCCCTTACTTGAAGATTGGATCAAAAAAAGATTCTCTAAATTTCAACAAGTCCAATGGAAGGTAAAACAAAGGTAAAATGAGTAAAATAAGGCCAATATTTGTGTTTTCTAAAGTGAAAATTATTTTAAAAAGCCAATGCACTTGTAAAGTATTTTTTTTCTAAAGGATCATAACTTTTTTCAAAAGAAGTTTGAACTTAAAATGGCTTTAAATCATCCTATTCCCTCCATTAGTTAGCATGATATTTGACTAATATCAAGAAATTGCCACAGAGTGATTTTACAATGAGATATCGTTATTTAGTTGGCATTATAGTTGACTTCTGTGGTTTAGACAAAATCTCTCTTGGAAGTACTCGGCATGGTAGCCGACTACTTGAAGTTACCATGGCATCTTCTCCTTGGATAGCCAGCATGGGAGTTGGCTACTAGGAGAAGTAGCCGGCTTCATGCTAGCTACTGAGTAATTTTTTTGTGTGTGTGGCCAATCCCTGTGTCATTCTCTTCTTCTTATAGAGGCTATTTTCAAAATAGCTAGCATGGGAGCCGACTATTGAGAAAGTAGTAGGCTCTTATGCTGGCTACTGAGTGGGGAACCCTTTTGTTTCTAAAAATGGTCAAAGCCTGTGTTCTATTTCTTTTGTACAGTGGCTATTCATTGAATAGCTAGCATGGGAGCTAGGTATTGGGGAAGTAGCCGGTTCTCATGCCAGCTACTGTGAGCTATACAAAGAGCTTTGGTTGAATAGCCAGCATGGTAGCCGGCTATCGAAGGGAAACTGACACGGTAACAACTAGTTTTTAACTTTTTGAAATTTGCCATTCTTATCCAACCACCTCCAATGGCTTCAAATTGCTAGTGGACTTCAAATGGGATAAATGCAACTTCAAATGATGGTTTTGTAAGAAGTGATTGCATGAAGTTATTGTGAGAAGTTATTGAAAATCATTGTAGGCAGTTATTGCAAGAGTTATTACAGTGTTTATTGAAGATCTTTTTGAAAGAGCTATTATGGTTCACGTGCATTCAAGAGAGACTCAGCTCATTTATTGTTCCATTGAGTGTTGTACAAGAAGGAGAGCTACAATCTCATTGAAGGCCACATTCAAGTCACCAAGGAGGCTTCATTAATCTACAAAGTCCAATCTAGAAGAAGAAGCCTACTTGAGGAGTGAAATCTTCAAAATTGTAAAATGCTCTTAAATTATTTTATCTCATTCAGGAGCTGTTTGTATTAATTCTTCTATCTATGATTTATTTAAGTTTCACCTGACTAAAACTTGTAAGGGTTGTAGTATACCCTTGAGATATTTGTTGTAAGGCTTTTTTATGCCTGTGAAACAAGAAGCTAGCCAGAAAGCTAGGGTTGTAATCGTTTATATAATGACTAAGAGTAAAAATTCCCAAGGGGCTCTTGGGGAGTGGATGTAGATGCTAAGTTTGGCATCGAACCACTATAAATATCTTGCGTTTGTGTGATTGAATTTTTTTGTGCTTGAAAATTTCTCTCACGGTACATTCAAATTATCAAACTCTAATATTCATTTATTGCACATACCTGCTAAGTATTTGAAATTTTAAAAGAACCTAATTCACCCTCCCTTCTAGATTGCTTTATTTGGACAACAAGTGGTATTAGAGCTAGTGCTCTGGGTCTCATTTGTTTTAACCAACAAAGAGCCAAAGAGCAATGGTAGCCCATATGGGAACAAAGAGCCAAAGATCAATTGTAGCCCATATGGGATCAATGTTGACTAAGGGACAGTCAACCAATAGACCTCCTCTATTTAATAGCACAAACTACACATACTGAAAAGCATGAATGAAAATCATCATCAAGTATTAGACTATGATTTATGGAGCATCATAGTCAATGGACCTCATACACCCACCCTTAGAACTAATGGTATTGATGTTTCCAAACCGAAAACAGAATCGGATGAATATGATAAAAAGATGACACAACCAAATGGTAAGGCCATGAATGTGTTGTATTATTTTTTGGATGCCAATAAGTTTAATTGTATTTATGTGCATGTCTGCCAAAGAAATATGGGATATACTTGAATTTACCCATGAAGGTACCAATCAAGTCAAAGAATCCAAAATTAATATGCTTGTACATAGATATAAACTTTTTAAAATGGATCAAAGTGAATATATTACTGATATGTTTACTAGATTCACTGATATTGTATATGGGCTTAAAGGTCTTGATAAATCTTATACTAACAGTGAACTTATAAGAAAAATTCTTAGATCTTTGCCTAGATTTTGGAAGGCCAAAGTTACAGCAATTTAAGAAGCCAAAGATTTCAATACTCTTCCACTAGAGGAGTTGATCGGTTTCCTCATGACCCATGAGCTTCAACTAAAACAACATAGTGAAGAAGATGAGTTCAAGAAGAAGAGGACAATGGCACTAAAGAGTGCCATTCAAAAAGATGAGAGTGAGGAGACATCTAGTGAAAGTGAGGGGGATGATGAGATGACACTTATCACCCAAAAATTCAAAAGATTCATGAAAAGGAAGAGGCAAGGAGGAAGAAAAAGGCAAATGGTTAAAGGAGAGCCTAATAAAGAAAAAGAGAAAGAACATCCTCTAATTTGTTATGAGTGTAAAAAGCTGGGGCATTTCAAATCCGAATGTTCCCAACTAAAGAAGAGCTTCAAAAGGACCAAAAAGAAAGCTATGATGGCAACTTGAAACAATGGTGATGAAATAAGCTCCGAAGAAGAAAAGAATAAAGTTGCCAACCTATGTTGGAAGAGGTAAATTCTAACCCTATTTTTGAATTTACATTTGATGAACTAAATGATGCATTCCATGTTTTACTTGATGAGTTTAAAAATTTAGGATGCAAAAATAAAGATTTAAAAACTCAAATTCAAAATTTAACTTTGAAAAAAGAGAAGTTTTTAAAAGAAAATGATTCTTTACTACAAGAAAACAAAAATTTGAAAAATGAAATCGATAAACTCAAACCCATTGTTGACAAATTTACTTTAAGCTCTATAAAATTATAAATGATTCTTGATAGTCAAAAAGCCATTTTTAACAAAGCTGGTCTTGACTACAATCCCTTAAAGAAACATAAATTTTGAAAAATATTGTTTGTGCCACCTAATAATACAACTAAAATTATATGTTTCAAATATAGAAAACCTGGTCACAAAGCTTACACATGTCATTCTCATTCTAGAAAAAAATATTAGAAAACTATGGGTTCGAAAGCTAGAAAGCTTGGGTGCTGAACCATTATAAACATGTTGTGTTTGGTTGTACTGTTCTTTTGTGATTGTTTGCATATAGTTTCACTATGCTACACTTAATTTATTTGTGAAAAATTTCTAAGTGCACATACTTATTGTTAATTTTTTAAAGAACCCAATTCACCCCCCTCTTGGTTGCTATATCTGGGCAACAAGTGGTATCAGAGCAGGTGTTCTTATTTTTTAGTCTTAAAAAGCTTTGAGCCAAAGATCATGGCAGCCATATTGAGTGAGAGGCAATTCACAAATAGGCCACCTTTATTTAATAGAACAAACTATTCTTATTGAAAAGCAAGGATGAAAATCTTCATCCAGGTACTTAACTATGACCTATGGAGCATTATAGTGAATGGTCCACACACACCTACTTTGAGATCTAATGGCATGGAGATTCCCAAACCAAAAATAAGTGGGATGAATATGATAAAAAGATGGCTTAGCTAAATCCTAAAGCCATGAATGTATTGTACTATTCTTTGGATGCTAATGAATTCAACCGTATTTCTACTTGCTTTTCTGCCAAGGAAATATGGGATAAGTTAAAGGTTACCCATGAGGGTACCATACCAATCAAGTAAAAGAATCCAAAATAATATGCTTGTACATAGATATGAATTTAAATATTAACTTATTTCTAAATAGAGCAGAGCGGAGGAAGTAGATTCATATAGCTGACCCCATGTAGTTGGGAAAAGGCTTAGATGAGTTGAGTTGAGTTGAGATGGATATGAATTATTTAAAATGGAATCAAATGAGTCTATTTCTTATATGTTCACAAGATTCACTGATATTATTAATGGGCTTAAGAGCCTTGGTAAGTCTAATACTAATATTAATCTTGTGAGAAAGGTATTAAGATCTTTGCCTAGATCTGAGAGGCCAAAGTGACTACTGTTCAAGAGGCAAAGGATCTAAATATTCTACCTTTGGAGGAATTGCTGGGGTCCCTCATGATGCACAAGCTATAAACTAAACAACATGCTAATGAGGAGGAATCAAAAAGAAGAATAACCATGGCCCTTAAGACTTCGGATCAAAAAGAGGAATCGGATGAATATTTGGAGGATAGTGATGATGAAGAGGTGCATTATAATATCCCAAACTTCATTCGAGTACATAAATTCCATTTCTGATTCCATAGCCTTGTGCCATTGGTCTGCATCTACATCCGTGATAGCTTCATCGTAACTAGTGGGATTCGATTCTTATTCATTGGAGATCGCCACATAGGATTCTCCAAAGAACATAAACCTATTAGGTGGTCTCAAAATCCTTCCATTGCGATGAACCACGGGTGTCGCATCTAATACTGGTTCAGCAATAGGTGTTTCATCCTTATCATTATGTCTTGAATTGAAAGATGATCCATCAGGTGTCTGTTCTTGTAGAACCACCTTTTTAGGATCAGCAGTACTAATACAATCATCTTCCAATACTCTAGAATTCGTGCTAACGAACACATTTCGACTCTCAGGATTATAGAAGTAGCTGCCTACAGTTCCTTTTGGGAAACTAACCCAGTAGCAAAGTATAGATCTTGGTCCGAATTTAGATGTCTTTTTAGTCAATACATAAGCAGGACCCCCATACTTTGAGGTATCTTGGATTGGACTTACGTCCAGTCCACATCTCATAGGGAGTCTTGGGTACTGACTTAGATGGGACTAAATTTAAAATATATGCTGTCGTTTCTAAAGCATATCCCCAAAAGGATTCTGGTAAACTCGCATGACACATCATGCATCTTACCATCTCAAGTAGAGTTCTGTTTCTCCTTTCTGTTACCCCATTCTGTTGTGGTGTTCTAGGAGCAGTAAGTTGAGAAACAATGCCATTGTCAATGAGGAACTGTTTATATTCTTCAAGAAGGTATTCACCTCCACGATCTGATCTAACAGCTTTGATTCGTTTTCCAACTGATTCTCAACTTCAGCCTTGAACTGCTTAAACTTTGTAAAAGCTTCAGACTTATGTCGCATCAGATAAACGTATCCATATCTTGAGTAATCATCAGTAAAAGTAATGAAATACTCAAAACCTCCTCGGGCTTGTACCGTCATTGGTCCGCATACATCAGTGTGCACCAAGTCCAGTAAATCAGAGGCCCTAAGGCCTTTGGTCTTAAAAGACCTTCTAGTCATTTTTCCTTCCAAACAGGATTTGCATTGAGGCATTTTATCCATATCCAATGGACCCAAGGATCCATCCTGGATAAGCCTCTTAATCCTATTAAGGTTTATGTGACCTAGTCTTAAATGCCAAAGTGTTTCCTCATTGTGTTCAGCTTTTCTCTTATTTGAGACAGTATGCACTATTCAGTGTCATTGGATGTGGGAGTTATTGGATGTACATAATATAAATTTCCTAATCTTGATCCTCTACAAATTTCTTTACCATTTCTACTAATGGAAACATCAGAATGGAAAGAAACATTGTAACCATAGAAATCAAACATGCTACTGAAATTAAATTTCTTTTAATGTCTGGTACATATAAGCAATCATCCAATACAAGTTTTTTGTTACATCCAAAAGATAAACTAACTCTACCAATATAGTAGCTCCCACTTTTACTTCTGTCCCCAACCTCAGTAATATCTCTCCTATTGAGTTTCCTGGTTACCTGGAACCCTGCAATGAATTGCATATGTGATTAGTGGCTCCTGAGTCTACAATCCAGGATACAGTAGAATCCACCACTAAACATGTTTCAATAACAAAAATATTACCTGCTGCATTCTTCTTGGCAATTAGTTTTGGGCAGTTTGTCTTTCAGTGCCCTTTCTGGTTGCAGTGAAAACATCTCCCTTTTACTGCTCCTTTAGCGGTCTTTGTCTTTTTGATCTTGCCACCCGCTACCTTAGGATGCTTCTTCTTCTTTCCTTTGGGCCTTTTGGGCTTAGAAGAAGAAGCCTTAGTAAAGTGAACTGCCTTTTCCTTCCCTAGAATCTGCTCAGCTGATTGCAGCTCTTTCATGAGCTCTGGGAAGGTCATGCCAAGTTTGTTCATTGAATAGTTAAGCTTGAATTGATCAAATGAACTTGAGAGGGTTTCCAGCACTATATCTATCTGAGTCTCTTGGTCGATCTCAGCACCCAAATCGATGGCCTCATATAGGTAGCCCATCACTTTAAGCATATGCTCTCGGACCGGGGTACCTTCAGCCATACGAGTATTGATTAGCTTCCTGATAGCACTCTGCCGTGCAGCCCTGCTTGAATGAGCGAACATCTCTTGGAGACTAAAAATCATATCATAAGCCGTCTCCATGTTTTGATGTTGCTGTTGTAGCACTGGGCTTAAGGAAGCCAAGAAATAGCATTTGGCCATCTCATCAGCCTTGTTCCATTTTTCAAATTCAAGCTTTTCATTCATCCGTTGGGTTTTGACCCAACTGAGGATAGATATCTGTTAGGACATACTTATACCCAGCAGAAGTGAGTACTATGTCCAAATTTCTCTTCCAGTTCAAATAGTTTGGTCTGGTTAACTTATTATCATTAAGTATAGAAGCAAGTGGGAAAAATGATGACGACATCTGAAATATAAATAATGGCATACATGCATCAGTTATATATGCTCCATAAATATTCTTTTAACATTAAGATTACTAAGTAGCAAAAAAAAAAAAATCTATAAAGTCTCAATGTAACAGTGTATTGACCTCCATAAAAATGAGTCAACCCAAGTCCCACCTGGTCATAGTCCCCAAGTGCTGATCAACAGCCTTACTTGGTTATGATCACTGCTTTGGTTTTTTGGCTCCTATCATTATAGGTCAAGTGTTAACCAAGGTTTAATCTTTTGGGATTAACAAGTTTGAAAACTCCATCCCTAATGGGGTTCACGCGTGTGACACGAGTAAGTGTTCAAACAAGATACCCTAGATTATTCATTTAATTCTTAGAACTATGTAAACTAATGACATACTCCATCCCTAATGGGGGTCACGCATGTGACACGAGTAAGTATATCATATGCAATAAAGAATTAAATATTTTACTGAAAATTCTCCCACTATAGCTGATGTATGTACTCCATCCCTAATGGGGGTCACGCATGTGACATGAGTAAGCACATGCATCATAGCGAGAATCAACCCTTTTGGGAAGCCGCGGGTTACATGTTACCCTCACACACTTGATAATATGTTAATTAAGTTTTTGTATGGTTTGTGATTTACCTAATGTCCAAATGGCCTTGGACATACCTTTAATCACTTAACCAATTATGTAATCATTTTTCTGATTAACGCCCATAATTGTCATAGGTGCTTTGGTTTCCAACCTATTCAATCATGCCAATTTAGGGTCCTTTAATCATTTAATTACATTTAACTCATAATATTCTAATGAGTGATACCATGGCAATAAAACATGCATGCAACACACATAAGCAATAAAAAAAATTAAATAATAATAAATTGTTGTGCTAGCAAATGCAGAGGCATCCCGGAACCATAATCATCATGGTCCCTTTCTAACAGGATGCTTTGGTCAAGGGAAAATAAATATCCTAATAATATTGGTTTCATGTGGGCTTAGGAGGACTGGGGCTACTTCCTTGTAATCGCCACTACCATGTATTCCATTCTTAAATGCCTCATTCAAAACTCTCTTCAACTAAATAGCTCTCTCTCTCTCTCTCATCTCTCATCCTTCAATCTTTCGTTACCTTTTCTAGATCCATTGGGATCATAACCTTAGCCTAGTGGCTTGGTCCCTTTTTTTCCCTTCTTTTTATTTAAAGGATTTCCTTCCGCTGGATTCAAGTGCCACCCTTTCTTTAGGATTTTTAATCCTTTTCTTAATCCTCTTTTCTTTCACTGCATGGGGTTTCAAGATGCACCGAAGTCTGGGAGGAAAAGTCTTCAACCAGCCTTCACGTCTTCTCTGCACGGAACTCCTCCATGCACCGAACTCCAAGTGACGAAGCCATCACACATTCCTCTCATGAAGCCACAGCCTAGGAATCTTCTCTCCACATTCTGCACTTTCACCCAACTAGACAGCTTTATGTTGCGTCAAGGTGAGGGAGGAAAAACGTCTGGCTTCTTCTTCCCTTCCGCATGGAGTCCCAATCATTCAATCTGGTTTCCCATCGTCCAAGAAGTCTTTTGGAAGAAACCGTGTGGAGTCCATGGAAGAAGGGAGCCAGTCTGTATTCCTTCCATTCCAGGAAGAAGGGAGGAACTCGCTTCTGGATGCAAGGAGTCCAAACGTCCTTCTTCTTCGTAAGTCCGGACGTTCTAGGAAGTAGGGAGAAAAAATGGCATTCTTCTTCTTTGTTGACTCCGAACGTTCTAGTAAAGAGGAAAGCCGGACAAAAGATATACGACCTATTCTAATATTTTCCATTTTTTTGGAGAGAGGAGGCATCCATATAGATTACTTATTATCAAAACCAACGCTCTGATACCAATTTTTTTGTTGGATGGATAGATGGGATTGTTGATGATCGGATAAGATAAGATTTTTTAAATTTTGCTATGGTTTATCTTTAACTCTGGATAAAAAGAGTTGGAGGTTCTGATCTCTGGTGAGATCCCCGTGATCAAAACAATCCAATCAAAACTCTTATCAAGAAGATAAGGCTAGATTAAAATATTAAATTCGGTTGGTGCGGAAGTGATACCAGTAATAAAAATTATGAACAATCATGGCAATCATTTCTTAATTAGAGAAAATGATTGCGTACCTTTTTACTAAAGATTTCTTCTGGATTTCTTTGTAAATAAGGAAGCGTCGTGTGAAGACTCCTCTGCGTGAAGACTTCTACACTGGAGACTCTTTAAAGGAGTGGAGAAGCTCTCTAGATCGCTGATTCTTCTTAGGAATAAACGGGATAATCTTTAATCCTCAACTCCCTGAATGAGCAACCGGTATGGCCAAAGAAATAAGCAAGGATTTTTAGTGAATAAAAATTAGCCGAATTCTTTTGTGTTTCTCTCTTCTGGATCTCTCTGTCTTTACTGTTCTTAAAAACAGATGAAGACGGATGGATGAAAAATGAAAAAAAAAAGATTTCTCTTATCTTTCTCTGATCATGGTGCTCGCTATTTATAAATGGGAAGCGATACTCTGATTGAAGAAAGCATCGCGTCCCTACGAGAGAGACGCTTCTCATCATCATCCAAAGATGCGCGAAGAAGAAGACACCACTTCATAAAAAAAATGTTTTCTCTTCTGCGCCTGATCTGAGAACATCATGCCCAACTTACAATAGGCCCGCTGGTCAAGAGGCTCATTGGGACCAAGGCCCATAGAGCCTAAACCCAAAGTCCTTCAAACCACCCATGGCCTCCACTTTGGTCATGGATCCATGTTACAAAGTTTAGTTTATTAAAAACTTTTCTTTGAATTTTTCTAAAAAATTAAACACAATATTAGGTGGCATTACTTGCTCATCGCGTTACCTAAAATTTTAAAAATAAATTCTTAAAATTTAGGAGCGAGTTTCCTTTTATGGTCTACACCTTGGACTTTGCGGGACACACATAACCTAGCTCCCAAGAATATTATCCTTACACCGCCATTCCCTATGACTCGGGACAATATTCTTAGTCATGATTTATTTCCACTAGAAAATCACAACTACACTCCAAGATATGTGTGACATTTACGTCGAGATAAAATAAATTATCACATAAGACAATCCCATCCCTGACCTACAAATGGTTCCTTCATACGACACTCGAATATTGGCATCAAGTAATTTATGTACTATCACTTGTCCAATATCCATCTAACACCTTGAGCTCTAGGTTCCCTCATATCCATCACTGAGCGTCATGAATCAACCCGTCGATTGATCATGTCTACGCTCGATCTATAAAGATCACTATGCATAGTTTTAAGATAGATTAATTTGAACTCTCAAGGAAGTGTTATTACTTTCTCATGGAAAGTACATGAATGACTATATTGCGAGTATGTTCTTAGACCCTAGTGGCATATGCCCAACCCACCGAGTATCAATCATTTATGGACTTTGCTCATTTGGTGAATCAAAGCATATACCTATAAGTCTGAGTTCAGTGACTTGATCAAGCTTAAGAACAATCGTACTATCATAGCTATGAGTTAAATTTCATGATAGTACATTTCTAAAATTTATTCTTATGTAAGTCCATCAATACGCAATATGCGTACTAGTATACTAATTCGAGAATCCTCTCAAATAGTCAAGACAAACTATTTTCCCAATTGAAAATTACGTATACTTCAATTTCTCATAATAAAGCGCCTAACTTTATTAAATTGTGACAATTATTTTTGAATGTAATAAAATGATCTCGTGTCTTCTGTCCTCATGTGTAAAGCATCTCGAGCACTCAAGATCATTATTTCTAACATTCGTAGACCTTTCAGAGAATTACATACAACAAATATATAGGATGCAAATATCAAATCATTTATTATATATCATCTGATGTCAATATCGTAAAAAAATTATGTCTTTTAGACCACAATTTCCAACACCTTGTCAGTTCCTTAGGGGCTGACATTTAGTTAATTTTAAAATTAAAGGCTTGGGTTAATGCAAAATGAAGGATGTGGTTTATGGGCCAAGGAAGGGTGATCAACTCCCTACCTTATCTTGATTAGGGGTTTGTTCCCTTAAAGTTAATTATGAAAATGCTATGCAACAAGCAGATGTCAAGCTCTTGAAGAAATTAATCTCTTACTTTTTTTTAATTTTGTGGTTAAGTTTCTAATTCCCTAATAAATTATGAGATATCAATGAAAATATTTTAAGTTTTGCAGAAAATAAATTTACCTAAGTCAATCTAAGCATAGAAAATAAATAAAATAATTTTTAAATTTTTATATTTTATTATTTATTTTTTTAAAAAAATTAATTATGTTTTATGGAAAGTATCTTAGGGTTTTCTTCCAAGTTCTTTAAGTTACCTTAATTGTTAGACCAGTCAAGAATTGTTTCCACTTGAAGAAAATTCACAAAGAATTAAACAAGAATAAATATTTTATTTTAAAGCATCCAAAGGAATACATAAAAATTAAAACTAAAAACTCTTCTTCCCTGACATCAAGAAGGCAACAGCATCAAGAATGCAATAGCAGCTTTGTATCTGCTTCCAGACCAAACTCCCCAGGATCCTTGCTTCCTAAACCAGACCAGTGCCTCCCAGAACTCTGAACGAGGGAATATCTTCCTGGACTCCCGAGTGCACGATCACCTCACGAACACCTCCTTCTTCCTTGTTCAGAATGCCTCTCACCTCTGCCTAGCCAGAACTATTATAGATGCTTATACGCAGAGAAAACACAAAGAGAGCAAAGAAATCACGGAAAGATCACACCTCCCTATTTCCATACCAGACACTTGGATGCAGAAAGAATGCGACTTCCTAACTGTTTCATATTTGATTCGATGCCCAAACGGATGCAGAGGGATTGCAAAGAGATTGTGAATGATTTTTAATTTATTTGCATGATCTATGAATGCAGAGAAGACACAGAGAAATCATGCAGAGATCATAAACGTCCATATCAGATGCTCGATTTGTTTGCATGTTTCACGAATACGGAGAGAACGCACTGATTTCCTTCCAAATTTGACTATTTCCTGATTTGGCACCTGAACGAAATAGAGATTTTAGAGAGATAGTGAACGATTCTTCTTCCAATTTGAGAGTCTTCAATCCCATTTATTTCCTGATTGGTTGGTGGAGTGATGAAATCGAAAGGGAAGAAGAATCGAAAGAGAAAAATGAATCTGTAGTGACCTCAGCAATTGGTTTGCCGAGTTTGCTTTGAGATGTATGCAATAAAGATAAATCATTGTAAATTTAATTTTGAGCTCATTTTAAGTTCGATTTGAGTGTTGTTTGCATCGTTAGACTCCTAAAATTGATCTCTTTAAGTTGATAAAGTTTTACATAAAATATTATATAAAATAATTAAATATTAAATAATAAAGATAATTTGACCTATTAATTAATAGGTTTATGATGATTATTTGTGCGTTTATCATCACCCTATCCAAGTTTAAGTATGGCCTCAGAGTAGATGTTCAAAGAAACTCTACCTGAGAAGGATACATGATTTAGAAGAAGCTTACCAAGTTGCTAGGGATTATGAACATTTTAGGCCACCCTAACGTAGATCAGAGGCTATCAAGAGCCCTAGCCCATATCCAGGATCTAGCCAGGCCTATCCTAGTCATCCCAGACCTACCCAATACTCAGACCCCCGGCAGACTTACCCAAGTCAACCCAATACTAGCTGACCCAGTACAAGCCGAACCGAGTTGAGTCGACCCCAGAATAGTACTCCTATACCCCAGAGAGAGAATAAGGGCAAATCTGTAGAGGTCTAGAGAAATCCCAACCCCCAGATCAAATGCTTTAGATGCAACTGATGGGAAAGAATCCATGTTCGAGCAAATACTAGCAGACCATAATACGTAACGGAATAATAAATAAAATGTGCAAACCACACAATCACAGAAATACCAAGATTTACGTGAAAATCCCTCCAAGATAAAGGGAAAAAACCATGGGCAAGCCAGAGAAGAAGATCCACTAAAAATAATAAATATTCAAGTCTCAAAGTCCCTTGCTAGGACTTGAGAAACAATCACAAGAAAATAATAGGGATATAAGGATTACATCACCGAAAAATATGGTCTCCTGCGTTACCTCCTTATTTTCTTCCCTTCTCTTCTTCTTCTTCTTCTCTTGTTTTTCTTCTGCAGCACCTTCACATGATTCCTGGAGTGGAAGTCCTCCTACATAGTCAAGCACCAAGTAGCAGCCCTTTCTTCTCTTTCCTAGCAATCTACGCTCCTAGAAAGAAAGAGAAATACCCGCTACCTGCTCCCCTCTTTTTCCCAGATGGCTGCTCCTTTAAAGAGAGAGAGAATAAATCTTGGCAGAAAAAGGAGTAGTGCTCCCTTTTGCCCTAATGGGCTGAATAAGTGGGCCATGGGCCCAACAACCTCCCCTTCAGCCCATAAGGGAGGTTGTCTCATATTTTTTTTTAGTGTGAAATCATGCCGACTAGCTGTCGGCATATCTCTTGCCTTTCTTTTGACAAGATCTTTATCAACATGTCTGCCCCATTTTCATATATGTGAATTTTCTGAAGCTGTAACTGCTTCTCTTCAAACACATTTCGAATCCAGTGGTATCTGACATCTATATGCTTTGACTTGGAATGAAAAGTTGGGTTCTTGCACAAGTAGATGGCGCTCTGGCTATCACAATGTACCATATAATTTTTCTGTTTCAACCCCAATTCATGTAAGAATTCTTTCATCCACAGCATCTCTATACAGATCTCGATAGCAGCAATATATTCTGCCTCTGTGGTAGAGAGAGCTAGACACCTTTGCAATCTGGATTGCCATAACACAGCTCCCCTGCGAAAGTAAGTATGAAACATGATGTGAACTTTCTTGTATCAATATCTCTTGCCATATTTGCATCTGTGTAACCAATCAGCATAGGTGGACCAGCCCCAAAGCCTAAACAAACTTTGGAGCTTCCTCTGAGATATCTGAAGATCCACTTCACTGCTGTCCAATGCTCTTTCCCTGGATTTGCAAGAAATCTACTAGCAACACCCATTGCATATGCGATGTCTGGCCTCGTACATACCATCGCGTACATCAAACTTTCGACTGCTGAAGCATAAGGAACCTTCTTCATTTTCTCCTTCTCCTCATCACTTGAAGGACTCTACTCTGAGCATAACCTGAAGTGACCTGCAAGAGGAGGACCAACTGGCTTTGCATTGCTTATACTGAACCTATCCAATACCTCCTCATTCAACAAACTGCTTGTTACTTGACTTATGGTGATAACACCGTCTAGTGCAGAATTACTGAGGGAAACCATCAGTGTCTCCCAACTTTCTGGCAATGAACTGAGAAGTAACAATGCCTGCAACTCATCATCAAGAGACATTTTCATAGAGGATAACTGGTTATGAATACTCTGCATTTTATTCAAATGATCAGTAATAGAAGCACCCTCTTTATAATTTAGATTCACTAGTTTTCTGATCAAGAAAGCCTTGTTGTTAGCTATTTTTCTCTCATAGAGACTTTCTAACTTTTTTCAAAGAGAGTTTGCAGAAGTCTCAATGGAAACATGGTGAAAGACACTATCATCCAACTACTGCCGAATAAAACCGATTGCTTTCCGATCTAACATGATCCAAGCATCATCTGTCATTATAACTGGCTTTGCTTTGACCCCTTCTGACCCCTTCCAAAGGTCCATATAGATCCTTGCAATACAAGAGATCCTCCATCCTCGGTTTTTATATCATCCAATTGTTTCCGTTCAGACTGATCATGCGGGAAACATTACAGGCCTCCATGCTCGCACACAAAAATTCACAGGCTGTGATACCATTTGATGGGAAAGAATCCATGTATGAGCAAATATTAGCAGACCGTAATACGTAGTAGAATAATAAATAAAATGCGTAAACCACACAATCACAAAAATACCAAGATTTACGTGAAAAATCTCTCCAAGATAAAGGAAAAAAACCACGGGCAAGCTAGAGAAGAAGATCCACTATAGAATAATAAATATCCAAGTCTCAAAGTCCCTTGCCAGGACTTGAGAAACAATCACAAGAGAATAATAAGGATATAAGGATTACATCACCAAAAAATATGGTCGCCTACGTTACCTCCTTATTTTCTTTCCTTCTCTTCTTCTTCTTCTCTTGTTTTTCTTCTGTAGCACCTTCACATGATTCCTGGAGTGGAAGTCCTCCCACGTAGTCAAGCACAAAGCAGCAGCCCTTCCTTCTCTTTCCCTAGCAATCCATGCTCCTAGAAAAAAAGAGAAATACCAGCCACATGCTCCCCTCTTTTTTTTCAGATGGCTGCTCTTTTTAAAGAGAGAGAGAACAAATCCTGGCAGCAAAAGGAGTAGCGCTCCCTTTTTCCCTAATGGGCTGAATAAGTGGGCTATGGGCCCAATAGCAACAAACCAGGGCATATGATCAGTCAATACCCAGTCAGATCCCTTCATATAGATGAGTTACCTGAGATTGAGTCCAAGCCCCTAGTTGAGCCTAAGTGAGAGATCTTTAAGGATGATACCCATCTAATAGATGAGTACGATGGAGAGGAAGAAACATTTGAATATGAAGATCTACTAGAAGTGGTTAGATGTATCTTGACCCAAACTCAAACTAAGGACCAGAAAGATTGGCGTAGGACTAACATCCTACAGACTTTTGTTAAGATAGAGGATAAGGTGCTCAAGATAATAGTTGATAGTTGAAGTTGTGTCAATGTTGTTTCTGCCAATACAGTTAAATCATTAGGATTGACCATAGTTCCTCATCCTAGTTCCTATAAGGTCTTATGGGTAGATTCCACCTCTATCCCAATCAAGTCTAGATGCTAAATACTAATCAAATAACAAAATTATAAAGAAAAGATCGGGTGCGATGTAATTTCTATGGGTGTTAGTAGTATTATATTAGGTCAACTTTGGCTTTACGATCACGATGCCACTTTGTTTGGTCGATCCAACATCTTCTCTTTTAAACACAATGGAAACAAGTATGTAATACATCCAGTTCCACCTAGCGACCCAATCAAGAAAGGATCTAGTAGCCTTAAGGTAGTAGACGCCCTAAGCCTTACGTCTTTGTTGTTGAATACTATTAGCACCAAAGTTATAGGGTGCAACCGGATAAAAGATGAGTATGAGACTTGCCCTGACTTTGGCAAAAATCATAAAACCCTTCGGCTAGGACCATCCAGTACCAGTAGAGATTATACCATCCTAGATGGTTACCTTTTTAGGGGCAATAGACTTTGTATCCCTAGGACATCACTTAGAGAGTTTCTAGTCTGAAAAATGCACGCGGGGGGATTAGCTGATCATTTTGGAAGAGATAAGACTATTCTAGTAATAGAGGACTAATTTTACTGGCCAGGATTAAAAAGACTCATTGCCCTGATAGTAGCCCGATGTCAAACTTGTGCCATTGCAAAACAGCAAAAGCAGAATATCGGTTTATATACTCCTTTGCCAGTTCCTGATCATCCTTGGCAAGACCTCAGTATGGACTTCATTCTAGGATTACCTAAGACCCAGAAGAAGCATGACTCCATCTTTGTAGTGATCGATAGGTTCTCTAATATGGCATACTCCATCCCTTGTTCGCAAACCTTTGATGCATCTAGGGTAGCCCGACTTTTCTTAGACAGTGTGGTTAAGCTCCATGGCCTACCCAAGACCATTATTTCTGATAGGGATGTTAGGTTCATCAGCTACTATTAAAAAATTCTATGGTATCTGTTAGGGACCAAAATTAATTTTTCTATAGCCTTTCATCCCCAAACGGATGGACAAACTGAAATGGTGAACCGTAGTCTAAGAAACCTTCTTAGGTGTCTAGTAGGTGAACACTTAGGGACGTGGGATCTATTGCTACCTCATGCAGAGTTCGTCTACAATAGCTCAGTGAACAAGTCTACGGGCAAGATTCATTTGAGATAGTCATGGGTACAAGCCTAATCGTCCACTTGATTTAATTCCTTTATCCTTCCATACATGAGTCTCAGAGTCTGCACAAGCATTTGCACAGTATATCATAGACTTACATAAGGATATTAGTCATAAAATAAATCTAAGTAATGAAACTTATAAAAGATTAGCCAACTCCCAAAGAAGAGCCAAAGAGTTCGGTGTAGGGAATTTTGTCATGGTTAGGCTTAGGCCTAAACAGTTCCCGCTAGCGACCGTTAAGAAACTTCACGCTTGTAGAGCTGGCCCCTTTAAAGTAATAGAGAAGGTAGGACCCAATGCCTATGTGCTAGATCTACCCTCAGATTGGAGCATTAGCTCAACCTTCAATATTGCAAACCGAGTAGAGTATAGGAAATCGACAGCAATTCCTAGTGAGTACTTTAAACCTAACCCTTCTTTCATGAGAGAACCTATCCAAGAGTGTCCATCATCAATTTTGCTTGAGCAAGGAGAGCAGATCGAGCGTATCCTAGATGATCAATCCATTACGATCCGTAACCGCGATTATCAACGCTACCTGGTTCGATGGCAGGGTCGCCCCAAATCTGACGATTCAAAATTACTCGAGAGGACTTGCAGTGCCTCAACCTAGACCTACTAAAGAGATACCAGAGCTAGAATGACCCATACTCGATGGGGTCGAGTTCTTCTCATCCTGGTGCTGGCACCAGGATTAGGCAGAGGATTCTTAATCCTCTGTGGATATCCTTCTTCTTTTGTTTGGAAATGATGAAAGAAAAAAAAAAAGGTAATATGAATTATCTTGTTTAGATAGAGAGAGGAGAAGAGAAGGAAAAGAGTTATACGATAATTATATCCCTTCAGAATGGAGAACGAACTGTGAAAATAAAAGAATAAAAAATAAAAAATATTTTGATCTTTAAAAAAATATAACTTAAATATTTTCTTCTCTCAGCTTATCCTCAATTTGAGAGTTAACAAATTTATCATCGCTAAGGAAGAAACAAGAGGAATCAATTACTCTCATTCCCTTCTCCTCTCTCTCTTTCACCTTCCTCCTAAATAAACTATATCTTTTTCCTTTGTTTGCTTCCTCTCCCCTCCATTCACCCCAATCCAAATAATCCGTGAGAAAAAAAAAAATGATTCTTTCCAAACCGATCGAAACCCCTTTCCCAACCAAAACCCCTTCGTTTTCTTTCAATCGAAACCCTTTCCCATTCAAAATAACTGAAACCCCTTTATATTGTTTCAACTAAAATCCTTCTCAATCAAAGCCCTCGCTATTTTCTCCTCACATAATCCTCCTTGCTATCCTCATGCCGAGCTTCTACCCTAAACCAAAACCCTCTTTACCTCCTCCTTTCACTATCTTCTTTCTTTAGCTATCCGACCCAGATGTCCAAGTCGCCTGCCTCATCCTTGACCGCCTGTGTCTCCCTGGCACCCTAAGTAGCCATCGTCTCCCTTGGTCTCCAACTTTGGGTTTAGAATTGCAATTTCTCTAAAGATGGGCACGTGAGGGCATTGACATCAAGCTTCGGTTGAATGGGATCAAAGTCCTCAATGATGCCTTTTACCTGATCGAGGATCTTGCTAGGGTTCCCTCTCGCCAGGGGTTCTATAACATTAGCTACGGTCATCGAGGCCCAGGAAAAGCTATGTCTCTTCTTCTTTGGAGTCCCTATGCAAGTTCGATACATAAAATCATTTTCTTTCCCTCCTTTCATCCATGCCTTTCTTTGCTCTGAATTACTAACTTATCGCATTGAATTCATTATAAGTGTTCTATTGCAAAAATTATTTTTTTCTATAATTTGGCTTCAAAGAATATAATTAGGCCTTAGAGTTTAGTGCTGCTCCTATGGTCCACTCAATCTTTTTGACGGTAGGCATACTTTGGACTTCAAAGGAAAAGATTCAAGCCTAAAACCAACTTGATTGATGATTGGCTAATTGGTTGGAAGAATGAATTGTAATTCTTTACTGATAAAATTATCATACTAGTGTTCGTACTAAATGAATTTTATGTTTATAATAATTAGCTCTTGATGGGATGCTATTGTCTCAATAACATGACTTAGCTACCTTCTCTTGTAATGGCTATGTAAGCCAAGTTATTTTTTGCATATATATATATATATATATATAGAAATAGATGAGCATTTTTCTTATGATTCTTTTCTTATTCATTACGGTTCAAAAAAATATATCAGATCCTGAGCTTCATATTGGTATCAGAGCATAATTTAAAAATGGCAACCATAAATATCTCCACTCTATTCCCACACACCTTCAATGGACAAGATTATGATTATTAGAGCAGCAGATTTGAAGTTTGGCTAATAGCATTCGACTTATGGGATATAATCGATAAAGGGTTCATTGAGCTTGAACATGAAGAAGCATTGAGTAATGCTAAAAGAAAGTTTTGGTGAAAAATCGAAGGAAGGATGTAGATGTTGGTAACCAAATTAAACTAGCAATAAAAAAGGTGGTGTATGAAAAAATTTGTAAAGCAAAACTTTGAAGCAAGCTTGGGAGATTCTACAAAAAGCCTACAAAGGAGATGAACAAGAAATGCTCAACTTCAAATTCTGAGATCAGAGTTTGAAATATTGAAGAAGAAGGAGAATGAAAGTGTAGCAGAGTCTTTTACAGAAGTTATTTATGTTGTGAATCAAATGGCATCGAATGGTGAACTCTTAGATGATCTTAAGATCATTCAAAAGGTACTTCATTTGCCAGGAAAATATTTTATCTTGTTACTGTTATTGAGCAAACAAAATATCTTAAGAGCTTGACTTTAGAAGATCAGCAAGGAGTCTTGAAAGCCTATGAAGTGAAGATTAACTTGTTGTTTTTCTCACACATCAACTTGACAAGCTCTCAAATCCCAAGTTGCAACTACAGGAGGCCATGGTTCATCCAATCGTGGTAGAGGCAAAAACTTCAGACGACATGATGGTTCTATTTCTTGTGGAACAGGCAGAAATAATCAATACAATGATAGTCATCAGAATGACAGCAATGAATATTGCAATTTCAAATCTCAATAAAGAGGCCGAGGAGATTGTGATTATCAAAGAGGCCGAGGATGTGGTTATTTTGAATGTAACTATTGTCATAAACCAAGATATAAAGAGATAAAACTGTTGGTACAAACAAGTGGATGACAAGAAAAATGAAGCATGCATGCCTTATTCATCAAAACAAGGATGAAGAAACCTTGTTGCTTTCTTTTCATGACAGCAAGGTTGATAGAGTATGGTAGCTTGATAATAGTGCTAGCAAGCATATAATAGGTAACAAAAATATGTTTTCTACTTATTTATAATCAACCATGGTGAAGTAACAATTGGTGATACTAGTACTCATAAAATTGACCTGTTGGTGATATTTCTTTTAAAACAAAATCTGAAAATATTGAGAAAATGGTTGAAGTTTATTATGTTCCTGGTTTGAAAAGTAACTTGCTTAGTGTTGGTCATCTCGTGAAGAAAAGGTATGATTTGCATATGCATGGTGATGCTTGCATTATATCAAAAGCAAATCAAGTTATTGCAAAATTTGGCGTGACTTCAAATAACTTATTTCCTCTCAAACTTGAGATTATGTATTTATCTTTGTTTGTTGTTGTTAATAAAAGTGTTTCCAAGCTATGGCATGAAAGGTATGGACACTTGAATTATGAAAGTTTGAAGTTGTTATCAACAAAGGAGATAGTTAGAGGGCTGCTTGAAATTGATCGAGTTGAAGAGATTTGTAAAGCATGTCAACATGGAAAGCAACACAGAGATCCATTCCCACAACAATTATTTTAGAGAGAAAAAAGGCCATTGGAACTTGTCCATTCTGATCTTTGTGAAAATATGCCAACTGAAAATATGCATTTAATCTTTTGGAGGCAGTAGATAATTTATCACCTTCGTTGATGATTTCTCAAGGAAGGCATAGATTTATTTCCTTAAAGAAAAATTAATGCATTTCAAGCTTTCAAAGATAAAGCTGAATTTGAAAATTGTACTAGGCTTCGTATTAAAATTTTGAAAACTGACCGTGGTGGTGAATACATTTCAAATGATACTAAAAATTTTTTCAAAGAACAAGGCATAAGACATGTGTTGATAGCTCTCTTTACACTGTAGCAAAATGGCATAAGTGAGAGAAAAAATAGAATTCTTATAAAAAGTATGAGATATATGCTCAAAAAAATTTGCTAAATGAATTTTAGGTAGAGGCTGTTTCTTATGCAGGTTATCTTATTATCTATTTTGCAACAAAGTGCTTGAAAGATTGCACACCACATGAGGCTTGGTATGGAAGAAAGCCTGATGTTCAACATTTAAAAGTATATGGGAGTGTTGCTTATGCACTCATTCTAGAGGAAAAGAGGAACAAGTATGATAACAAGTTGAAAAAGTGTATTTTCATTGGATACAACAAGAAGAGCAAAGCTACAAGCTGTGTAATCCAAAGACTATAAAGGTTATGATCAACCGAGATGTTCGAATTGATGAAAATTCTAGTTTTGAAGAGAAGAAAGATAAAGCAATTGAGTTGCCAATTTCTTCAAATAGAGAAGTTGATAATTTCTTCAAATAGAGAAGATGATTCAGAAGAATAAAGTTTTCATCCTTTACGAAGATTTTTACCAAGTTCTTCATCAAGTCATTCTCAAAGAAAAATAAGAAGTGTGTAGGAGCTCTTAGATTCCACTAAGCCTATTGAATATGATAATTCTATATTTTTTGCTTTCTTTGTAGTAGAAGATCCAATCTTTAGGAAGCACTATGGAAAAGAGCTATGAAAGAGGAGATAAAAGCCATTGAAAATAATGGAAATTGGGAGCTCACAAATCTTTCTCCAGAGAAAAAACCCATTGGTGTTAAATTGGTGTACAAAACAAGGTGAATCCAGATGGTTCCATCAACAAGCATAAAGCGAGACTTGCAGCAAAGGGATACAAGCAAAAAGAGAGAGAAGATTTTCGATACAGTTTGATTGTTAATCTCTCTTGTAGCTTATTAGAACAATTGGAAGATTTTTTGAATAGATGTGAAATTGGCTTTCTTAAATGGTGTAATCAAGGAAGAATTCTACCTTGAACAACCACCTAGTTTTGTAAAAAAGGAAGAAGATAAAGTCTACAAGCTAAAAAAGGCTTTACACAGGCTGAAACGATCGCCAAGGGCTTAGTACAGCTATATTAATTCTTGCTTCGAGATGAATGGCTTTAAAAATGTCCATTGTAGCACACTCTCTACACTAAAATTAGTCTATATGGAGGCTTCATGTTTGTAATTCTATGTTGATGATCTTATTTTATTGGTAATGATCTAGGGTTGTTGAATGATTTTAAGCACTCAATGAAGAATGAGTTTGAAATGACTGACTTGGGTTAACTACATCATTTCTTAGAATTGAAGTTCTTAGATCCAAGCATTGAATTCTTATCACTCCAGAGAGCTATGAAAAACAGATTTTGAAAAAAATTTAGAATAAAAAATGCAAATCCTATTTCAACTCCTTGTATTATAGGACTGAAATTGAGCAAAAATGGTGAAGGGAAGCTACTTAACTCAACTATATTTTGGAGTTTGGTTGGAAATTTAATGTATTGGATAGCAACAAGCCTAATATTATATATATGCTATAAGTTTGATAAGTAGATTTATGGAGAAACCATTCTCTAGTCATTGGGAGTCAGCAAAAAAAATCCTGAGATATGTGGAAGGAACTCTTGATTATAGCATTTTCTATCAAGCAAATGTGCTGATTAACCTTGTTGGCTATACTGAAGCAGGAAGTGTTGATGATAACAAAAGCACTTTAGGTTATGTTTTTGATCTCAGAAGTGGACTAATAGCATGGTGTTCAAAGAAGTAATCTATTATTGCACTCTCAACCATAGAAGTCGAATATGTTGCTGCTTCAGGATGTCATCTACTTTGGTTGTGTGGAATATTGAAGAATTTCAATCATGCTCAAACAGGTCCAACAATCTTGTTCTGTGACAACAGTTCAATTATTTCAATTTCAAAGGATCCAGTTCTTCATTAAAAAATGAGACATATTCGACTTCGATACCATTTCATGAGGGAGCTGATGAATGGAGGTGTTGTTCATGTTGAGTATTGCAGGACCTGTGAACAAAAGGTTGACATTTTTACTAAACCACTAAGAGGACCAGTTTTCACAAAAAATACAGCCAACCTAGGAATGAAGAGCAAGTTTGGTTTAGGGGAGGCATTGTTGGAACTCTAAACCAAATTGCCATGATCATGGAATTTTATCGAGTTCAAGTTCTACTTTCTTGAAGAATTAAAAGTCTTCATATTGAATTAAATTATCTTGAAAATGTAATGGTTTATTTAACATAGTTGTTTAAACTTAAGGCTCTTAGACTTCTCTTATAATGGCTATATAAGTCAAGTTGTTTTTTAAAAGTATATATATAGAAAAAAACAGATGGGCTTTTTTCTAATGATTCTTTTCTTGCTCGTTACAGTTCAAAAAAATATATCAAATCCTGAGCCTTCACTTTTAACCTGTTTACCATTGGATCCTGCATTGAAATTGGTCTGAGAAAAATGAAAAAATTTGCAGTCCAACTCTGGAATGAAACTGTAATTGTAAGGTGACATACTGAAAAGCTAAAAAGTTGTTTCAATGACTCTGCATTCTTGAAGAAGCATGGTCCTAATTTATTATTATCATAGAGCTATTGAGGAGATAATCAACAAATGAGTAGGCCAGAAGTGTATATAGTAGCAGAAGGGTTTTGTGATGCCCCTCTCAATAGTCTCACATCGAAAAATTGGGAGTTGGTTGAGTGGTTTATATGTAGTAAAGCAAGAAGGACAATGCACCAATTGGATCCCTTTTGGGCTATGGTGGCCCAAGTTGGTATGAACCTTGTCTGTCTTGCTTTCTTGTAATGAAATGGGCTCATGGGTGCTGCAGGCCCAGGGCCCGGATCGTTACAATATGGTATCAGAGCCATGCATTAGCCGAAAGTGCAGGATCTAAGTGTCATACAGGGCAAAGTGCTACATCCGTGGAAGATGGGAGCCACCTCTTGACCCGTTGGGGCCACCTCTAGATCTCTGCTTGCCTGGTGGTTGCTCCTAGCGATGATGACGTCGCCTCTGTAAGGGGGTATATTATGATGCCCCTCTCAATAGTCCCACATCGAGAAATTGGGAGTTGGTTGAGAGGTTTATATGTAATAAAGCAAGAAGGACAAGGCACCAATTGGATCCCTTTTGGGCTGTGGTGGCCCAAGTTGGTGTGGACCTCGTCCGTCTTGCTTTCTTATAATGAAACAGGCTCGTGGGTGCTGCTGGCCCATGCCCCTCCCAATGGTCCGACATCTGGGAGTTGGTTGTTTGGTTTATAACTGGTTAAGGAAGATGGACAAGTACCTATTGGATCCCTTTTGGGCTGTGGTGGCCCAAGTTAGTATGGACCTTATCCGTCTTGCTTTCTTGTAATGAAATGGGTTTGTGGATGCTGTGGCCCAGGGTCCGGGTCGTTACAGGCTGGCTGTTGGAAAGAACTGCATTGGCAGTTTTTTTGGGATGATTTCTATGATTATTTTCATTAGCTTTATCATGATTGGTTGTGGTTGTTTCTTTTGATAAATAAAAGAAATTTATCAATAAAAAGAAAGAAAGAAAGTGATTTTATAAGGGAGAAGGAAAGGAAGAAGCAAATACACCAATTAAGAATAAACTATTCCAACACTTCGCATCTAAGATCTGCAGCTCATTTAGAGATCCAATTTTGGGCTACCGTAGAATCTTGCTGTTATCTTGTCATTGGTAGGCCTTCTAATTGGCCTCTTTGGTTCAAAACAACACCATGATAAGAACCAATTTTCAAAATAAGAAAGGTGTGAATGAGAAAAGACAATGTTATGTATGAAACAACAATTAGTCTGGCACGTGATGTTTTTCTATTTCTTTTTTCTTTTTGTGACTTGAATCTGAGAACGTGGTGATGAAAAAAGAGATCATGATATTGTTGAAATTTTTTTATGCATGTAGACTACCATTAATGTAAGCTTATATGTGGCACACCCAAAGTTCAGGTGAGTCACATAGGTTTGAGAGCTTAGGCTAGTTATTTGGGTCGGCTTGTGATCCAAAATAGAGAGCATGTGAGTCATGGGTGTACATGGGCTAAGTGCTTTTTATATTGCTTAGAAGGAAGTTTTTTAAGAAAATATTTTAATAACTTAATTATAGGTTATGGAAATTGGATCCATGGGATTGGGCCTAGGTTTTCTGTATAGGCTTTAAAAAGTTTGTTACGAAGTTGGTTACTTGCGAAGGACAAGAAACAAAGGCATTCTTTTTTTTTTTTTATTCATCTTTTTTTTTTTCATTTTCCCTCATGCGCGAGATTTCTTAATCTCGACGGAAGCTAGTGATATCATAGCCAATAAGAGAGGTGTTTGGTAAAGATCAGAGTCAATCAGAGAGGCGCTTGGTAAGGACAAAAAAAAAAATCAATTTCACATATTCATCTCTAATAATAATAATAATAATAATAATAATAATTTTCCTCTCTTTCTCTTCTTTCATCTTCTTCCTCTTCCAAAGAATTTTTGTGAGAATTCCAGGCTCGCAGGGATCGCTGGATCATCAATTATTAATCCACCGTCTTGTTTATGGGAGGCGCTTGGAGTTCCCTGGCGTGAAGCCGGTGTTTCCGTGAGAATAACTCCACGCTCGTGTTACCTAGATATCGGAAGGAGAGGCTCCGTGCTCCGTGCGATTGCAAGAAAGCTGGGTGGAGTTCCAGTCTTCGCGGGAGAAATTATTTCGCGGAAAAATCCACGTGAAGAAGCTTTGAGGAGGAGGCTTCGTGGGTCCCAGCGGGCGGAATTCGTGAGGACGAGAGAGGAGAGGAATTCGCGGTGACAAAGCGGACAAATTCACATATGGAAGGAATGTGGCATTAATTCCAAATCCACGGAGAAGAGGAATTCGTAAGGATAATTCACGTACGGGAGAAGGCTTTCAGCATTAAAAAAAAATTCTTGAAATAAAGGGGCTATGGAGACTTCCTTCTCATATAAAGGGTCTGTTTGGATTGGCATGAATGAAGGGAAGGGAAAGGAAATGGAGGGAGGGAGGGAGGAATGAGAGTAAGGTTTTTTTTTTTTTTTTTTTTCCTCAACAAGGGTAAACTTGTTAACTCCCAAATTGAGGGTATGCTAAGGGAAGAGAAAAGGTTTGAGTTATTTTTTTAGAAGACCAAAATATATTTATTTTTTATTATTTATTCTTTCATTCTCACTTTTCATTCTCTATTCTCAAGGTTATAATTGTCACATAACTCTTTCCTTCCTTTCTCTCCTTTCTATCCAAACAAGATAATTAATATTATCCTTCTTCCATCCTTTTCAATCAAGAAAAAAAATCGTTCCTTTCCCTTCCTTTCCCTTTTATCCCCTTCTTTTACTCTCCCCTTCCTTCCCCTTCAAAGATCCAAACATAGCCTAATTCGATCGTGTGGAGGTTTTGATGAAGCTTTCAGGCTTTAGTCAACGTGGAGTCGAACTCTCAGAGGGGCTGCAAGAGGGGATTTTAATTAGGATTTCGCCTTTAGGTATTTTTCTTAATTCATCTCTATGATTGCTGTTTATAGCCTGATCAACCATGAGTAGCAAAGCAAAGTTGAGTTTGAAAAATTTAATGAAAAAGATAGTTTTTCCATATGGAAGGTGAGGGTTGAGAATTTACTAGTGCAGAATTTTCTTGATGTTGCTTTGGAGAGGGGGATTAGTTGTTTTTTGAGAAGAGGGCATGTGCAGCGATCAGAAGGTGTCTTGCTGATTCAGTTTTGTACAATATCCTATATGAGAAGAAACCGAAGGGTCTTTGAGCCAAGTTGCATTCCTTATACATGGGCAAAAATATGTGCAATAAACTTATGTTGAAGAAACAATTATATAGTCTTCGGATGCATGAAGGCGGGGATATTATTCTTCATATTCAGAAGTATGATAGGATATGCAATGATTTGATGACTCTTTGTGTTAAGATGAAGGAAGAAGATAAATCTCTTTTTTTGTTATGTTCATTGTCTATGTCTTATGATCATCTTGTTACTACACTGCTTTATAGAAAAGAAATACTGCTTTATGAAAATATTGTATCTGTGTTGAGATCCAATGTGCAGTGGGAAAAGATAACAAAGGAAGGTATACCTCAGAAGGGCCTCACGGTGCATGGGAGAGAGAACCAGCAGAGGCAAGGAGGTCAGCAAGCACAGGGGCCGATCTAGGTCCAAGTCAAAAAAAGGTAAAGGCAAGTTCAGGTGTTGCAAGTTTAATGGGGTTGGACACATAAAGAGGAATTGTCCTCTTTGGAAGAAACTTCAAGAAGAGAAGAAAGAGAAGGAATCTGTCAGTACTATTGAAGATGTAGGGGTTGAAGAGGACCTCTTGGTGGTTTTAAATGCATATAGAAGTACAACAGATAGTTGGTTACTTGATTTAGCCTGCTCACATCATTATACACCGCATCGGTCCTGGTTTGTAGATTATACTAAAATCGATGTGGGGAATGTGACATTAGGGGATAATCATTCTTGCAGGGTGGCAGGAGTTGACACAGTTAAGATCAAGATGTTTGTTGGGGTTGTGAGAACTCTTATGTGAAGCATGTTCTGACTTGAAGAAGAACCTAGTATCCTTGGGGTACCTGGAGAGGAATGGATTTGGCTTCAGTTGTCGTTCTAAGAATGATGTACTCAACATCATGAAAGGTGCCATGGTTGTGATGAGGGGAAAGAGGCTGAAAAATAATTTGTATCAGCTGGTTGGGTCTAAGATGTATGGAGGGTCTGAGACAACAGCAGCAGTACACAGTCATCATGATATGTACCGCATATGGTACTACCGTCTTGGTCACATGGAGAGTGGGGCATGAGGGTGCTGATGAAGGATAGGAGGATTCCAGCTTTGGATGAAGGTGTTGTAAAGGTCTGTGAGCCATGTCAGATGGGCAAGTAACACAAAATAAAATTTTCTACCAGTTTAGCGCACATTACAGGTCCTTGGAGCTAGTACACAGTGAAGTTTGGGGTCTAGCTCTAGTTTTGGGCAAGAATGGGGCCAGATATTTCATGACTCTGATTGATGAATTTTCAAGGAAGGTCTGGGTATATTTCTTCAAGAAAAGTTAGAGGTCTTTTTCAAATTTCAAGCATGGCAGGCTAAGGTGGAGAAGGAGACGGGGAGATATGTAAAGGTGGTGTGGTCTAATAACGGTGGAGAATTCACAAGTAAGAGTTTCTAAAATTTTGCATAGATGGAGGCATCAAAAGGCAATTTTAGTGGTTAGAACTCCTCAACAAAATGGAGTGGCTGAGAAAATAAACCAAACTCTCATGAAAAAAGCTAGATGTATGAGATTGCAAGTAGGATTACCTAAAAAGTTTTGGGTGGACACTGTTGACACAGCAGCCTACTTGGTGAACAGGTCTTCTCATGTCAAGCTTGATGGAAGGTTACCAAAGGATGTGTGGTCTGGTAGACAGGTGGAGCTCAACCATATCAGAGTTTTTGGATGTACAACATATGTATATGTGGTTGCTAGTCAGCGACTAAGTTGGATGCCAATGCCCAAAAAATGATGTTCATTAATATCCGTGAGGAGTCAAGGGATACAAGTTATGGGATCCCTTGGAGTAGAAGGCCACGATCAACAGAGATGTGGTTTTTGATAAGAGCTCAGTCCTCAAGAAGCAGGAGGTGGTAGAGGTTCAGTCGGAGGCCCAGTCGGACGCGGGTGGGCAATAGGAGGCTCAGCAGATGCAGCTGAGCAACTAACCTCTTATGATATTTTACCTTTTATAGGATCATCAGGAGGACATGAGATTCAGGTGGAGCACACTCCAGATATGCCTTCACATGCGGGGATCAACCAGATGCATGCTCATGAAAGAGATGAGCGGAGGGAGGAGTCACATCCTAGGATAGGCATCGGCATTGCACTGCATAAGCCAAAGAGGGTCATTTAGCAACCGAAGCGATATAGGTTTAGCAAGACCATGTCATATGCATTGGTGGCTGCTAGTGGAGGACCAGTTATGTACCAGGAGGCAATGATAAGCCAGGATAGAGATAGATGGGTCCAGGCTATGGTGAAAGAGGTGCAGTCCCTGCAGAAGAATCAGACTTGGATGTTGGTGTCACTGCCAAGTGGAAAGAAACCCATTGGTTGCAAATGGATATTTCAGTGCAAAGGAGCCACAGAGAAGGAGAGGATCAGGTATAAGGCCAGGTTAGTGGTCAAAGATTTTCTCAGAAAGAAGACATTGACTACAATGAAGTATTCTTACCAGTGGTACGATACACATCTATCAGGATGTTGCTGAGCATTATAGTAGTGCAGAATTTGGAACTAGATCAGATGGATGTCAGGACGGCCTTCCTTCATGGGAATTTGGAGGAGGAGATTTATATGAAGCAGCCAAGGGGTTCATAGAACTGGGGTCAGAAAGAAAGGTATATCATTTGTAGAGATCCTTGTATGGTTTGAAGCAGTCACAATGTCAGTAGTACCTGCAGCTTGATACCTTTGTGAGGAGCATCAGCATGTCTAGATGAGTATGATCCCCATATTTATTTTTAGATTTTAGAAGATCATTCCAGATTATACTTGCTTTTGTATATGGATGATATGTTAATTGCATGCAAGAGTAAAGCTGTTGTAGAGGATCTAAAGGCAGCATTGTCAGCTAAGTTTGAAATGAAGGATTTAGGTCCTGCTACATGGATTTTGGGGATAAAAATTTTTAGGGACGGAGACAGGAGGTTGCTTCACTTATCTCTAGGGACTTATATCAGGAGGGTCTTAGAGAGGTACAGTATAGATGGTGCAAAGTCAGCCGCATTATCATTGGCTGGTTACATTAAGCTCTCCAAGACTATGTCACCAAGTTATAAGACAGAGGCCAAGGAGATGTCCAGAGTACTTTATGCTTAGGAGTTGGTAGCCTCATGTATGCTATGGTGTGTTGTAGGCCTGACCTTGCATATGCTGTTAGTCAGGTTAGCAGATTCATGACTTGTCCGGTAGAGCACATTGGAGAGCTCTGAAAGGGATCTTCAAATATCTTGTTGGCATAGTTAGTATTGGTGTATGCTATGGGTATAATAGTATGGAGGATGGCACTAGACTGACCATGAAGGCTCAGGATGGGTAGCATGTTTTGTTGATGCTGACTATGAAGGTGATTTGGACAACAGGGTATGCCTTTATGTTAAATGATGGTCCAATATCATGAAGGTCAAGTCTGCAACCAGTGACGGCTTTGTCTACTATAGAGTTAGAGTATATTAGTATTTCAGAGACTCCAAAGGAGGCTATGTGGCTGAAAGGTCTTGCACTGGAGATGGAGATAGCACAGGGGGTAATCAGGGTATTTTCTGATGGCCAGAGTGCTTTATGTTTGATCCATAATTTGGTCTATCATGCTAGGACCAAACATATTGACATCAAATACTACAAGATCAGGAAGCTTGTGAAGGATAGTGAGTTGGAGCTTGTGAAAGTGTTTACTAAAGATAACGTAGCGGATGCACTCACTAAGGTACTACCTCGGGATAGCTTCTTCAGATGTGGAGCACTGATGGGATTGATGGACCAGATGGAGCTTACTATAACTTTGATGCATCAAGGTGGAGATTGTAAGCTCAGATATGGCACATCCAAAGTTCAGGTGAGTCACACAGGTTTGAGAGCTTAGGCACATAAGTTCTTAGGTTCCTAAGTTATTTAGATCGGCTTGTGACCCAAGAATAGAGAGCATGTGAGTCATGGGTGTATATGGGCTCGGGTCTGAGTGCTTTCTTGCATGGCTTAGAAGGAAGTTTTTTCAGAGAATGTTTTAATAACCTAATTGTAGGTTATGAGGCTGGATCCATGGGGTTTGAGCTCAGGTTTTTTGGATAGGCTTCCATATTTTAGGAAGTTGGTTATGGGCTGGTGCGGAGAAGTTTTATCATACAAGATGGATGATTATTTAAGGTTCTTTCTGGATGTAACCGGATAAACGGAAGACCAAGAAACAAAGGCATTCTTTTTTTTTTCTATATCCATCTATTCTTCTTCTTCTCCATCTTTCCTCACGTGCCTAATCTTGGTGGAAGCTACGCAACAATTAATTATAGAAATTTTAATTTTGTAAAACCAATAGAATAAATTTGGTGCAATGATGCACACATGACAAACCCACTATTGATAAATGTGGTCCATATATTTTGGGCTTGAGCGTATCTTTGTTAGGTGATTGGCTAGTGGTTTGTATGGGCTTGAAGCCCAATAGTGACCTGTGATGGCTAAGTCCCTTCTTCTCTCCTTATACGCTACAATCAATTTTTCCTACCAAAAACACCTTCTAAAGGAGCAAAGAAAAGGAAGATCTACTACTAACATTTCTGATTAGTTTTTATATTGTTATATAAATCATAGTACAAACAACAAATAGGTACAATAATGAATTTTATTTTATTATTATTTGGTGTTCTAAATTTCACATATATGATTCTTAAATTCTCATATGTGGCATAAGAGCTATGCATATGTGGATTTAGAATCCTAATTCATGTAATTTCGTTTTGAATTATGCTTGTGGGGTTTTAGATTGTAGTTGATTAGGGCCTTGTTTTATAACATGTAATTATCTTGTTTTATAACTCCAAGATCCAGGATGCAAGTTCATAATAAGAGAGAAATATTTCTCGTTTTATCTGGATCTTGTTTAGTTTTGGGGACTAATAATTGAATTAAAAAAAACTTAAAATTTAGAGGAGTAATTATCTCCTTTTTTGCCTTGTTTTGGGACCAACCCAATCAAACAAAACTCACCATGACCATCGGCCAAGGTCGACCCTTAGTTGTTATCAATGACCGACCAAACCATGCCGGAAGATACCAGTCTCCTTTCATGGCCTTCTCACCTCTTTTCATAGCCACAATGAGAAGTGAGCTTAGCTGCTAGCTCTGAGGACTTTCTACTCAATGCATCTACTATAACATTGATTTTTCTCGGATGATAGTGGATATTCAGATTATAATCTTTCAACAATTCCAACAATCTTCTCTGCCTTAAATTTAATTCCTTCTAAGTAAAAATATACTTCAAACTCTTATAGCTAGTGAAAACATTACAAGTTTATCTATAAAGATAGTGTCTCTAAATCTTTCTTTAAGGCAAATACTACCGTTGACAATTCCAAATCATGGGTTGCAGTTCACTCATAAGGTTTTAACTACCTGTAAGCATAAGCAATTTCCTTCCTATCCTGCATGAGTATATAACCCAATCCCTTGTGAGAGGCATCATTGTATAGGATGAACCTCCAGATCATAATGGTAGGGAAAGGATTGGTGACACACTAACCTTTATAGTTCTTGGAACCTTCGCTCACATCCATCAGCCCATTCAAATTTTACTTGTTTCTGAGTCAAACAAATTAATGGCAAGGTAATGTAAGAGAAGCTTTCGACTAATCTGCGGTAGTATCCGGCCAGCCCCAAGAAAGTATAGACTTTGGTTATGTTGACCTGCTATTTCCAACTCACAATAGCCTCAATCTTCTTCGAATCTATTAGAGATGCACTCCTTAGAAATCACATGAACCAAGAAGGACACTTGATTCATCCAAACGTTACACTTTTGAAGCTTGGCATACAACTTCTTCTCTCAAAGAGTTTGCAAGATAATCCTCAAATGATCCTCATGCTCCCTTCGACTCCTGAAGTGTATCGAGATATCATTAATGAAGACAATGATGAACTGATCCAAATATGTTTGAATACTCTGTTTATCAAGTCCATAAATATTGTCTGGGCCTTTGTTAATCCAAAAGGCAATACCTAGAACTCATAATGACCATATTTGGTTCTGAAGGCTATCTTAAGAATATCTTCTGGTTTAATCTTAAGTAGATGGTACCCAAAATGGAGATTTATTTTTGAAAAGTTCTTTGCCCCTTGAAGCTGATTAAAGAGGCCATCAATCCTCGGCAGGGAAAATTTATTCCACACTATCACCTTATTGATTTCCTAATAATCAATGTAGAATCAAAGACTTTCATCCTTCTTTACAAATAATACTAAAGCACCCCAAGGAGAGATATTGGATCAAATAAACCCCTTCTCCAACAACTCCTGTAACTACTCCTTTAATTCTTTCAATTTAGCTAGGACCATATGGTAAGGGGCTTTGGAGATAGGCCTAGTATTGAGAGCTAAATCAATGCTGAACTCTATCTCTCTGTCTAGGGGCAGTTTGGCTAATTCCTCTTGAAGGATCTCAGGAAATTCATTTACCACTGGCATGTCCTCTAGTTGAAGGTCCTTCACAACTGCCAATACCTTTCATAACCTTTTATGAGAAATTTCTTAGCTTGCATGGCTGATATCAATATCGATGATGAGTCTTTCTTGATTCCATCAAAACTGAATTCAGGTTGGTCAAGAATTTAAAAGATCACTTTCTTCCTAAAATAGTCTATGGAGGCATGATAAGATGGCCAATCAGTCCATTCTTAAGATTACTTCAAAATCTTATAATGAAAGGACTAATAAATTAGCTTCCAATTTTTTGTCTTTGATGTTTACTGGGTAGGATTTACAAACAAAACCCACAATCATAGTATCCCTATTAGGAAGGCAAATTTTTATCTTCAAACCTAATGAAGCCGGTGACAATAATTCATTTCTTGAAACAAACTTGTTTGACATGAATAAGCGTATAGCTCCCGAGTCAACTAAAGTATATGGATATGAGTTGGCTATCTATTATTTCTTTAGTTATCAGTTAGAATATTAACATTATTTTACTTTCTTAATTGCTATTCAAATTTGATTATCATGCATCACAAAACATTATTAATTCATAATCAAATAATTGCATTTAATTAAATGTACCCATCACCAGAGAGTTGGATGCAGCTGTAGGTGGATTCTCCTTCTTCTTTGATTGACCCGATCCTTGGCTAGCATTATTCCTCTTCCTTTTCATTTGCTACTTTCTCTCTTTTGAACATCATTCGAGTCACTTTCTATCAACAGAGCTTTAATTACCACAACAGCATAGTAAGGAAGCTCAAAGGCATTCACAGTCTGATTCAATCTAGCCCTTAATCCTAGAGTGAACCTATGGATCTTAGACTCTTTGGTTGCTACCATGGCAACGACAAATGGGGCCAGTCTAGTGAACTTCACCTCATATTGAGCTGCAGTTAGATTCTTTTGTTCCAGTTTAATAAATTCCAACTCCATTTGGTTTGAAACATTCTTTAGAAAGTATTTGTTAAAGAAGACTGCCTTATACTCTATCCAAGTAAGTGCCCTAACATCATGCATGTGCTCCTCTAGTAGCCACCAATTATAAGCTTCACCTTGAAGAAGATAGGTGGCAAACTTGACTCTTTCCTCCTCCCGACTACCATGTACGTTGAAAGCTTTCTCCATTTCCATAATTTAGCTTTCAACATAAGTAAGATTGGTGAGCCAGCAAATGGGGCAGGAGTTAACCCTTTGAGTTTAAAGAAATATCTACTTTTCTTTTGTTGGAGGTAAGGCTGATGACTAGGCTAGGCAGCCTAACTTTGTTGTGGTTGCTGTTACTATTAGGAAATATGTCCTACAGCCAATTGTCAAGCCTATAGATGGTTGTGATTCATTGTACATATTTATTTAATTAATAAAAGTTATTTTGGCAGTACAACATATTTTTCATCTTCCAATAGAACTCTTATATGTTGTAGTCCTTAGAATTACATTTATTCGAGAAAGGAGGAATTATCGAGTAATTCTTAAATGGCTTAGCGACCAAATGATGCATTATTACCGAAGATAATAACGTAGTCAAGTATAGGTCGTTGTGTGCCATATATGTTGGTTTATCCTCTTAAACCAAGGAGTGTATGACATTAGTATGGCATGCATTTGAGTGTAGGAGTACATTCACTGAACAGTGGCTCACCTCTGTTGAGTACTCTACTATCAAGGGTATCTCACAGAAGGGCAATGGGTATAAGTGTTCCTTTGATCTGAGACTGTCATGGTGACTTAGTAAGCAACTCACCGTACTTAGGCGCTGGACTACCTGGATTTCTAATCCAGTGATGGAAGGTTGCTGGGTATAGTCAAGTACTTATTAAATTAGTGATGAGTCAAGATAAAATTGTCCACTCTAAGTATTAGAGTTAATACTCGGTTTGTGTTTTAATTTTGCAAAACCTTGGCCAGGGTAATCCATGTGAGGAGTCACAGGATTGTACATGTTGAAACACACTTAGACGTTTTTGAAAGTTGGCAGTGAACTCTAAATTCATCTTGAGTATTTGGACAAGGGGATAAATTATACGGTAACCATAGCCTAGGTTCTTGAATATTGCTTTGCATACATTCGTCTATTCGGACGTCGGGTACCATTGCTAGATGGTCACATCGATTGGTATAGGAAGTGTTCCTATGCTACCGACTTAGATTCGAACCTATGGAGTCACGCACATAGTCAGGTGACCTAGAGAGGCTTAATCCATGATCTAAGTGGGACTTGGTCATATGGGTAATACCGAGTTTGTACTAGCAATGTCTAGCTAGCACTAGGCATTAGCGGTAGTACTTATTCTGGGGATGAACTTGAGTTAGTTTGTAACTCAAGTGAATTTTTGGGATTTATTCAGACCCATTGTGGGATAGGACTTGAACCAAAGACTAATGGTTGGTTTGACGATAGAGTGGTTTAGATCTGGTTTCAAAGTGGTTTGAATCGGATATCCAATATAGCCTCTGATCGTTTATTTATAAATTTTAAAATTATAAATTACTTTAAATTAGAAATTAAATAAGTCCAATGCGAAGTATGGTTCGAGATCTTCGTATGGGTTCTTCCGATTTCAATTTGGACTTCAAACGGATTTAATCTGATTATTTTCGTATTTATAAATATTTTAAATATTTTTATATTATCATTGTGGGCAGCCAACGAGACTTTAAAACTTCAAAAAATTTAAGATTCTACTATTTTATGTAAATTATGATTCTGCCATTTTGTTTAAATTACTGTGAGATGGCATTAATTTGAAACTTCGTATAAATTACGATTTTATCATTCTGATTATATGAATCCGTAAATTTGTTTTATAAAATTTTCTTTACGCGTTGACAATGCATGAACGCCGTAACCCATCCGCTTTCGAAGATCGGATATTATCGTATCGTAAAACAAATTCAAAAGGTTGTTTTGGGTTGTTTTACGATGGGTTTATTTAAGAAACTTTTCTCAACTTCGAGGATGAGAGTAGCAGAGAAAGAAGAGTCAAAAATCAGAAAAGTCAAGAAGAGAGGGTCTCCTCTCTTGGAGAAGAGTTCTCCATCTCTTCTGATTCCATATCCCCTGTCTCAAGGTTTCCTGGCATGCGTACGAAATAGAGGAGTGGCACGTGCGACTCTCGCAAGGCATCAAGAGAAAACTATTCATAGGAGATTAGATCTACATCCAGTTTCTGCATCAGGTACGCAAACTGACAGATATAAAATTTAATTTTAAATTTTGCATGCTTTCAATTACAGTATTTTATAAATTTAATTAGATTAAATTTAAATAAAATACATGCATACAAATAAACCTGAGATCCTGGGGCATCGTAAAATCAATTTTTTTCTACAAATGGTATCAGAGCCTCCCATGTTTAGGAATGCATAGTAAATCTGTAATGATCAAAGCATGTTTTAAAGTAGATCTAAATATGATACATGATTATAGTATGTTTATTAATGATCAAAGCATGTTCTAAAGTAGATCTAATGTAGATCTAAATATAAAGCATGATTAAAGCATGTTTATTATTGATAAAAGCATGTTTATTAGTAGGACTAGTGTATATCTAGAACCCTATGCTTTGCTATGTTTTGGATTGGGTGGATTCATTGGCCATCTAGTATGTTGAGGTTTCACAACCTCTGTTACCCGAGGTGCTAATTAAGTTATGATCCATGAAACAGATCTAAAATAAAATAATAATAATATAATAATGTTAAAATTATTTTACATTTTTGATCTGAATGTCATGATATTTTAGATTAGATCTAATATCAAATTATGACATAAATGTTAATTAAATTAACATTAAAATTTTGGATCATAAATAAAATATTGTAAAATTATTTTACAAGATAAATTTTGAAATTGTTTCAAATTAGAAAATTGGATTAACTTAATTAAGAATTAAGTTGATTTTAAATTATAAATCCATAAATCTGGGTAAATGGGTTAGCTAGGGCCAGGTTCAGTAATTGGGTTAGACCTGAGTTTAGAATGAATGGACCAAGTAGAGAATTAAGTCTAATCAAATGTTGAATTAGGTTTTCTTCTCTATACATCTCTCTGATTAGTTAGATTGATCAGTCCATACATCTAAATGGACTTGATTTTTGGCTCAGCGGTGAGCCCGAGTGTCTAGGCTAGTCTAATTGAGTCTGGTAAACCAATTGGTGTCTAAGGTAAGTCTGGCATATAGATCAAGGTTTTTAATTTGGAGCTACCTCTTACCTGGCCAACTTGGTTGGTATCTAAGGCAAGATGGTTAATGGCACAACCAAGTTAACCCATGTCAATTAAGGCTTATCAGTCCTGACTATTTAGGAGCCCATGGACCGATTGTTCATAAACCCCTCAAATAGTTAGTGGGAGGATTCTTGATTAAGGTTCATGTCTTTCCTCATTTGTCACAATTTGATCAAACCCTAAAAATTATTAGGTCCCTAAAAAGATGAAGTTATGGAGATAACTAAGTCTTAGCCTCCCATTAAGTGGATGTAATGGGTCCAATAGTTGGGTGATCATTGGCAGACCCAAAGGTCGGGTGATCATCAGGCTATTGGAATTGTCATTCATAATATGATGACTTAGTGTAACTTTCTTAACGATGGTTAGGTTTGCCGACCAAAGTGGGGCTTGATTATTTGTTAGTTAGAAGCATTAAATCTTGTCATGTTAATGGTTGGACCTAACTAGGACCTTCAATAGGAGGCCTAAAGGCTATTGAAGTGCACCCTAGGGCAAAATAGATTACTAGAAATTGCTTGGAGAAGCAATTGGTTAAAGAACCTACCTCTAGATGCACATGGGTGGGCTGGCCAAAGTCGGGCTCATGTGTTGTCTATTGGATTCTAGTACCCACTAAGGAATTAGGGATAATTTTGGATTGGAAGTAAAGCCTACCAATCTGAATAATATAGTGGCAAGACCTTTAGACTAAAGTCCATGTTTTTAGGATTAATAAATCATGTAAGCTAATAGGTTTTGGTTATCCTTTCAAATCATGTCAACTAATTTGTCGCTCCGTTCATTGTTGGACAATGACAAACTAACGGGTCCCAACTTTGATAGCTGGTATCGAAGACTCGGATAGTCTTGGAACATGAGAGGATTCTTTATGTGATAATGGATCCTGAACCTGAGGAGCCAGCTTGAATGCTCGCACTGCGGTCAGAGACACTTATCAGAAGTGGGTCAATGATGCACCACAGTACGGTGCATTATGCTGGCCTCCATAAATGATGAGTTCAATAGGAAGTTTGAGGAAGCCCAACCTAAAGAGATCCTTCAAAAGTTGAAGGAGTCCTTTGGCACACCAGACGATGTTGAAAGGTACAGAGTGTCTAGTGCCATTTTCAATGCTCGAATGCGTGAAGGGGCATCGGTCACTGATCATGTATTGTACATGTTTGAGATTATCGAGCGCTTGGGCAAGCTTGGCTTTCCCTTGCATGAGCAACTTGGGAAGGATGCTATATTGAACTCCCTGCCTGGTTCTTACTTGGATTTTCTCAGTCATTTTAGAATGACAAAACCTGTAGTAAACTACCATAGTTTACTGGGTTACTACAAACTTATGAGAAGGATCACCAGCTCCAAAAGGGCTCGATAAATTTAGTGGGAGTTTCTGGAGCAGGTCTTCGTTTCTTTAAGAAAGGGATGAAGAAAAGGAATAAGAATAAAAAAGTGAAAAATGATGGGTGTAATTAGGCTAAGAAGAAAGCTAAGGCTGACAAGAACCAAGCGGAATGCTTTTTCTGCAAAAAGCTAGGTCATTGGAAGAGGAACTGTCCTCAATACATTGCAACACTGGATCCTAACAGACTGAGGAAGAAAAGCAGCAAGTAGTTGTTGGACAAGGTACTTATGTGATAACGCCTTGTAGTTTCTCTATTTGTGATACTACTAATTGGGTATTAGATACTGGCAGTTCAATTCATATTTGCAATTCTTTGCAGGGACTTCGAATTAGTAGGAGATTTAAGGATGGCGAAAGATTCCTAAACGTGGGTGATGGAAGCCGAGTTCCAGTCCTAGCGTTAGGAGTAGTAAAGCTATTTTTTGAATCCTGCAATGTCATGCTAAGTGAATGTCACTATTGTCCTAATTTCTTATTAAATGTCATTTCTGTAGGCCAATTGGCCATTGAAGGATTTAATTTTTCAATAGAAGATGTTATGAACATCATTGTGAATGATACTTCTGTAATGTGTGGACAATTGTGCAATGGCATTTTTATGTTATCACGACCTATAAATGTGATGTGTACTCCAAGCAAACGGCCTAGGATAGATAATGTTAGTGATTCATACATGTGGCACTGTAGACTGGGTCACATTAACAAGAATGATTAATAGATTAGTCAGAGAGGGTATCCTCAATGACATTGATTGTGAATCAATCCAATTGTGAATCTTGTCTTCTTGATAAAATGACCAAATCACTATTTACTGGAAAAGGTGAAAGAGCCAGAGATATTCTAAGTCTTATACATACGGATGTATGTGGACCCATGAATATCACTGCTATGGGTGGTGGGTTTAGCTATTTCATTACGTTTACAGATGACCACTCTAGGTTTGGTTATGTTTCTTGATGAAACATAAATCTGAGTCGTTTGAAATGTTCAAATGATATCGTAATGAAGTAGAGAAACATACTGGAAAGAATATTAAAATCCTTTGATCAGATTAGGAGGTGAATATCTTTCAAGTGAGTTCCTAACATATTTGAGGAGAATGGGATTCTCTCTCAATGGACTCCTCCAGGAACACCCCAGTTAAATGGCATGTCTGAAAGGAGGAATTGAACCCTGTTGGACATAGTTCGATCCATGATGAGCTTTGCCAATATGTCTCTCTCCTTTTGGGGATATGCCCTCGAGACAGCATGTTATATTCTTAATAGGGTTCCAAGCAAGTATGTTACTAAGACTCCATATGAGATATGGACTGAACGTAAGCCGATGCTTTCACACCTTAGAATATGGGGTGTCCAGCTTATGTCAAACGATTGCAGACAGATAAACTAGGACCTAGGTCTGACAAATTTTTTTGTTGGGTATCCCAAAGAGACTAAAGGATATTATTTCTACCATATTGAAGAACGAAAATTGTTCATCAGTCTTAGAGCTACCTTTTTGGAAAAGGAGTTCCTTGTTAAAGGAACTAAGGCTGCTAATGTTGAACTTGATGAAGTTCGACAGGTAGAAGTACCTATATGCTCTGAAGCCTCTATAGAACCGGCTTTGATTAAATCAAACCTAGAGCCCACTGAGAAAACATTAAGGAGATCTGATACAGTAACACGTCAACCGAACAGATACTTCAGTTACTTGGTCCATGATGGCGATCCTGTTGAGCTCGATGAGAACAATGATGGGATGTATCAAAAGTATGCAAACTCCAAAAGTCCATCTATGGACTAAAGCAAGCATCTCGGAGTTGGAACATATGTTTTGATAAGTGTATCAAAATGTATGGGTTCGTTAAAATGGAGAAGAACCCTGCATATATAAATGGGCTAATGGTTATGTAGTTATGTTTCTTGTATTGTATGTAGATGACATTCTCTTAATTGGGAATGACATTCCTGCATTACAAAGAATAAAGGTTTGGTTAATGTCATAGTTCTCCATGAAGGACTTGGGAGAAGCTTCTTACATTCTAGGGATGAAGATCTATAGAGATAGATTAAAGAAGATGCTGGGATTATCACAGTCAACGTACATTGAGACTGTGCTGAAAGGTTCAGCATAAAAATTTCAAGAAAGGCTATCTTCCGATAGGCCATGGGATTTCACTCTCTAAGAAGGATTGTGCGACAACTCCTGACGAGAGGGAACGTATAAGTAGGATTCCATATGCTTCGTAGTGGGTTTTATTATGTACGCCATGACATGTACGAGACCGGACGTAGTATATTCACTAAGAGTAGTGAGTAGATACCAGTCTAACCCAGATGAAGCACATTAGAAAGTGATGAAAACCATCCTTAAGTATTTGCAAAATACTAAAGACCAATGGCTTATCTATGGAGAACCTGACTTGAAGCTTGTGGGATATACTGACTCCAGTTTTCAGTCAGACAAAGATGATAGCAAAAGTATATCAGGGTTTGTCTTTACCCTAAATGGAGGAGTGATCTGCTGGAAAAGTTCCAAGCAACACACAGTGGCAGATTCCGTATGCGAGGCGGAGTATATCGCATCATCAGATGCAGCAAAGGAAGCAGTATGGCTATGAAAATTTTTGGGCGAGCTGGAAGTGCACCTGCCCTGGGTGGTCTTGTTCCAGTGTACTGTGATAGCTCTGGAGCAATTGCCCAATCCAAAGAGCCAAAATCTCATCACCGCACCAAGCGCATATTGCGTCGCTACCACCTTGTACGAGAAATCGTGGAACGAGGTGACGTCGAGCTTCGAAAGATCGATGGAAAGGAGAACCTAGCGACCCATTTACTAAAGCTCTCAGAGTTAAGGAGTTTGATGAACACAAATGGAAAATGGGTATTAGATACTGTTCGATTGGCTCTGGTCCAAGTGGGAGTTGTTAGGAAATAAATAATCGTCAAGCCTATAGACGGTTGTGATTCATTGTACATGATTTATTTGATTAATAAAAGTTATTTTGGCAGTACAACATATTTTTATCTTCAATAGAACTCTTATATGTTGTAGTCTTAGAATTATATTTATTGAGAAAGAAGGAATTTTCGAGTAATTCTTAAATGGGTTCACGACCAAATGATACGTTATTACCTAGGACAATAACGTAGTCAAGTATAGGTCGTTGTGTGCCATATATGTTGGTTTGTCCTTTTAAACCAAGGAGTATGACATTAGTATGGCATGCAGGTGAGTGTAGGAGTACATTCACTGAACAGTGGCTCACCTCTGTTGAGTACTCTATTGTCAAGGGTATCTCACATAAGGACAATGGGTATAAGTGTCCTTTTGACCTGAGACTATCATGGTGACTTAGTAAGCAACTCACCATACTTAGGCGTTGGACTACCTGGATTTCTAATCCAGTGACAGAAGGTTGCTGGGTATAGTCAAGTACTTATTAAATCAGTGATGAGTCAAGATGGAATTGTCCACTCTAAGTATTAGAGTTAATACTCGATTTGTGTTTTAATTTTGCAAAACCTTGGCCAGAGTAATCCATGTGAGGAGTCATAGGATTGTACATGTTGAAACACACTTAGATGTTTTTGGAAGTTGGCATGAACTCTAAATTCATCTTGAGTATTTGGACAAGGATACGGTAACCATAGCCTAGGTTCTTGAATATTGCTTTGCATACATTCGGTCTATTCAGACGTCGGGTACCATTGCTAGATGGTCACATCGATTGGTATAGGAAGTGTTCCTATGCTACCGACTTAGATTCGAACCTATGGAGTCACACACATAGTCAGGTGACCTGGAGACAGGCTTAATCCATGATCTAAGTGGGACTTGGTCATATGGGTAATACCAAGTTTGTACTAGCAATGTCTAGCTAGCACTAGGCATTAGCGGTAGTACTTATTCTAGGGATGAAAACTAACTCAAGTGAATTTTTGGGATTTATTCAGACCCATTGTGGGATAGGACTTGAACCATAGATCAATGGTTGGTTTAACGATAGAGTGGTTTAGATCTGGGTTTCAAAGTGGTTTGAATCGGATATCCAATATAGCCTCTGATTTTTATTTATAATTTTAAAATCATAAATTACTTTAAATTAAAAATTAAATAAGTCCAATGCGAAGTATGATTCGAGATTTCGCATGGGTTCTTTTGGATTTAATTTGGACTTCAAATGATTTAATCTAATTATTTTCATATTTATAAATATTTTAAATATTTTTATTATTAGACTTTAAAACTTTAGAAAATTTACAATTCTACCATTTCATATAAATTACGATTCTACCATTTGTTTAAATAATGGTCTGCATAAATTTGAAACTTCGTATAAATTACGATTTTGCCATTCCGATAACGTGAATTTAAAATTTTATTTAAATTATAATTTTACTATTGAGATAATATGAATCGTAAATTTATTTTATAAAATTTTCTTTACGCGTTGACAACGTGTGAACACCCGTAACCCATCCGCTTTCGAAGATCGGATATTATTGTATCGTAAAACAAATTCAAAAGTTGTTTTGGGTTGTTTTACGATGGTTTATTTAAGAAACTTTTCTCAACTTCGAGGATGAGAGTAGTAGAGAAAAAGAAGAGTCCAAAAATCAGAGAAGTCCTAGAAGAAAGGGTCTCCTCTCTTGGAGAATAGTCTCCATCCCTTCTGATTTCATGCTCAAGGTTTCCTGGCGTGCTTACAAAATAGAGGAGTGACACGTGCGACTCTCGCAAGGCATCAAGAGGAATTATTCATAGGAGATTAGATCTACATCCAGTTTCTGTATCAGGAACGCAAACTGACAGGTATAAAATTTAATTTTAAATTTTGCATGCTTTCAATTACAGATATACATGACGTATTTTATAAATTTAATTAGATTAAATTTAAATAAAATACATGCATACAAATAAATCTGAGATCCTGGGGCACCGTAAAATCAATTTTTCATCATAAAATCAATTTTTTCCTAAAGTTACATCTGCACAAATCAAATAAGAGCCTGCATCATGTTTTCGGCCTAAAAGTCCCTTTGAATATTCCTCCTCGGGTCAACCAAGCTAGTTCCTCCAGAAGCATTTTGGCCACCTTGTTGGCTGATCCACTAGCTTGGGAGCCATCACCAAGATGCTGATTTCTTGCATGACAAGCCATTACAATTTATTATAAACATGGTTCATGTCATTTATTCTTTCCACTCATTGGTTTTAGGCTCTTTACAAACATATCATTATTTAAAATTGTAAACCCTCCCCATAAGTCATCCTAAGGGTTTCCTATGATATCAACTTGGCTTTGATACCACTATAATTGTCATGCCCCAAACCCTAGTATGGATTTGGACCATGGCAATCTACCACATATAGGTATGCAAGTCATCTTAAACACATAAATTAACTAATCAATGCTTCAAGTCATAATTTTAAAAAAAGTTTATATAACTAAATATGAAAAACCTTAAACTTAAAGGCTTTAATCAAATAAAGTTCTCTACAACTAAAGAACTAGTAAAACTAAAAATACTAGAAAATTATGTAAACTAGGCAATTGGTCTGGTAGAAGCTGCATCTACCCATAGTCCCTCTTCAGTTCCTTACATCTACAAAGATAGAAGATGTTTTATAAGCTTGCACTCAGTAAGATTTATTATCTAGGGTGTCATTATTAATGAACTAATATTTATACCATATAGATATTATTCATATTCAAATTTTCAAACCAACATATTAGGATGTCAATATTCATTAATTGTGTGCATATATCACTACTAGTTAACAGTACCATATTATCAGTTTAAATGTCATCATTATTCATGTTATTAATTTATAAGTCATCTTATTTATATAATCAGTAATTCTTATTATCAATAATTCATGTTACCAGTAATACATGTTATCAGTCATTCATATTACTAGTAATTCATATCATTACTCATTCATTATTAGTAATTCATAATACATGTCATTAGTCATTCATATCATCAGTAATTCATGTATCAATAGTATATGTCATCAGTAATATATGCCATTAGTAATACATGTCATCAGTAATACATCTCATCAATCATTCATGTTATTATAATTCAGTTATCAGTAGTTTATGATCATATGATCACATTTATTCTTGTGATAAGGCCAAAAACTACATTTCAACCCTATGGATGAAGGTCGTCCACATATATTCTCTATAAAGGTAGATTCCGGTATTAGTGATGAGTGATAAGTCTGGATTAAGAGTTCATGTAAACTTATATCATTCATTCTTTAGTTGATAGTTAAAGCTTATGCATATGTTCCGATAATTTCTATTATGTATTAAATTATTAATAATATATTATTTTATGAATATATTTATTTATCTATAATTATAAAATTATTACCATTGTAACGTATTAATTCATTTTTAAAGTCTAATTATTATTAATTTTATAATTAAATATTATGCAATTTATAATTGGTATTTATTTACTTCAGTATCAATTATGCTATTAAAACATTCATGACTTTAGAAATTAATGCTAAAAATAATAGTATCAGGATTCAAAAATAATTATTCAAATATTCATATACAAAGCATTTTCAATAATCATAACTGAGAAATAATTTTAAATAAATACCATTGATCAAAATTTATAGATAAATTTTAATTAACTAATTCATGTTTAGTCAACTTACCTCAACCCGCTAATCCTGAGGGATGTTGTTCACTTATATAACAAATATCTTAATCAATTATATGTTTCCTATAATTCACAATGAAGTCCAAAACTTAGGACCCCATAACTATGGCCCATCAAAAGTAAAGCTTAGGAAATGTCTTTGTACAACAGCTTTCGATGCAGAATGGCCTGCATTAAGCATGATGATTTATCCATATGAGCCTGCGAGTATATGGTGTGGGACCCAATCCCATATAAGCCCTCTAATGCGAGCTCATACACGGATAAATCACTATGCCCAATGCAGACCATCGGGCATCGGAGACAATGTGCAAAACTTTTTCATAAAGCTTATCTTGAGATGAATAATTAATTTAACTGACTGAATATGTCCCTTGATCAAAGCCCTACATATATATATATATATATATATATATATATATACTTATTTTATTTTATCATCGCCGGTTCGAAGAACCGGCCGGTTTAACCCACAAAGAAGACTTTTCGAAGTCTTCTTCTGGTCTTCCCCTCACCCGCGGCCAAGTCCCAGCTGACCTAGCCGACCCCCACACGCCGCCGGCCTCTCCAACTCCGGCCACCTCCCAGTTCCTGTCCCCATCAATCATAGCCACCGATCAAGCTTTATCCCCACTCAACCTTCCGACGACAATGGAGCCGAAGAACATACATACAGGGTTCATGGCTCTACCATACGGCGGGATTAATGGCTTCAAGGCTTTGGATGGGGTCAAGGGCCATGCATCGGCCGGCCACGGCGCCGTTAACATCTACACGACACTCCAGCCACCACCCATCTCCGATTGGGTGAAGGTTTGCCAGCTCCAAAATCAAGGTAAAACGCTGGGTACTTTCCCAGAACAGAGCATCTCCAACTTGGGTTCTTTGCCACTTCCGGCAACCACCGGCGCCAACCCCATCCGTAGAAACTCATGGCAACAGGAGAAATAAGAAGGAGACGTGTTCACTAGAGTCATTGGCCAGCGAAAAGAATACGCCCAACTCTGTTTCTTTTCCAAGAAACAGAGCCTTCAAGCGATCACCTAATGTTCTGAATCCCAATTAAAATCATCATAAATTCTAACCTCTACTTGATTCATGGATCCAAGGGAATTACAAAAGAGTTGAAAAACCTTGAGATTACCTGATTTTTTGGTGTCGATTCCAAGCCTTGGGTGTCCGGTTTCAAAGAAAGTCGATTCGAAGCATTGGGCGTCCGATTTCAAAGAAAGAACAGGGCCTGTTTCTCTTCAAATTCCGGCAACCGCCCACCTAGACTCCTGCCAACCTCTCGCCTTGCCGAGGGTCAAGGTCTTGCCGGCTTCGCTTATAAAGAGAAGAAGTAGGGCTTTGGATAAGCCCTACCTGATGCGTGCCTGGGAGGGACTATGTTTCGTCCCAGGCTTCGGCCTGATCCCTGCGCGGCTTCAGCAATTTTTTTTCAAGGCTAAACTACATTATTCACCATCAACTTAGGGGCTGTGTCACTTTCATCCCTTAACTTTAAAAACTATAAAAATAATTTTAATTTTTTTTTTTCACTTTAATGCTTACGTGTGTTGTTGAGGATGTCCCCTTCCCTCTGTCCCTGCTTGAGGGAAAGAGGGGGGGTTGGGTTGGTTGAGGGACGTGCCCTCCCTTCCGTTCCTCGTGCAGATATTGGGGCAACAGTTAATAAGTTAAATTTAATTTTATCATCTTAATGCTACACGTGGATAAAATTAAATGATGGTGCTTCCTTTTTAACAGTAAACATCAAAATAAAATAAATATAAAAAATTAGAATCATTTTGTAACTTTTTAAAATTTAAGAAATAAAGTAACATAAATCCTAAGTTTGAGGGTTAATTATGTAGTTTAATTTTTTTAATATTTTTAATTGGCTCAACCGGACTGGTCTAGTTTTCCTAGTTCGGTGAGGGTCTCACAAACCCTTTGCATTTTGAAATCCAGCACCACCGACAACCGTGCAGGGGTGCAACTCGGGCTCATGAAACTCGAGTTTTCCTCAATCCTAATTCTAACCCTATTTATAAAATATTAACCCTAACCCTATTGTAAAACCTCAACCTAACCTTATTTTTAAAAATTGGGTTCGGATTGAGTTTCGGATTGGAATTCGGGTTGACGAGAAAAAAAAAATATAAATTTTTTTTTCAAAGTAAATAATATCGAATTATGGATCCCAAAGATGGAAAAATAAAATCCCTTGCCAAATGCATAAGCTAGACTCGGGGCTTTAACATTGTATTAAAAAAAGTCTTACTTGAAACAAAAAGAGGAGAAGGTGTCAAAAGTGAAACGAAATATATGGGTGATCAGCCTTTATGTTTATTCTTTTCCTTTCTCTTTGCCCTTTTACCCACAAGTTGGTCAGTCTTTTAACACCTTCAAAAATTTGATGCCGATAAGCTACCCCGTTCGAGTAATTCTCGGGTTTGGATTATCTTGGATTCGGATTGCGGTCAACCTAATTCAGGTCAAATCGGACCGGGTTAAATCTGGGTCTTTCAAGTTCGGGTTGAGCAAATATGAGTTTAAATAATGCTGTAAATTGGATTTGACGGGTCGAGTTTGAGTTAAACCCTGCCCAAGTTGCACCCCTGCCGCCGTGTGAGGTTGAAATCAAAGAAACAAGGTGTTTCAGTGGTTCAGGGCATTTTCTTTTCCATTCTTGCTGACTTCCACCATTGGCCCGCCGATCACCTTGGTCGCTGCCCATGGGACCTCTCCATCGTGGGCCATGGCGTCTCGCAAATCAGCGGCCAGCTACGGCCTTTTACCTCAACCGAAGGCCACGTTGGCTCTCGTCCGTGAACAAGGGCTCCGCCCTCCTCTGCGTCCCATGCTCTGTTTCGACCCCAAATCGCTAGTCTATTCGGCCACCAAAAGCAACTACAGCCCATCTATTTCCTTGCGTTTGGTCATCATCCTCGCCGACGTCATTTTCCGGCCATGTTTCTGAGAAATAGGGAAGAACGCCGGAGCGAGGAGGAGGAATCCAGGTCCGTGGTGGATCTCCGCTTCGCTGCCGATTTGGGCATCCAGTTTTTTATGTTTTCCTCTTCTTGCCCGTCCTCTTTCTCAAGCATAGATATCATCGGCAGAGGAGAAACATTGAACCCACTGATTTAGATCGCTGTTGGGTTTGTAGAACTTAAGTGAAAATAAGGAAACGATTCTGAATCAAGATCAAGTATCTTATTATTTTAGTGATGGAAAAATGTTTTTCTATTTTCATTGGGTTAATGACCACTTATTTGAGCGCCAAGATTCTGTTGAGAATTTCGTATGTTTTATATGAATCAAATTCATATAACATACAGCGGAAAATAAAAATAAATATGAATTTAATTCCCAAAGCCCAAGATCCTTATTTAACAAGAAATAATACATGATTATAATAATAGATCATACCTATGTCCGATGAAGTCTGTAAACGATTTATCACTAGCCGTCCACGCGTCCGGCCTCTAATGGTGATCCACACGAAGATCTTTGGATGATGTCCTCTTAGGATTTAGGATTGATGATAACCTTCTTGCGAGGGATGCTAGCGCCTCTTTTCTTTTCTATTGATTTTCCAAATCAAAAAGGATTTCTTGATCAAGATCAAATCTTGATCAATCAAAAGAGAGAAAGGGACATCCTAGAGAGAGAAAGGATGTTTTAGAGAGAGAAAGGAGGTGTTAGGCATCCAAGAGAGAGAGAAGAGAGGAGTAGTTCGGTGTATGTCTCGAAGGGGGGTATTTCTCTTCTTTTTATACATAAAAAAGAAGGTTGTGTGATTCCATAAAAAAAGAAATTTTATCACAACCACCTAACCATTCAACCTTATCAAGTTGATAACAATTATCCTAACAAATTTAGGATATTTGCTATCATGATAATGTTAAGATTACAACCACCAAACAACATTCCTAAAAATTAGGAAATTGATTATCCCATGAAACCAACGTCGCAACCTTGAATTTGGCCCCAAATCATGGGGTTCACTCCTCCATGACATGGAGATGGGTCATGTCCATCACATGGGCATGGATCCATCCTTCACGTGGCACGATCTCAGCTCTCGGTTTAATTGGGTTTCCATGAATCAAATGATGCCATCATATGGACCCAATTAAATACCATATTATTAATCTCAATTAATCTAAGCCATCCATCACATGGATCAAGCCTAATTAATGGATTTCATATGTACATCTCATGTACAAAAGGTCGCTCTTTTGAACAAAATTTTTTTTTTCTCTATAATGAATCCTATTCATCAATTTCATGTTTTCTCATTAAGATTGAGTCAAACACAATCCTAATTTATTGGTTATCTAATTTGAATTAAGTCCAACTTAATTCCTATTTTAATTTCATCCAAAATCTTCTTAATGCGTGTGACCCATTAGGTCCCTTGACACGTTGGTAATAATCATGTCCCTAATATTGACCCTAAGGATGACTTGATCAACACCTTGTCCAAGTCAATTCTTTAACCAAATCAACTCTTTGATTAAGTCAAAGAATCCATGATTATAGATCATGAGCGGCCTCTAGCAAAGCATCATGACAACCCAAGTGTTAAGGGTTTGTTGACGTGGTCATCAACACCTGTCCATGAACGGTTACCGTACGATTCAATCCCTTTGTCACATATCCAAGATCAATCAGTGGTATAGAATGTGTCAACCATATAATTGATCTTTGTTTACTTGATCTCAGAAAAATTGACTCATATGAATTAGAACTTCGAAACCATTTCGAATTCCAACTCAACCTTGCAAGGATTTAACAATCAATTTAATCCATCAAGTGGCCGTGGGATATAACCCTTTCTATCAAGGGAGACAAATCTTATCTTGAACAAACACCACCTTCATGTGCTTCATATCATACCCAATCGACACCATATTTGCCATCCATGGCTAGAGCGACGTTTGCATGTCGTCAAAGCATGATATTCCACACATAAGGTGCAATGAAGATCTCAAGTCAAAGGATCACTCGCACCACCGTCGTCAAAGATCAACCATCGATACTATATAGAATATCCATATGGGATCTCTGTGCGGGTCATCCAATGTATCGTTACAATAACGAACATCCACACACCATATCCAAGTATCTTCATACTTCAGCTTGCAAGATCAGCTGTACACCTCAATGGTGAAGATATGCAATGTGTGCTAGTCTCAACGGCGTTCATAGTGTCCAATCCTGTCTACGCATCGACCAGGGAAGTTTAAAGAATCAAACCATAATGTGCAATTTTGGATATCACAATTTGTAATCTCTTTTACAAATTCCATATGCACTGTTCGCATTCTTTTGGACTTTATCTCACAGGAAAAATATATCTAATATATATATAAAAATACCTGGATAGATAAAGAAACCAATAAATTTGATTTGCATTCATAAAGAAATGTGTACAAACTATCATCTTATCCAATGATTTCTCTAATTACATGATATCTTCTAAGTACATGTTTGGACCTCTGATGAGACCTTGGCTCCTTGGCTTGCGCAATAGCTCCATTGTTATCACAATACAAGAATATTGGATTAACAATGCTTGGAACCACTCCAAGTTCAGTGATAAACTTTTTGATCAAAACTGCTTCTTTAGCTGCATCTGATGCTGCAATGTACTCGGCTTCAGTTGTAGAGTCGGCGGTCGTCTCCTGCTTGGAACTCTTCCAGCTGACTGCACCACCATTGAGTGTGAACACATAGCCTGATTGTGATTTATAATCATCTCCATCAGACTGAAAACTAAAATCCGTGTAACCTCGAACTATAAGATCGGGTCCTCCATAAACCAAGAACATATCCTTAGTTCTTCGCAAGTACTTAAAGATATTCTTGACTGCCATCCAATGCTTCTCACCAGGATTTGCTTGATATCTACTCGTGATACTCAAGGCATAAGAATCATCAGGCCTCGTACATAGCATCGCATACATAGTGGATCCAATTGCTGATATGTATGGTATCCTATCCATGTACTCTCTTTCTTCTTGGGTCTTAGGACTCATGTCTTTGGAGAGATGTACACCATGCGACATTGGCAGGAATCCCTTCTTGGATCCTCCATGCTAAACCACTTTAGCATCTTCTCTATGTACGTGGATTGGGTCAATCCAAGCAACCTTCTAGATCTATCTCTATAGATCTTTATACCAAGTATATAGGTAGCTTCTCCCAAATCCTTCATGGAGAATTTACCTGATAACTAATCCTTCACTTCTTTAAGGAAGGATACATTGTTTCCTATTAATAATATGTCATCCACATATAATATCAAGAAAACAATATCACTCCCACTAACCTTCTTGTACACACATGGATTATCCTCGTTTTGATAAAATCAAATTCTTTGATTGTCAAATCAAATCGGATGTTCCAACTTCTAGAGGCTTGCTTAAGTCCATAAATAGACCTTTGTAGCTTGCACACTTTCTTAGGATCTATGGATTCAAAACCCTCTGGTTGTGCCAATACACATCCTCCTCTAAATTTCCATTTAGGAAGGAAGTATTGACATCCATCTGCCAGATCTCATAGTCAAAATATGCTGCTATTGCAAGCAAAATCCTTATGGACTTATGCATGGCTACATGTGAAAAGGTTTCATCAAAGTCAACACCTTGTCTTTGCTTGTAACCTTTTGCAACTAGCCTTGCCTTATAGGTAATCACATTACCATCCATGTCGGTCTTCTTCTTGAAAACCCATTTGCACCTAATGGGTTTTACCCCTTCAGGTGGATCAACCAAGGTCCATACCTGGTTGTCATACATGGAGTCCATCTCAGATTTTATGGCCTCAAGCCATCTCTCAGAGTCAATATTAGACATTGCCTACTAGATCTATGTAGCTGGTGTGTACTTGGAGCCACCTGTTGCTTTTCATGCAAATCTGCCTGAATGTGGGTTGAGTCTCCTGCTCAACTCCCACTGTATTCGGCATATGCTCCGTTCCATCTAATGGGTCTATATTAATTTATGGTTCTTGAGCTTCACTAAGTTCAATCTTACTCCACTACCCATTGTGAGAATCTCATTCTCTAGAAATATGGCATGTCTTGAGACAAACACCTTTTTCTCAAGTGGGTGGTAGAAGTAATATCCTTTTGTTTGTTTTGGATATCCCACAAAATTGCATTTATCAGATCTAGCTTCTAGCTTGTCTGATTCATTACGCTTCACATAAGCGTAACAGCCCCAAACCCTTAAATGATTAAGGGATGGTTTCTTTCCATACCATATCTCATAGGGAGTGGAGTTGATCGATTTAGATGGAACTCGGTTTAAGGTATATTCGGCAGTTTCTAGCGCATAACCCCAAAACATTTTTGGAAGATCTGCAAGGCTCATCATGGAACGTACCATATCTAACAGTGTACGATTTCTCCTTTCTGACACACCATTATGCTGTGGTGTACAGAAGGAGTCCATTGAGGAAGAATTTCATTCTCCTTCAAATAATCTATGAACTCATGGCTTAAGTATTCACCACCTCGATCTGATCGAAGTATCTTAATACTCTTGTCATTTTATTTTTCTACTTCACATCTAAATTCTTTGAACTTTTCAAAGGCTTCAGATTTGTGCTTCATCAGATATACATAACCATATCTACTATGGTCATCTATGAACGTGATGAAATAAGAAAAACCTCCTATGGCTTGAATGTTGATGGGTCCACATACATCCGAATGTACTAAACCCAAACATTCAGTTGCTCGCTCACCTTTTCCGGTAAAAGGTGACTTGGTCATCTTGCCAAGTAAGCATGACTCGCATTCCTCGAACGATTCCCAATCGAATGAGCCCAAGTATCCATCTTTATGTAACTTCGTTAAACGAGTTTCATTTATATGGCCTAAACGACAATGCCATAGGTATGAATCCCTAGAATTATTTGATTTTAATCTTTTTGATTCAATATTGAGAATAGGGGCTTGAAGATTAAGAACATAAATTCCGTTGAACAATTCAGCAGAACCAAAGAACATTTTGTTCCGAAAAATAGAAATACCATTATTTCCAATTTCAAAAGAATACCCATTCATTACTAAACATGAAATGGATATGATATTCTTTGTTATGTTCGGCACAAAGTAACAATTACTAAGTTCTATTTCAAGCCCTGTGGGCAAAGATAAAAAGCAAATTCCTACAGCTAATGCAGCAACCTTTGCTCCATTTCCCATGCGCAGAATCACTTCATCCTTTCCCAGTCTTCTACTGTTTCTTATCATCTGCATATTAGTACAAATATGAGACCCACAACCGGTATCCAATACCCAAGTGGAATAAGAAGTAATAGAAGAATACATCTCAATTATGAATGTACCTGATGTTGAAGCATCAGTATGCTTCTTTTCTTTTAGACTTGCCAAATAAGCCCTGCAGTTACGCTTCCAGTGCCCATCCTTGTTACAGAAGTGACATTTTCCTTTGGCTGCATCCTTCTTGGCTATATTCTTCTTAATGCCTTTTGTTCGCTTGGTTGTCTTTGCCTTTTGGGCCTTATTCTTCTTCAGACGCTTCTTCTGAGTGCCTGAAGATTCTACAACCATCAATTGCCCTTTATCCTTTTTGATGCTAGGCTCAGCATTAGTCAGCATATTTGCAAGCTCTGGCAATGTAGCCTCAAGTCTGTTCATGTTGAAATTCAACACAAAATGCGAATAGCTAGGAGGCAATGACTGTAAAACCAAGTCGATACTCAGTTCATGGTCCATTACGAAACCCAATCGCGCTAACTTCTCAATCAAATTGATCATTTTCAGCACGTGTTCACCCACTGATGAACCCTCAGTCATTTTGCACTGAAACAGCTCTTTGGAGGTTTGAAACCTCTCATAGCGAGATTGTGCACCAAACAACTCTTGCAGGTGCATCAAAATCTCATGAGCATTTAAATGCTCATGCTGTTTTTGAAGATCTGGTGACATAGATGCCAACATCAAGCATGTGGCCATCTCTTCAGCATCTCTATGCCGATTGTATGCCAGAAGAACTTCATTTGAAGCATCCGCAGGTGGGACCTCTGGTGCTGCCTCATCAAGGACATATAGGATTTTCTCAGATCGTAGAACATCTTGATCGTAGAACGATCTTGATATTCCTTAGCCAATCAGGAAAATTAGGTCCGGTTAGCTTGTTGGATTCTAGGATACCTCTGAGATTGATGTTCACACTCATGGTGTCTCTAATAACTGGAAAAAAATAGAACGAGTCAATTATTATGAATGCAAATCATCGATTTAATATGGAAATGTTAACATTTTAATTAAATCGATTTCTCCCACTATTTTATCGAGCTCAATAGCCCTCTCTATTAATCTCGAAAAATTATCAAATAATTTTCTAGTGGGCTAGGACCCTCAAATTGACTTACCTTGACCTTGGCTATGGCACAACAAATCTTAGTAAGCCAAATTAGGTAGATTTGTATCAATCACATCAAATGTGACTCCTAGATCATTTAGGGGACATTGCCTTGTCAATCACATCTGATGTGATCACCCTAAACATTGCCTCTAGATTAGACTGACCCTGACTATGGCCAATTATGCCAGCTAACCTAGTTAAGTCAACCCATTGTTCCCCAATCAACTCCTCATAGGTTCACTTGATCTTGGCTATGGCACAACAAATCTCATGCCCTAATGATTTTGTATCATGTGAACAATGGAAGGCTAATGACTTAATATTCGTGGAGGGATTTAGCGCATTTAGGTCCATCATGCATGTACAACATTTGTATCATGCTAGGTTACATATCCTATATGTGAATTTTAGATTAATTTCAATTAACCTAAATTTCATAAGATCCAATCTTATGATTGGGACTCCTAATCAAATTAGGATCCTGATCACTATCTAATATGGGAACCCTAATCATGTGACCAAATCAATTGCTACCATCCTGATTAACCTAATCAATTAAGAGCTTTCCTTAACAATGGCCAGATCAGCTGATCAATGGGGTCCTATTTAGCATACCCTTCGATCCCATTGAATGGGTTTTCCAGCGAATGGAGCAATTAAAAACCATGATCGCACCTTTCTAGACACCATTGTAGTTAAGCCCAATTGATTTGATCAATTATGGAATCATAGGATCAAACAATGATATGGTTAAATCTAATTTTTCTTAAACCTTATCATCTATTACACATTATGATAAGATAAGATAGTGATCTTTAGGGATTTATGATAAGTGTCAAATATTTTATAACAATTTATTTTATATATTTGTCTTATCATTATCTGTTATGATAAATTTGTTTTCATCACATGAAAATCCTAATTGGTCTATCATAACATCCCTAACATGATAACATGTCAAAATTTAAAATTTTAATTTTAATCTTGATTATCATGTTATCATGATATAATTATTTTAGACTTTAATCACGTTATTTATCATGTCAAAATTAAATTCTGAACATGATATGTTAAATTTCAGCCTTTATGATTATGTCATACATAAATCATAATTTTTAATTTTTAACATGATCAAATCTAAATAATTCACATTTATTATCATATAATAAACTTATTAAATATTTAATCTTCATCAATATAATTATTTTAGATTTTAATCATGTTATTTATCATGTCAAAATTAAATTCTAAACATGATATGTTAAATTTCAGCCTTTATGATTATGTCACACATAAATCATATTTTTAATTTTTAACATGATCAAATCTAAATAATTCATGTTTATTATATATAATAAACTTATTAAATATTTAATCTTCATCAATATAATTATTTCAGATTTTAATCATGTTATTTATCATGTCAAAATTAAATTCTAAACATGATATGTTAAATTTCAGCCTTTATGATTATGTCATACATAAATCATAATTTTTAATTTTTAACATGATCAAATCTAAATAATTCACGTTTATTATCATATAATAAACTTATTAAATATTTAATCTTCATCATATGGCAATATTTATATTTTACATCGCATGTAAAATTTAGATCTATGTTTATAAAAACTAGAACTCAGGTAATCTATCAAATTAACTGAATTTGAAGCCTGAGGAGGCTCTGATACCACTGTTGGAATTTCGTATGTTTTATATGAATCAAATTCATATAACACGCAGCGGAAAATAAAAATAAATATGAATTTAATTCCCAAAGCCCAAGATCCTCAGGAACAGATTCAGTTAACAAGAAATAACACATGATTATAATAATATCATACCTGTGTTCTTTATTGGGGATGATGCCCGATGAAGCCGGTAAACGATTTATCACTAGCCGTCCACGCCTTCTTGCGAGGGGCAAGATCAAATCTTGATCAATCAAGAGAGAGAAAGGGACGTCCTAGAGAGATAAAGGACATTTTAGAGAGAGAAAGGAGGTGTTAGGCATCCAAGAGAGAGAGAAGATGAGTTCGGTGTATGTCTCGAAGGGGTATTTCTCTTCCTTTTATACATGAAAAGGAGGTTGTGTGGTTCCATAAAAAAAGGGATTTTATCACAACCACCTAACCATTCAACCTTATCAAGTTGATAACAATTATCCTAACAAATTTAGGATATTTGCTATCATGATAATGTTAAGATTACAACCACCAAACCACATCCCTAAAAATTAGGAAATTGGTTATCCCATGAAACCAACGTCGCAACCTTGAATTTGGCTTCATGAGAACGCCCCAAATCATGGGGTTCACTCCTCCATGACGTGGAGATGGGTCATGTCCATCACATGGGCATGGATCCATCCTCCACGTGGCACGATCTCAGCCCTCGGTTTAATTGGGTTTCCATGAATCAAATCATGCCATCATATGGACCCAATTAAATACCATATTATTAATCTCAATTAATCTAAGCCATCCATCACATGGATCAAGCCTAATTAATGGATTTCATATGTACATCTCATGTACAAAAGGTCTCTCTTTTGAACAAAAAATTCTTTTCTCTATAATGAATCCTATTCATCAATTTCATGTTCTCTCATTAAGATTGAGTCAAACCCAATCCTAATTTATTGGTTATCTGATTTGAATTAAGTCCAACTTAATTCCATTTTAACTTCATCCAAAATCTTCTTAATGCGTGTGACCCATTAGGTCCCTTGACACGTTGGTAATAATCATGTCCCTAATATTGACCCTAAGGATGACTTGATCAACACCTTGTCCAAGTCAATTCTTTAACCAAATCAACTCTTTGATTAAGTCAAAGAATCCATGATTATAGATCATGAGCGGCCTCTAGCAAAGCATCATGACCACCCAAGTGTTAAGGGTTTGTTGACGTGGTCATCAACACCTGTCCATGAACGGTTACCGTACGATTCAATCCCTTCGTCACATATCCCAGATCAATCAGTGGTATGGAATGTGTCAACCATATAATTGATCTTTGTTTACTTGATCTCAGAAAAATTGACTCATATGAATTAGAACTTCGAAACCATTTCGAATTCCAACTCAACCTTGCAAGGATTTAACAGTCAATTTAATCCATCAAGTGGCCGTGGGATATAACCTTTCTATCAAGGGAGACGAATCTGTCTTGATCAAACACCACCTTCATGTTCTTCATATCATACCCAATCGACACCATATTTGCCACCTATGGCTAGAGCGACGTTTGCATATCGTCAAAGCATGATATTCCATACATAAGGTGCAATGAAGATCTCAAGTCAAAGGATCACTCGCACCACCGTCATCAAAGATCAACCATCGACACTATATAGAATATCCATATGGGATCTCTGTGCGGGTCATCCATGTATCGTTACAATAACGAACATCCACACACCATATCCAAGTATCTTTATACTTTAGCTTGCAAGATCAGCTGCACACCTCAATGGTGAAGATATGCAATGTGTGCTAGTCTCAACGGCGTTCGACAGTGTCCAATCCTGTCTACGCATTGACTAGGAAAGTTTAAAGAATCAAACCATAATGTGTAATTTTGGATCTCACAATTTGTAATCTTTATTACAAATTCCATATGCACAGTTTGCATTCTTTTGAACTTTATCTCACAGGAAAAATATATCTAATATATATATATAATACCTGGATAGATAAAGAAACTAATAAATTTGATTTGCATTCATAAAGAAATGTGTACAAACTAGTATCTTATCCAATTGGATTTAGGGCACATACTAACAGATTCTTCATATGCCGTGAAGCTAATGGCCATGTGCCTCAAATACAATTTATTTTCTAGGACCATAGGTCTGAGATGAGATGAGCCACTTAATGGTCATGTGTCTAAACTGAGTTTCATTTGAGGGTCATGCGTTAGCCTATCACAAGTCTAATTGACAATTATCTGTGCCTAGGTACTGTTTGGACTTGAATTACAATTTTGAATTGAGCCACGATCTAACTTGGGACAAAGTTTGATGTACGTCATGGCCCAATCTAGTATGTGGCGAGGGAAACGAGTTGCTGCATCGCTCTCCAATACAACAAGCATGCATCGGCCACACAAATTGGCCATTCATATATGTTGCCACATATGCAATGCGCGACAAAGCCCATTGAGCCTTGGCATGCGCATGTAGTTGGTGCGCGCTTGCTGCACCGGAAGTGATGCAGCAAGACTTTTTCATGTGGAGAAATATGGTTATTATTTTAGAACATGGCATGTTATTAGGTAATTATTTATTAAATTTTTATTTATTGTTTAATGCATGTTTTGTGAAGTTGATTATGCATTATTATTTAATTTAATTATTGCTAGTTTCCTCAAATTTATGCCATATTTTGATATTTTATTTTATTATAAATTATTTTGTATTATGAGAGTTTAAATGCAACATGTGTCATTTGCTTGCTTAAGTTATGAATTTATGTACCCTTAGTATATAGAATATATGTATAAAATGAAATAATTATTTGTTAAATTCAAGACATATGGTCTAAATGCAATGCTTAATATATGTGGCCCAAGGATTTACATATGAATTTAGTATCTCATATGAAGATGTTACACACACATATACGCATCTAATTAAGTATGCTTATTATTGTTATGGGTAATATTAGATATCTTGCTTTGGAAGAATTTTACAGTTTGATGTGGGTGCTTGGTTGCCAAAGTGGCTCACCCATTGAGGATTATGAAATTTTTTTCTAAATCAATGTAATGAGATCCTGAATTATGACATTCAATCATCTGCTCAAAGGAGGTTATTGTGTGCTGTAATTTTAAGGGATAGATATGAATCATTGAGTTAGAGGGTGCACTGGCTTAGAAAATCTATCTGCCTAAAAGGATAGTTTTCTTGAAGGCTAGGATATCCTTATTATTCGCTTTATATAGAGAGATCTCACTAGCATATTATGTTCTTTGCTCAAAGAAAAGTTTATAATGATACATTGAGATTCTCTAGATATATATAATCATAAGGTATTGAGACTATTTTATTGGCCACAAATTAATATATGTTGTATTATTTATCTTAAATAATCTCCCTTAATATGAATAATAACCATTTTATAATTAAGATCTTGATTGGTTTGAACTATAAGAGATGAAAAGAGACTGTAAAGTTGGTCATGAGGAATAATAATATTGACCTAACTCTATGTGAGCTAGCTTCAAAAGCTCACTAATAAGAGCACTATTGTACAAAAGGAATTTTGTGTTAGGTTGAAAAGGTTATATCATTTAAGTTTGCATGCATGAAAAAGATATATTTCAAACATCCTATAGTGGATTGATTGAAATCAGCATAGCGAAAGTTTTCTTGGCAATTGTACGACAAAGATATTAAATGTCAAATCTAAGATAGGCAATCTGATAAATTTATGGTTCATCATTACTTCACTTCCTTGTTTATTGGATTTAAACCAAATCAAAGCTATCTATAATACTTTATATAAAGCTAAGAGTTTATAATAACATTGAAATTAAAGTTAAATGTATAGAGAATGTTAGTTTGACTTCAAAGTCTAGTTTTTAGCTTGTTATATATTATCTTTTAAGGGGAATTTAATTTCAATCTCTATTTTAGATAAATAAGGATATTGTTTTAATATTGGAGATAGAAAATTGATTTGGTTTTGAATCCATAAGTTGTTGATAATTTTTTTAATAAACTATTCTTATCTCTCAATTATGAGTATTCTTACTCTAATATAGAAAAGGTTACATCTAGAAGACCTCTAATTAAAGAAAAGTCTTCAATGTTGTGGCATAAAAGCTTAGGTCACACTTTGAGGGAGAGAGTTGGAAAATTTTATAAAAGTTGATATTTTACTCTCTTGTTTTTGAACATATGGAGATTTGATTGGTTGCATTAGTAATAAGTTACAAAGTCCATAAATAATGGTGCAACTCACAACAATAATCTTCTTATATTATGCACAACAATATTAGTGGACCTCAATCTTTTTATAGATGACTCCTTTTTTCATGATTATCTCTATCTAAGCAAAAAGAAATGTGAAGATCATTAAATTTAGGGATTAGAAATAATTAGAGAAGGTCATCAAAGCTATAAGGTCTAATCAAAGTAATGAGCATTATAGCAAACATGTAGTGAAGCAGTTTGCCAAATACTTACAAGAATGAGATTGTAGCCCAATATACCATGTTTGGTATTCTTGATCAAAGTGATGTAGCTAAAGGGAATAATTGCACCCTTAGATATGATGAGGATCATGATGGTTATGAAAGGACCTGATGGATTAGATCAGTGCTGACACTATCAATCACATCCAGCGAAAGAAATGAATTTTAGAATTTTTAAAATTGGGTAGATAAGTTTCAAATCACTTTTAAAACCTATTTACCCAGTAATGCCTAAGGTGGAAAAAAATTTAAACATAAATTTTTACCTTGTCGAGTTGAAATTTGCAACTGAAATTCATCCTGCTAAACCCGAACTAGAGCTGTTCACACATCCGGCCTCTATGAATATTCATGCGAGGATAAAAACTCCCCAAAATGGAAAGATAACTGGATGCTAGCACCTTGTAGATCCTTTTGGAATCCTTTTGGAGAAGATGGTGCAGCAAATTCTTTATTGAATTAGCCTGCAAGAACGTTAGAGCAATCTATCTACTTTACCTTCTTGTGCTTGATTTCCTTAACAGAAATTTCTCTCTTATTTCTACCCTTCCCTTATACTAGATCTGATCTAGGGTGGAAGAATAGAAGAAATGAAAACTTTCCTAAGCCTAATTTGGAAGTGGATTGGGTGGATGAATGGGCTATAGGGTATGGAATCAGGGAAATCAAGAGAGGTCTTCTAAAACTAGCCAAGACCCCTTCCTATTTATAGATAGAGGGAGGTACAAATGAAGGGTTGGGACCAATTGAGGGGCCATGCATCCCTTCAAATGCTTCTTATTCAACAGCAATTAATATACTTAATTAACCTATTAAATATGTGGAAGGAGGGAGGAGTCACTTGCGGTCTCCAAGCATGCGCTCCCATCCACCAACCGGCCAAGGTGGTTCAAGGTTCGAACCACTATAAGTACAAGTAAAATGAATAATGCTTTAATAGCAAAAAAAAAAAAGCCAATAAAAAAATAATTCCACCAATAGGAACAATACCAAAAAAATCCACCCAAGAGAGAAGAGAGTCCGAGTCCAATAGGACTCTTCATCCAGGGTCAAATTCGACTCTAGTTTGGATTTTAGTCCAAGCTAAATTTCATCACATGATACTCATGCTCAAGTTCTAATTGAGTCTTAAACAACTCAAATCAACCTAAATATATCTAGTCAAATCTGATTTGAGATTTACAGTAGATAGAAAATAATTCGATCTCATTTGAATTGGGTCAAGTTCTAATTGAATCTTAAACAACTCAAATCAACCTAAATATATCTGGTCAAATCTGATTTGAGATTCAAAGTAGATAGAAAATAATTCGATCTCATCGAATTGGGTCAAGTTCTAATTGAATCTTAAACAACTCAAATCAACCTAAATATATCTGGTCAAATCTGATTTGAGATTCAAAGTAGATAGAAAATAATTCGATCTCATCGAATTGGGTCAAGTTCTAATTGAATCTTAAACAACAGATCAAATCTGATTTGAGATTCAAAGTAGATAGAAAATAATTTGATCTCATCGAATTGGGTCAGCAGTGATGCTATCAGGCCTAGTTGCTAAAAATTAACAACCCATCTTCAAGTAAATTGATCCAAAACACTAATCAAATTAATGTAAGGATCAAAGTAAGGAGTTCAGCCCCTATTGCATGTGAGTCCATAGGTTCAAACCTATCTAGTAGTAAAATAATCTCTAATCAATATTAGGGTTACACCAAAACTCCTTTTGATGGGTCAAAACTATTTTGACTTAACTCAAACTTAGAATCAAGGATCCTAATCGATTCCTGTAAGCTTCTCACAATCCACCAGTGGCACCTAGTAGTTTGTAGTAGAAAGCTAGTAGGTTAGAAAAAGAACCCAGAATATAGTTACCATGTAGTATAGTCCTTCTATCAAGAGTCCCGACAGGGTGTTAGATAACTCATCAAACCCTAAGCACCAGTCATATACAATATTTATTCGACTTGAGTTCAACTTGTGATTCTAATGGGAACTCCTTTTCATTATCACTTGCCATGGCCTCAGTCTCCTAAATAGTATAGGACAACTTCCTATCTACAAGGATTTATAGATTCCTCATGAATACTCCTCACTCCTACATTAGGACCACTGCAGCTAACATACATAATAAAGTCCTTGATGCCTAGGAGGATCAAGGCAATATGCAGTCAAACTATAATAAACCTAGTGTAAGCAATCAAAGTACTATAGGTCAAGGACCTCTTACGCTTACATTACCAAGAAGTCACTAATGAGTGAGTAGTCATCCTTCTAACTTCTTGTATGGTCACACTCAATACCAATATCAAACAACTACCAACATTCTTGCTTTGATATCTCATACCTCTTACAAGAGACTCATATCAAGGTAATTCATGCTTCAATCTGATCGGATCGATCATCATCCTTATGATTGATCAATTAATTGGGAGTATTTTAGGAGTTAATCTATTATGAAAGTTTTGGAGCATGATCATGTACAATGAAAGTTCTAAAATAAAATACAATGTGTATGCCAACAATTGGCTTTATAGGGCACTCATCTAATAAACTCCCACTTGACCTAAAGCCAATTGGCAACAACTCTAAGCCCCATCTTCTCAAAACGTGCTTCAGTCTTTTATTGGCTCAACAGCTTTGTCGGTGGGTCTGCCATGTTCTCTATGGAGTCAACTCTTTGCACCTTGATATACTTCTTCTCAAGTTATTCATGTATGATGTGGAACTGCCATTTAATGTGCTTGGACTTTTGGTGAGACCTGGGTTCCTTAGCAAGAGCTATGGTGCCATTGTTGTCATAGTACAATGGGATGACATTTGATGTTATCACTCCAAGTTCTGCAACAAACTTTTTGTACCAATAGGCTTTCTTAGCAGCTTCTGATGCAGCAATGTACTTTGCCTCCATGAGCGAGTCAGCGATAATGGGCTGTTTGGATCTCTTTCAACTTGTAGCACCACCATTGAACATGAACATATTTCCAGATGTAGACCATCTTTCATCTAGGACAAACAAAAAATCTGAATCTGAGTACCTCTTAATGTGCAACTTAGAATTTCCTCTAAAGAACAACAATAAATCCTTAGTCCTTCTCAAGTACTTAAGAATGTTCTTCATAGCTATCTAGTGTTCTTCTGGATTCAACTGATATTTGCTTGTGACACTTACAGCAAGTGCAATATCAGGTTATGTACATAACATGGAATTCATAAGACTCCGTATTGCTAAAGCATAAGGGATCCAGCTCATGCGCTCAATCTTCTTAGGTTTGCTAAGGAACATCTTCTTGGAGGGATGAATACCATGTCTAAGGGGTAGAAAAACCCTTTTTGAGTTTTTCATGTTGAACCTCTTCAGCACATTCTTTATGTACATTCTCTATAATAGGCCAAGCTTCACATTAGGTCTATCTCTATAGACCTTTATTCTTAGTATAAAAGATGCTTCACCTAAGTCTTTCATTGAGAATTCCTTAGATAACCATCTTTTGACCGAAGTCAGCATGGGAATATCATTCCCAATTAGGAGTATATCATCCACATACAGTACGAGGAAAGTGATAGAACTCCCACTGACCTACTTCTTGTACACACATCGCTCCTCCTCGTTCTTGATGAAGTCAAACAATTTGATCGCATCATTGAACCGAGTGTTTCAACTTTAAGAAGCTTGCTTTAATCCATAAATAGACTTTTGTAGCTTGCTGATGCAGTGATCATTATCACTGGATATGAAACACTTTGGCTTTTCCATATAGATATCTTCCTCAAAATATCCATTCAAAAAAGCCGTCTTCACATCTATCTACTATATTTCATAATCATGAAATGCTGCTATAGCAAGCAGTGTGTGAATGGATTTTAGCATGGCTACTAGTGAAAAGATATGCTAATAGTCAATACCTTCATACTGACTATAACCTTTCATTACAAGCCTTGCCTTATAGGTCTTTACCTTACTATCTGCACCTATCTTCCTCTTATATATCTATTTACACCCAATAGGTATTATACCTTCGGGTGGATCTACTAAAGTTCAGACTTGGTTTGCATGCATAGAGTCTATTTTTGACTTCATGGTGCTTAACCATTTCTCAGAGTCGTTTGACATCGCCTCATCATAGGTCCTGTGGTCAGTCAGTTGATCCTTATCTCTCATTAGGAATATCTCCTTAATCTCCTCCTGAGCCATACCTATGTATCTCTCGGGAAGATGAGAAATTCTACCTGATTTATGAGGTGGTGGAGCAAAAGTATGAATAGAATTAACTAGTTCTTCCCTATCTATAGTGGTTTGCTCTTTAGAGATACTCTTTTCGAGCCTTACTACCCTCCCACTATCTCCATCTTGAAGAAACTCTTTCTCCAAGAAGTTGGTGTGTCGGCTCACAATCACATTTTGATCCTTAGGGAAGTAAAAATAGTACCCCATAAACTCTTTGGGATACTCTATAAAGCGAGTTTTAATAGATCATACCTCTAACTTGTCCACCTCCTATTATTTAACATAGGCAAGACATCACCAAATCTTGAGAAAACCAAGACTTGGTTTCTTACATGCCAAATCTCATAAGGCATGGTAGGAATCAACTTAGAGGGAACCCAATTTAGAATAAATAAGGCACTCTATAGTGCATGTCCTTATAAGAATAAAAGAAGATCAGTGAAACTCATCATGGATCGAGCCATATCTAATAGGGTCCTATTCCTCCTCTCAGACACCCCATTAAGTTGAGGCATGCGAGGTGGAGTCCACTATGAGATAATGCCATGTTCTTTAAGATAACCCAGGAATTATCGACTAAGGTATTCACCTCCTCGATCTGATCAAAGAACCTTGATGGGTTTTCTATCTGTTCCTCTACCTCTTGTCTAAACTCTTTGAACTTTTTAAAAACTTCAGACTTGTGTTTCATTAAAAACATATACCCATACTGTGATAGATCATCAGTAAAGTTAATAAAGTAAGAGAAATCTACCCTGGCCTATACATCAAATGGGTCGCATACATTAGTATGTATCAGGGCAAGTAACTCAGTAGCCCTTTCCCCATATCCAACAAAGGGTAGCTTGGTTATTTTATCCTGAAGAAATGACTCATAAACTAGTATTGAGTTTGTACTCAAAGTATGAAGGATTCCATCCTTCATCAGTTGGTTATGTCTATCTTCGGTAATATGACCTAGTGTAAGGTGCCAAAGGTACTTTTGATTTAGGTCATCTCTAGGATGCTTTTTACTAACGATATTCATTGAATGCTCTTTTATATCTACCTCACCATCAGCATGCAGATGGTATAAACCATTAATTAAAAAGGTTTTGCAACTAATTCATTTCCAAAATAAATAGTATAAAAGTCTTTCCTAAAATTAAATACATATCCTTCTTGTGCTAATACAGATACAAAAATTAAATTTCTGCTTGCAACAGGAATATAATAATAGTCTTTTAAATCTAATCCAAATCCTAACAATAACCTTAAAGGAATAGTTTCTATGCCAACAACAACAACACTTGCTCTATTGCCAATACGCAGGACCATCTTACCTTCCTTTGAGCTTCTACTTTCCATGAGACTCTGCATAGTAGTGCAAACATGAGCACTAGAACTAGAGTCTAAGATCAAATTGGAAGCAGAAGATACTATTAAGTTAGACTCCATTACGAGCATACCTTCAAAAGGTCAGGCTCCCTAGGTAAATAAGACAGTTCCTTTTCCAATGGCCTTCAGTATTACAGTGAAAAGATTTTCCTTTGCTGACTGTAGCCTTCTGCTTAGGACCTTCATTCTTGGGTTTGTTCTCCTTCTTCTATTTCTTTGCATGCTTCTTCCATTTTCCTTGAGACTTTCTCTTGGACTTTGATTCCCACTCAACAGTAAGAATAAACCCCTTTGAACTTCTCAAGGTACCCTTAGTAATGACCAGCATATTCAACAGTTTAGGTAAGGTGTATTCAAGTTTGTTCATATTATAGTTTATGATGAACTAACTATCCATATGAACAAGATGTCCTATGTCCTTGATCATTACTAAATAATGATCGTGGATGGACTGCCCTTCGCTCATCTCGATGTTGAACAACCTTCTGGACACCTCGAATTATGCTGTGCGACTCTGCTCACCACACAACTCTTGCAGATGAGTTAGTATCGCCTTAGCAATTGACATATCCTCATGTTGGCTCTATAATTCGTTAGTCATGAACACCAACATGTAACACCTAACCTTTGTATTATCATCCTGCCACTTCTCAAGTGCTGCCCTTTGTTCAACGGTAGGATGAGCGGTCAATACGGGGGTTCCTGATCTAGGACATGACTAAGCTTCTCTGAGTTGAGAACTATTCTCAGGTTTCTGAACCAATCCTTGAAGTTTATTCCAATTAGATAGTTTGTCTCTAGTATTCACACTAAGGGGTTTGATGCAGACATTGTTCAATACTGCAAAGAGTTAAGTATTCAAGTTAGATATTGTACATGATCAATATTTATATTTAGGAACTTTTAAATATAAAAGAAGACTCGCACTGTTTTCATGGATCTCACACACTCCCCCGTGGAGATGCAAGAACCCCTATGCAACTAGGGTTCCTATTGGGTGTTGCGATCCGATCCAATATAAGGCTTCCCTTACCTAACAGTTAATAGTAGCCTGTTATACCAGATCAGTGGACAACTCTTGTCCAATACATCTCATGTACGATGCAACCCTTTGGTCTCTAAGTCATATGGGCTCACCTAACAGTTATTGCCCATACTTCTTAGTTAAGTCAAACCCACTTTTCATGCCAGATTTAGTCGTCACTAGGACCCTCACCTAATAGTTATTGGACTCCTCCAACCCCATCTAAAACTAGCTACATCTCATGTATAATAGGTATGTGTGAGAATTACCGATGCAACTGAGCCACTGTAACCAATTGAGAACAATCAATGCCAATAAAACCCCACATACCTACAACAATGGAAGACCTCATACTCAATATTGAAATGGGGAGGTTTAGGTTCATGTCTCGAATTGAATTAGTCAGCACATCACATGTCTGACTAACCCGACTCCAGTCAGCCCAGCTCTTGCTTGACTTGATCGGTAAGAGTCAACACATCTTATGATTGACTTACCTAGTTAGCATGGGTGAAACCAGATCAACAAGCAATCTTATTCACTCAAGACCATTCTACAATAAACAGGTAAGTAAGATTGGTAGGGTCCTATTTAACTTACCTTAGACACCAATCAAAATTGGCTAGGTAAGTGAATGGAGCAATTAAGAATCACTAGTCAAGACTTGCCTTAGACACCAAAGTAGTTTAGTCGAATAGAATAGACTACGTATTGAACTGAGCTCAACCGTTGAGCCACAATAAGTCTTGACATAATCAACTTATGTTGAAATGAGCCGATTTGAGCTTCTAGTGTTTAGAAATATTTTTGGACCCAATTTAATCTAATTAGTTGCCCAAAATCAGTCAAGGTTTAACTACTAATCCTATCAGGTAACCCTAGACTAGGCCATGTCCTTAGTACTATTTCACCTATGTTAAATCACATGATATTAAATTTTTAAATCTTTTAATATTGAATACCATCATGATTTAAATAAATTATTGCAAGAAACAATTTCTTTATCAATTAATTAGGTATCATAAAATGTTTGATAGATTTTTTTTTGATTCTAGCAGTTTTAAACATAACACTATATTATTATAACTTATGAGAAAATTAATCTATATCAACATTTGATTTATATTATAAATCAAGATTAAAAAAAAATCTATCAGTCCAATATCCATCAAACCTAGCTCTAATACCACTTTTGAAAGGACCAGATTGATGGATTAGGTTAGTGCTGACACTATCAGTCACATGTAGTGAAAAAATTAATTTTAAAATTTTTAAAATTGGATAAATAAATTTTAAATCAAAATTAAAACCTATTTGCTCAGTAATGGCATGATCGAAGATCAAATATAATATGATAAAAAAATTAAACATAAATTTTTACCTCATTAAATTGAAATCTGCAACTAAAATTCATCCTTCTGGATTACTGATAAGTCTATTAATTATCCCAAGTTAACCATTAAAATAATTATTAATTACTTTAAATTTATTAAGAATTGATAATTTGATTGTGATACTTTTTGTGATTGATTGCATATTATCTTCACCGCACTACAGTAGAGTTACTTGTAAAAAATTTTTAAGTGCACATACTTGCTAGTTAATTAAATTTTTAAAGAATCCAATTTACCTTCCCCTCTTGGGTTGCTATATCTGGGCAACAATTTTAAAATTTGTTATAGCTGTGTTTAATTCTATCATCATATATTTTACTTAATATGTTATTTTTACCTTGAATAGTAGCTTTTGAAAAAATATATAATAGTAGGCTATATATCTTAGAGACAAGGGTATTTTGAATTCACTAAATGATTAGCTTTTTGTCTTTGATGTGTTTAAAGCCAAAGTTATTACTCATTCCATTGTGTTTTGGGACTCAATCATCCAAATATAACACTATGTTCGAGCTTGCTTATAAGCTGTTCAATTAGAATTTCTAATAACTTTGAAACCTTATATGTTTATTTCATTTTTTATATTGTTGCTTTGAAACCTCAATTGCTTGCCTTTCCTATAAAAGTTGAACTTTGCCAAACAAAATCAAACTAGAAAATCAAGTGAGTAAGTGAAAGAAAATATATTTTCAGGGGTAAAATTTTATAAGAACTTAAAAAAGGGCTTAGGATATGAAATAGGTTTTAAGTATATGGAAATGTTATATGAAATGGGTTTTAAGTATGCTAAAATATTATATGAAATAAGTTTTAAGTAATCTTAAAGCTGGATAAATTATAAAACTACTTTAAAATGCCAGGCTTTCATTGTGTGAAATCATTTAGAAAAAGAAAATCAACCTTATTTGAGTAAGGAAGGCTAGGTATCCTTGGATAAAAAATACTATAAACCTCCAAAACCATTAATATTTCCTTGCGTTGGAGAAAGAGGGTACAATCCACTAGGTGCAAAAATGGTTCATATGTCGTTGATTTTATGGATTACAAATGATATATGGGATTGAAATTTCTAGATATTAAAAAAAAATTTATTAAGTTGACTCCATGTTATATAATGCACATATTCTACTTATGCATAAGAATTGGTGTATCTAAAATTGATTGTTATATTCCTATTGCATTTTTTTAAAAAAAACAAAGAACTAATCTTTGTTTCTAAACAAGCCTTGTTTTGAATTATTTATCATACTAATCATTCTAATTAGGCCCTTGAAATTGATACTCTCTTAAAAGATTATTTTGTTTCTTTGTTTCTAAACAAGCCTTGTTTTTAATTATTGATGGTGCTAATCCCTCTAATTAGGGTCTTGAAATTAATATTATCTTAAAAAATTATTTTGTTTCTTGTCTTTTATATTTGTTAAGAGTGGTATCTCAAGGTAAAATTGAACATTATTTCTCTAAATATATTCTATTTTAGCAAAAAGCTCGTGCTTTCTTCATCTATCTTATTGGTGCATGGGGCCTTCAATGTGTCCTAAGCATTATCAGTTTCCAAACGGAATAAAAAATTAATTCTTTTACTCCTATTGAATTTTTTAAAAAAAAACACTAATCTTTGTTTCTAAACAAGCCTTGTTTTTAATTATTCATCATGCTAATCCTTCTAATTAGGGCCTTGAAATTGATATTCTCTTGAAAGATTATTTTGTTTCTTGTCCTTGATACTTGTTAAAAATGATATCTCAAGGTAGAGTTAAACATTATTTCTTTACATAGATTTTATTTTGGCAAAGAGCTCTTGCCTTCTTCGTCTATCTTATTGGTGTATGGATCTTCTTCCGAAAAATATAGATTTTTAATTTAACGAAGTAAAATTAAATAATGTCAACATTCCCATCTTCAGTCATTCCAATGTTAGGGACTAAAACCATTACTGAATATAGAAAATTCGCAGCTACAACCTTACCAGTAATAAAAAATTTCTGTGGATAAAGTTCGTACTTTTCTTTGAGAAACGGGACCCAATGGATAATATTTAAAATAGTAATCAAATCTAACCTGGACATTAACCTAGCCAAAGGTTCTGGTCACTGAACCCATCGATTCAATTATTTTAATAAAAAATATATTTATTAATAAAATTTAATTTTTAATAAAATTATATATAAATATTAATTTTTATAATTTTTTATAATTTTTTAATATTTATTTAATCTCAAAATTTGTTTACTTTTAATTTGCATACCCATTTAGTTTGATTTAATTTTTCTTAAAAAAAATTTAAAAAATTCTATTCGAGTCTCTTTTATTTTTATCATTTTCTCTTTATGTCTTTTTTTTTCCATCTTGATTTCCATAAAGTTTCCTTTTTATTCTCCTCTCAACAATGATGATCACCTTTACTTTCTCCATAAAACTTACAATCATCCTAATGAAGAAAAGGTTACCATAAACTCTTTATGAAATTAAAATTGCAAAAGGATTTGAAACGGACATTATCCATTTCAGACTGGACCTACAAGTTGATTTTTTTTTTTTTCAGATTTCCATAAAGTTTCCTTTTTATTCTCCTCTGAACAATGATGATCACCTTTACTTTCTTCATAAAACTTACAATCATCATAATGAAGAAAAGGTTACCATAAATCTTCATGAAATTGAAATTGCAAAAGAATTTGAAACAACATTATACAGTTATTCGGGTCTCTTATATATCTTATTTTATGTTAGAATAAGATCAGCTTAACCTTTGGGTTCCAATTCAATCAGTCCAACCAATCAATCCGATCCAATTTTAACAACTATGCCTGAAAAAAATATAATTTTTCTCGTGAGAAAGAGGCACCGAATGGTTTCTAATGTTGAGAGCACTTCCAATCATGCGGCCAAGTTTGCATGAAAAAGGAATTCGGATAGCGGTAGAGTTCTAGCGTTACTTCCATAACTGTCTAATCACAAAAATGATATGGATTTTAGAGATAACTATAATTTAAACTTTATAATCCTAAAAGAAATTGTAACTTAAACCCTATCCTAACAATGTATAAACGAAATCTTATATATCGTTCATCTACGAGACGGTAACAGCCATCATAAGATATTATTTGATTATAAAATAAAAATATTTTTTTATATTTTTAACAGAACTATACCGACTTAAATGGATTTTAATTTATTGAAAAGTTAATAATATTTTTTAGTAATAGAAATTTATTGGCTAAAGAAAAAGAATGAAGGTAAAGAAAATGGGAAAAAAAAAAAAACACACATCAGTTTCTAATGAACATTTTATGGAACCAAACTATTCTGAGATTTGGTTCTACTTAACACGCTTTGAGATAATCCCTCTTCTAAATTTCGATGAGATGGGATGGATAATCTCTTCTTAAAAAATAGTTTACTAAAAGCTATTTCTAGTATAACTTACTCAAAACTATTGGAAATAATTTTCTAAGGGTAGTAAAGTTCAAATTTATTCATTGGTAATGGATAATATTTGAAACTTCTCTAAAGGAGTTCAACTTCAAACAGCATATCACCCCATCTTCGTCTCTCTATGTCAAACTTCAATCACACGACTTGGTAGGTAGATCTATGCATGCATGCATGTACTCCGTCTTCTACTCGGTGTCGAACTCTACAATCAACGTCCCTCCGAATTCAACGGCCAGGATCGCATCACAGCTTTTTTTTTTTTTTTTTTTCTTTTTTTCACCCTAACGAAGTCCACAACGCCACGCCTCCACGCTCTCCCCGACGTATAAAAATAAGAAAGAAAAAAATCGGAGAAAGGAAAGTAGCCGGTATTAAAGTCCGAGCAAAGCAGTGGGTGGGGACGGTTTGTTGCGTAGCCCGGGAAAGGAGGCCGGTGACGGAAGAAACCAACGGCGGGTTATGGTGGCACGCTCCAAGTGTCAACAGGAGCCCTGCATTACAAGCGGTCCGTTTGACCGTGGAGAGGTATTTCCAAACTCAATCTCGGTTTTCTCGGCTGCGGCCTCCGCTGCCATCGTGTTATGCGGGAAACTTTTTTTTTTTTTTTCTCTCTCTTTAAAATTAAGGTTGATTCCGCTACCATCATCGTGTTACGCGGAAACCATGTATTTTTTATTTTCCTTTTTAAAAGATTAAGATTGATTCTGCTGCCATCGTATTATGCGGTAACCTTTTTTTTTTTTTTTTTCCTTTTCAAGGTTGATTTAAACATTTATCGTTTCGTATTGATAATTACTTTACGTTTTAAATTGACATACGTTACGCTGCTCTAAACGGGAAAGAAGCTGAGTCCCCGCAGGAGTCTTCGTCCTCTCTCTACCTTCTTCCTCCCTTTCCTCTCTTTTTTTGGTTGAGAGAGTTCTCTTTTTTGGTTCAGAGTTCTATGACCGTTCTTCTCTCTCGTCCAGGTTAGATTTTCTCAACTCCCTTCCAACTCTAAAATTTTAGTTAGTATTTCGTTAATTCGTTGAGCGACATAAAATTTCTGTATACAAGAATCTCTGTTTGCTATTTGATTTTACCTGTTTTCTGAATTTTGCTTGTGAAAAATATAGAAAAAGAGAAATTCATTTTTTTAGATCAACCGAACTCCGGATTGCACAGAGGAAAATCCTGAAATTTTTTTTTTCTGATTTTTTTTTTTTTTTTTTTTTTGTTTGTTGAAGATACATCAGGATGGATGGAAATAGAGGAGATCCATTCACCTACAAGAGAAGACTTTCAACTCCCAGGATTCCATCCTTCACGTCAAACAGCGGTTCGAGAGATTTTAGTTTTGGCACTGCTTCATCGTCTTCAGTACCGGTTGAGAGCTACAATGCTAGTTTACAGGCAACTCCGATGGTCGAAGCAGTAGCAGTACCGGTTGAGAGCTACAATGCTAGTAGTTTACAGGCAACTCCCATGGTCGAAGCAGTAGCAGAATTTGCACAAACAACACGCTTCAGAAATATTCCTGTCGAGATAGGTATCAGTTTTTTCGGTGGACGAGAAAGTCTTTATGATTTCGAATTTTTCTAACATATATATATATATAGATAGCTTATTATTTATTTACCCATGTAGGTGGCGGCCTTCCTGCTTCATTTTTTTCAAATCTTTATTCCTCATCAGAGAAAGTAGCATGTAAGAAGATGGACGAGGGTGGATGCCTTCCAATAATAGCCCCTCCAACACCAGCTAAGATTAATGAAATAATACAACAAGGTGTTGATTTCATGGACAAAGAATTAAACAGGAGGAAGGCAACAAGCAAGCAATCCTCGCTAGAGGATGCCAACAATGGCGTGATAAATCTCAACCAGGACCTCGGTGATCAATGCTTGAACTCTAATTCTTCCATGTCAACAACGACAATCAAGAGAAGCTCTTGCTCTTCTTCACAACAACAACAACAACAACAACAACAACAGGGAGTTGTGCAGCATACACAAACATGGTCAGATCCGCAGAGGAATATTTACGGAGGAGTAAACTCGAACAGCACACAAATGAAGAAGAAAACAAGACGGAAAAGATATATGCCAAAGGTTATTCGAGAAGACAAGCCAAAGAGAACCCCGAAGAAGCCAGTAACACCAAAGCCTGTTACACCCAAGCCAGTCAAGAGGAGTTATGTCCGGAGGAAGAAAAGCCTAAATTCATCAGACACATCCCCTGATGCAGAAGAAGGGAGAAGTAGTAGTAGTGCTGATCCAGTCAGGCGGAGGTTGAATTTTGGATCTGAAGGTGGTGGTGGTGGTGGTGCTGCTGCTGCTGCAGTAAATGTACTCCTAGAATCAATAACGACGACCAATGCACGACCTCGGGGTAAGAGACCCAGATGCACTCCTACTACCTCTAAATCAATGATGCAGCTCAGACAAGGAATAGACATGGCACAAAATTGGCCAGCTGATATGGTACTTGATTTTAGCCGTTCACTAAACCAATGCTGGGAAACTATGCAATCTTCCCAGAAGGTCTAAACCCACTCTCTCAGTTTTCTGAAAGCGACTCTTTGAGTCATTTTGTTAGTAGTAGTAGTAGTAGTAGTGTGAACTGCAGCATCAATGAACCCATTCCTGGCCTACTACAACCAAATTTGAGAACCAGCGTAAATCTGAATGGACTGGCAGATTTGGTCTTATTAGACAATGACAGTGACAAGGCAGGAACAAAACCGGACCTCATCATATTGATGATAGTGCTCAAACTGGCTGGACACTTGCCCACTTCATGCAGACTAGTATGGAGATAAATCAGGCTAGCAGATGTTGTGATGAAACAAACAGCCATGTTTCCTATGCTCAAGATATGCACAAAAGGAGGAGGACAGAGAAGCAAGACTTAGAACGTCAATGTTCCAAAGACTTTGCGTTGCAGACACACACATGTTGCTAATCCCAGATAAATCACAATCTCCAGAGCACACATTGACGTTGGGCAATATCAAAAGACCAACAAAGAAGAGATCAAAGATACCAGTTCGGGCCCGTAAATTAACTTCCATTGCTACCATTATAGACTGCAATCAACCATCACCAACTCCTGAGAAGCCACCCGAAGCTTGTATTGAAGCCCTGTTTGCAGACAACCATATGAAGATGAAAAGAAAAGGGCGTACAAAAAAGACACGAGCTCATCTTGTCAAGCCCATGTCTGCTGTAAATATGGAACAAAAGTCTGTTGAATCAACTGCATTAGGAGATTTTCACAAAGAGAATTTTCACCATCTTCAAATCATTCCCATACAACAATATCCAATTACGAACCATATTCAAGAACCACCCCACACCTACTCAATGCCTACAGCAACTATTCCATATGTAAGCAATATGAATGATATTATTTGGAAGACACAGGAACTGGACATAGAGGGGGGACAGGTGGTGGGCAGTGCAGAACTACAAATGCTCTTGTTCCTTATGGTGGCACTATGATGGTTCCGTTTGAGGGGCACCTTGACATAATCAAGAAACAGCGCCCACGGGCTAAGGTTGAGTTGGATGATGAGACAGAGAGAGTATGGAAACTTTTGATGGGGAAGGCATGCAGTGAACCTGAAGGATCAGATGCAGAAAAAGAGAAATGGTGGGAAGAAGAAAGGCTAGTTTTTCATGGTCGTGCAGATTCCTTCATTGCACGCATGCGTCTGCTCCAAGGTACCATTTGCAATGCCTCTAAATGTTTGAGTTTGCCTACGCTTTGCTTTTATCTCCATGCATGCAGCCTAAAGAGAGGAAAGATATGTTAAATAGACTCAGTCGTGCAGAATCCTATGGAAAATAAACATTAGGTAATTTGCATTGAAGAAGATAATTCATTATTCGAGTAAGGAATAGCAGAACACGATGCAACTCACAATCCAGTGGCCAAACTACATATTAGAATTTTAGCGGAGTTCTTTTTTTTTTTTTTCCCTAATGCTAAATCATGATTACATCATTCCTATATGACTAAATACAAATAATGTAGACAGCCAAGTTGCGCATCTTAACACCTGAATTATGAACTAGGATAAAGGTTGGTCCATGAAATATTTAAGTTTCACTTTGAATGTTGCATAAATATGTCATAAGAAGTCTTTTGAGTTTTCCTGAAATTTTCATGATAAAAACCAAAATGTTAAGAAAAAGAATGAAGATAAAAATATAATTTTGTGAGCTAGTTGGCTAGGAGACAGATGGCATTAAAAAAAAAAAAGGAGGTAGATTGACAGAAACAGATCAGAGCTTGTTGGCATTAAAAATCAGAGCTTGTTATGAATTCAATGACAGATACAGATCACATGCAAACATTATCTGATTAGTTATGTTCCTACCCGCTTCTGCAAGAAAGTTCGAGAATGCTTGGATATACTGAAATTAATTTCCTCTTCCTTTTAGGGGATAGAAGCTTCTCTCCATGGAAAGGATCAGTGGTTGATTCTGTTGTAGGCGTATTTCTTACTCAGAATGTTTCAGACCAACTTTCCAGGTAATTTTAAGCTAGGCAAGAAGCGATTCAGTTTTACAGAAGTCAATCAACAGAACACCACCCTAACTTTTCTTAGCCTGGGATTAGCTTCTTCTTGTCAGAGTTGTTTATTGATTCCCTACTAATGTGATTCTCTTTCACAGCTCTGCCTTCATGGCCATTGCTGCAAGATTTCCTCTTCAGTCAGGGAGTGATAATGGAGACCCCAATGCAGAAAATATGAGTTCATTGACAGAAAAGCAAGATGGAAGCAACCATACCTCAGATGCTACCTGTTGGCAAGAAAAACGGTTCAGTCCAGATGGCAGTAATGAATCAATAGTGAGCAATACTAGTGGTAACAAGATAGATGACTCAGAAGATATAGGTTTGCACATCCATCCAAAAGAGCCAGAGATAGGTTTCGAAACACAGCACTATAAAACAGACACATTAATTGCAGTAACAAGAAGCTCAGAATCCGAAGAAAGACAGTCCCTCGAGGATATAGTTTCATCTCAAAACTCCGTTGCTTCACCTGGAAACTCTTTAGACTATTTAATTCAGACAACTGATCTAGTAGGGTCAAGTTCAGGGTCAAACTCCGGAATCAATCTAATCTCCGGAAGTGCACTATTTGGCTTAGGGAGTTCTGTTTCACTCGAGGAGAATGCATGCATTGCAGAAACTATCCAAAAACAGGAAATGGACAACCATTGTAATGGTGGACTTCTGTTAGAAGAAAATTGTAGTGGATATGATGAAGGATGCGCAGAAGGTGAAAATGGTACAAATATTACTCATGGGTTGAATAGTCTCAAAGGAGCTTGTGGATCAATTAGTTACGCATCTAACTCCCATCTCAAATGTTCAAAACATGATATAAATGTGTCATCTCTCCCTTTTGCACCTTCTCATCCCGACAACTTGAAATTCAAGCCATTGGGCATGGAGAATATCAATGTGGTAAGAGAAGAAAGCATTGCAAACTCGCCATTTACTGCCTCCAGGGCCATCAATACTAACAACACCAAGACAATAGAGGGACACTGCAACCTTGCATCAGAAAACACAACTAATTCTGCAAGTGAGCAATCAGCATCTCTCTCTAAAATAACAGAAGCAGTTGATCCATGTGCATGCAGAAGCAGATATGCTTCGCAGTCACCAATGTGCTCAGGGGCGGATCACTATAGAGCTGACTTGCACCAGGATGGATGCAGAAGCAGATATCTTTTGCATTCGCCAACTTGCTCAAGGGGAGATCACTATAGCACTAACTTTCACCAGGAAGATTTCCAACTTGAAAACACTCAACATGTAGTTGATGATCAAGCTCAAATACTGCACATCCAGGAGCATCAGCATCAAGCAAGTTTGAAGTCTTGTAACAATGCAAGAAAAGATTTATTGGTTCCCAAAACAGTTGAAGCTAATTCAAAAGATGAATTTTCCATTTCCCAAAATGTTCCAACAGAAAAAGCCAAAAGCACATCAAGAGCAAAGAAGGCAAAAGTCAAGACTGAAAAGGCAGAGACTTTTGACTGGGATAGCTTGCGAAGACAGGCATGTTCCAATGGTTATCAGAAAAGGAGAAGCAATGAAAGAATGGACTCAGTGGACTGGGAAGCAGTGAGGTGTGCAGATGTAAATGAAATTTCTGAAGCCATTCGCGAACGAGGAATGAACAATGTTCTGGCTGGGAGAATTAAGGTACAACTATAAAAGCTAGTTATCTGATGCCATTATTGGGACATATGATGGACAATGTCGCATGCTAACATAAGAAAGTAATAACAATAGCAATAACAGCAATAATAACAATAATGAAAATTTGACCATATACATATATGATGCTACCAAATCACCAGCTTTAATTATGAACAACCAAAATCTAATTATATTATTTTTCTGTATCTGTATGTCATGCAAACGTTTGCCAGTAGGTGGCATGAATGCACACATTTGTAGGTGTTACTTCAGGATGCAAACCCTTTGGCAGCCATACATCGAATGGGCAGGTCACTTGGGATTCTAGTAGTAATTATTATTGCTTGGTATGTTTGAAACATTACTATCAGCTCAATTGCTCTTGCAAAAAATTTTCTAAGAATCATCAAATTAGGCTTCTTGCTCCAAATGATGACAGACAGCAAGATGATCAAAACAGCAATTTTCAAACTCACCATGGCCCCCACCCCCTTCAAAAACCATGAAAAAGAAAAAAAATAAATATATTGACCTTAAGGATGAATCTTCCCTAGCTTAACACCATATAGCAAACCATTTCTTTTACTTGGCATCAGCACATAATCTTACTGTAATGTAATTTAAATTATCTTGCAATATATAATTTTAGATGTTATCATAGCAATACACCTTGATTTTAGAATTAATAATAATAATTCAAGAAGGCTCTACTGAGCATAAGGAAATGTTCATCACGATAACATATTGTTCATTATTATTCATTTAAAGCAGCTCATGCACATCATATGAAACTAGTACTGTTTCTAATTGCAGTCCATTGATGTTACCTCAGGATTTCCTTAACCGTTTGGTTAAAGATCATGGAAGCATGGACCTTGAATGGCTAAGGGATATTGCACCAGACAAAGCAAAGTAAGACCAGCTATATAGCTAAGTTCTGGATTTACTTTTTCTCTTTTACATAGGAACATGTTGCTTGGTTTTCCACAGAAAAGACAAGACATTCGCCAAATATTTTTCCTGCAATTACATTTCTTCAGTAGATCTATCTCATTTCCTAATTTATAGGAGGAAGAGTTTGAATAACTTAATATGACCAGGGTTCCTTTTACACAAGGAAAGGCAAAGAAAAAATTATAAAATCAAAAAGAGATGTGATTAGGCTCTTTTAATATGACTACTGCAGCTATTGTAATGTAACACTCTGAGATTTGTACTAGAGAAGAGAGATGGTCAAGATTAGCTGGCTTGAAATCATATGACTGACTTGAAGAAGCTCTTTGATTGAAATGTAAACTCAAAGAAAAATTGTTGAAAGCAGAATTCATATAGTAAAAAAAATTGCTTAGATTGAGGCTTGCCAATGTGGTTGCAGAGTCTGCAGGATTAAAAATATTTATGACTTGAAACTAACTTAACTACTGTGATGCTTACAGGGATTACCTCCTAAGCATCCGAGGATTAGGACTCAAAAGTGTTGAGTGTGTTCGCCTTTTGACACTTCACCATCTAGCCTTCCCAGTAAGCCATTTGTTTAAGAAACCACTCCATTGCAAACCATTTAGAAACTATAAATTAACAGCAGTCCATTGGCTGATCAGGTTGACACAAATGTTGGTCGAATATGTGTACGGCTGGGATGGGTACCACTTCAACCTTTTCCTGATTCTGTTCAGCTGCATCTCCTAGAACAGTAAGTTTACATTTATGGTTACCTGTTCTTTGTAAATAATTATGTTGAATATGTAAAACAGCCAGTTCATGGTAAATCATTCTAATGCTTTTCCTGTTTGTCTTATCAAAGGTATCCTATCATGGCGTCAATTCAAAAGTTCCTTTGGCCACGGCTGTGTAAACTTGATCAAGAAACACTGTAAAATCTATAAATCTAATCCAAACAATTTATACATTTTCAAGTTGTCACCTTTACTGGAACTTTGGTGCAAATAACAATCCTTTTTTTTTTCATTCTTTGAAAGAATGACAACATTTCATACTTGTTTTACCTATACAATATCAAATGTGTTACCAAAATGTTGAACTCATATGATGGACTTGATTATGCAGGTATGAGCTACACTATCAAATGATTACTTTTGGAAAGGTATGCCTTTGATATGGTATATAGTAAACAGAATCATTTACATGGATATGCAATTTATTTTAGGAGAAGCTGAATAATACAGATTAACAGTTCAAATAGGCAACCTGAGGCGAGTGAATTGAGTATCATGCAGGTATTCTGTACGAAAAACAAGCCAAATTGTAATGCATGTCCAATGAGAGGAGAATGCAAACACTATGCAAGTGCCTTCACAAGGTAAGTTGCTTAAATTCTAACAAATCCGTGCTGCTATAATACCATCAGTGGTGAATGCTTGCATGATCATGAAGTTGATTCATTATTTGAATGCCTGGCCTATTCAAGAGTAAGTTATTGCAGATACATATGGAAATTTCATAGGCAAATGCAAGATTATCATCAAGTCAAATGAGATTATTTTAGGTAGCAATTTTTTTTTCAGAAAGTCATATTACTTCTAGGTCAATTTCTAAGTTGTTTTATAAAAATTCAAGATGAGATATTGCAAACCATTCTTGAGATACTGAGGCGACAATTAGTTGACGATTCATTACTTTTCCAACTTGTTTGACTTTGGAACTTTGTAAATGATGCCAGAATTTGGAGATTATATTGGTCAATTTTAGACCACCTGAAAGTTTTGCTGACACTTGGAATGTGATTGACATGGACAGATCACTTGACAATTGAAATCAGTTTATGTTATAGCTCCAAAGACTCATGACTATGCCACTTTCTTTTCATTCTTATCATGCTTAGAAGTTGAAAAGTGAACTTCATATAGGAAAGTCTTAGGTAATTTGAAAAATATACTAATGTAACCATCCCTGATGCAGTGTACGACTTGCACTCCCAGGACCAGAGGAAAAAGCCATAGTGAGCATGACAACTCCCTTTGCCTCCAGAAATGACAAAATTCACACTTCTAATCCAGCATTCCTACCTCAACTCGAAAGCAATTTCTCACAATTCTTTACTAATGGCGAGCCTATTGTCGAAGAGCCACCAAGTCCAGAACCAGCACAAATGGAAAATTTTGAAACAGATATTGAAGATGCATTCTGTGAAGATCCTCTTATAATTCCTACGGTAAAGCTCAACAAGGAGTTCACACAGAACTTGCAGAATTATATCCAAGATTTAGAGCTCGAAGAAGGTGATATAGCCAAGGCTATAGTGGCTGTCACTGAAAAGGCTGCTTCAGTCCCTATGCCTAAGCTAAAGAATGTGAGCCGTCTCCGGACAGAACATCAAGTGTACGCATCTATAACCTCCTTACTAGCATGAAAGTTTAAAGGGTGTAGCAAAATGATTGTGTGTGTGTGTGAGAGAGAGAGAGCATATTTTATCCCTAAGAAGACAATGAAATGTTTGGTTCAGGAATCAGTTGGCATAAAGTGAGCTAATTTCTTTTCTTTTTTGCCTGTCTGCAGATATGTTATTCCAGATCTACACCCTATTTTGGAAGGGGTCAGTCATTTCATTATGATGACCAGTTTTTTCTTTCTTGTTCATGGCAGATAACTCCATTTTTAATTCTTCTATCTCCTTTGAATGAAAATAACTCTATTTCTAATTCTTGTATCTCCTGTGAATGGATTACAGCTGGAACAAAGGCAGCCTGATGATCCATGTCCCTACCTCCTAACTATATGGACTCCAGGCAAGTAAAATTAGCAGGTTAATTTATCTACAATACTATGCAAGTTCACTGCATCTGACTGTTTATGGCCAATGCTAATTAATAGGTGAAACTGCACTATCAACTGAGCCACCGGAAACATGTTGCAACCCTCAAGACGCAGCTGTACTGTGTGACAATAAGACATGCTTTGCTTGCAGTTGTAGACGAGAAGAACAGGCCCAAACAGTCAGAGGCACAATTTTGGTAAATGATTGCAATTTATCATTCATACAACATACGCAAGTAGTTCATTACAGATAGGAATGGTGAATGGTGAAGAGGCTAGAAGAGAAGAAAAGATAACAGGAAAACTAGGTGACTGCAAGGAACCAATAATCTAGCAGGAGAAGATAAGGCCTTTCAAGGTATTAGAACTCGGGTCCCTTAATAAAATTGGCTAAATGAAAAATATCATATGGCATGCATACTACAGACTCAAATAGCAGCTCCCACAAATATGGAGAATGGAGAATACAAAGAGTGAGAATTGAGAAAGGAGTATTAGTACAAAGAAAACAGCTGTGGAGAAGGTGGATTTGAGCAGGGCATGTTCTGACAGCACAATGATGCTTCTGCAGACCTCTAATATAGTGGATTTATTAATGTTAATATTGTAGGCAGTCAATAATCCCCATCAATAGGAAAGCTTTGTTTTTCAGATAGGATTTTGTAATCTCTGGCAGTCTTAGAACTTTACAGGGTGCTAGTATTTCTGGGACAATTTTGAGGATTCTAGTGTTTCCTTGTTATTTTTCATAAGTTGTCAAGATTGATGGGACTGCTCTCGTCTTTTCTAGAGGATATACTAGGGCTTGTATCCTAAGGTGAGAGTTGGAGTTAAAGAGAGCTAGGATTCTCTAGTAGCATATGATTGTTAACAAAAAGTCCTAGCGTAAACTGTGTTTATGGATGAACAAAGAGGAACAGGGATGTTTGGAGAAATGAAAGCTTAAGTGATAGATTGGACAAGATTTTCCCAAAAAAAATGCGGTATTGGTAAGCCCAGATTCTTAGTAAATAATGCTAGAACTAAATATAATACCAGGATTAACTCCCCATCTTTCTACTTGTTCAGTGAAGAACTTGTAGATTTTATGCATAATTGAGAGGGTCATGATAATGGTTGGAATAGTTCCTTTCAAAAATGAGGTTTTTCATTTTTGAAGGATTTTTCTTGTTTTAGAGATTTATTGGTCACTTTAATTTGGGAAACAAATTCAATGATTGATGAGTGATTTGAGATATAGCATTAAGTCCTTTTGTTTGAGCGCGTGTCATGTGACATGACTAGGTGGCTGAGGTTCTTTATATAGTGGTAAGGAAATTATTAAGAAAATAACAATTTGTTATCTATAGTGGTAAGGAAATTATTAAGAAAATAACAATTTGTTATCTAGCAGGGAGGAAATTATTAAGAAAATAACAATTTGGTGGCTAGAGATGGTCTACATGTAATTCTTTCTCTTCTTTGTGATCTTCCATTACATAGAAGAAAATGTAGGTGCAGAATGGTTGTCATCTTTCCATTTGTTATGAAGTAAATTCTAATAAGCAAAATTAGGAAAGGGAATTTTATGAGTTCTGAAGAAATTAACATAAGATCTAAGCCCTTGGGCATGCAAGGATGGGTGTTTTGTGGCATGCTTGCATACATAAATTAAATATATTGGAGAGTTTACTCCAGGGCTTCTTATTTTCAAAAAATAAAGCTAGTGTGGGGCTTAATGGGAGAGGAAAAATAATGTTAGATGAATATGACCATTTGGCCTAGATAATAACTCGTAGAAAAGCCATAAAACAAAAGTACATTAGGTGTACAAATGTATAAGAAGGAACTCTATAGGTAAGTGAAATCTTAGTTGCTAGAATCTTCCATTTTGGAAACTTCTCAAAATCTTGTACCTACATCTACTTTCTCAACATTTCTTATTTAACTTTTTCTTTTTTCTATGAGTCACTGCCTAAAACTTGTACACCTGCACCTGTTTCTAGAGTGAAACAATAATGTATAGGTGAATTTATACCTCAACTAGAGTCCTAACAAGTACTTTCTCCTAAGGCAAATTCTACATCTCCCTGTGAACAAGGGTCTGGATTGGAATAAGGAGGGTATTAATTTGGGCTTGTATCATTTGACTACAAGATTACGGAAAATAGGAAGGCATGGTTTAATGTGTGCTAGGTTAGCTTAAAGAGAAATAAGAGTGGGTAAACTTACCCTTAGGATTTGATGCCAATGTCCATACCTAAACAATTCACAAGAAGTCAAGTTCTTACCACGGATCCAAATGGTAGTAAGAGGCTGATTGTGGAGCATTTGGTTTTGTTAAGAAATAGCAGTTTAAGAGAAACAGTGATATTTTTTTGGAGCCATTATAAGGAGAGATAGTGAGGTTAGGCTAATTGAGTCATTAGTATGCACACAAGAGTGACATAAGATACACCGTTTAAGAGAAACAGTGTCATGCTTTTGTGGACCATTATAAGAAGAGAAAAAAAAGTAAGAGTAGGCAAATTGGGGTATGAGGTTGCATATATGAGTGACACAGAATACTATGGTAGGTTGGGCTAGAGTTTTTTGCTTTTCGGACCAAATGGATATATATGAAATAAGCATTGGATGTCGTGCTCAAAGCACCATGGAATACCCGGCAATAATGTATGAAAAGGAAGCTTATCAATCAGGTTCATCCAATGTGTGAGTATGAGCTTAGAAGCGGTAGTCAGGTTTGATCTTAGATAATGGGTAACAAGTGTCATGGGATTTTTGTTAGCATGCACTCTTTTCCAGTTCTTCAAATGTTCAGGTTTGAGCAATGCTTATTGATACAAGGCCTATCAACTAGGAAAATGACGTGCATGACCTTCGTGAATGAACTAATACTGATTATAAAGGAGCATAAATTTAACATATCTGGTACTGATTTAAACCTCACCATGAACAGATACCATGCCGAACTGCAATGAGAGGAAGATTTCCACTCAATGGCACTTATTTCCAAAAAAATGAGGTAATTGCAGTTTTGGTCTCTCATTATAATTTGCTTTTACCTCATGATATTGCAACTGAGGACAAAGCAACAAAGATTAATACTTCATGTTTTTCCATTTTATTAGCCCATAACAAATGTAATGTGCAGGTATTTGCAGATCATGTTACTAGTATTTCCCCTATTCACATTCCTAGGAAATGGATATGGAACCTGCCTAGAAGGACTGTTTACTTTGGAACATCTGTAACCTCAATATTTAGAGGTAGTGAATTTCTACACTTGTATTAAAAATAATTATCTTTTCAGACAAAAATGTTGACAAAAATCTATTTACCTGTGATAGGCACAACGGCACCAGAGGCACAACAGTGCTTCAGGAGAGGTATGAAATGTTTGCAATTTTCTTTCCTCAAAAAAGGACAAGTACAATTTTCACTAGTAACTTTCAGTTATAGAAGTTTCCATTGAAATCCAAAGTGGATTCTTAATAAGGAAAATCACAATGGCATAAAGTTGCAATTAAGACAACAATGAAGTTTACCGCTACAAATATTGAATGAAAGCTTAGTGTCAGTTAAAGACCTTAGCAAGCCGTAGGACTCAAACACCATCAGCTAAGAGCTTAAAAAAGAAAAAGAGAAAAAGGAAGATGGCATGCCCTGCTAGATCCAAAGCACTACATGCATGATTGTGCATTGCTTCAGCTGGCGAGATTATTTTTTGCTCGCAATAAGATGTCATGAGATATTTTTATCCCTATAATTGAATAATTAAGCTGCTATATAACATGACTCTATATCATGGGCTTTAAAGAATCAAAGCTATAAAAGAACAATTTTGGGCAGTCTTGACCTTATGTTTTTCATGAGCTACTTCTGAAGCTGTGATAGAGGTCCAAGCACTCACATTAAATAGAGTTCTGAGAGTTTTAAGTAACAAATAGGGATTTAGTTTGATACAAATTGGAGTCATTTAAAGAGATGTCATAAATGACTCTGAACATCTAACAGAAACAGAAACAAACTAAATTTGATTGTCTTCCTTGGTCTGGCAAGCAGTTGAAACAATAATGAAATAGATGTCACCAAAACAGAGTATAAGATCAGTTTTTCAGAAGAAGTATCAAAAAACCCTTTTAAATACTTGCAAAGAGTAGTGTGCAAACTGCAAAGTATGAGATTTAGGAGCATGCCTGTGAAAGTTAACCCCATTATTAGGTCTAGAACCTTCACCAATCATAAGATATTGTTTTAGGCAATGGATAGGCTGGTGTCTTCAAAATGTATGCATATTAAATGGCAGAATGATGGGTCAAAGGCATATATATTGTATGTACCATGTGCCATGTCTACTTATGTTTCTTTCAGAATATGGACATTGATGGTCGTAAATTATCTGTTATTGAGACCAAAATTAGAGTGAAGTTGATACAGTTCAGACGTGTATTTTCAGTGGTAGATTGTTATACTTGATGTCTTATGGTTGATACCATGCTTTTGATCTTTTGAACTCTGATAATAAATCTGATCTCTGTCATATCTTCTTTTTTATACTTCTTATTTTTAGGCCCATGCTACTCTAATGCATACCTACACTAGTTTCTAAACTTGACCTGCTTTAGTGAATTCATCTATAAGGAGAACTTCAAATTGACCTTTAACCTCCTCATTCTTTGTCAATTTGGGTGGTGAACTCTTGAGTGTTGCTGCTGTCAAAAAAAAACAAAAAACTCTTGGAGAGTTTCTGAAATCCAACTTTGACCTTTTTCCCCGTTCAGTCACTACCTCTCTACCTCTAGACCATGTTGTCAAGTTGTTGTCAGAAAGAAACACATCATCATGGTAATATGATCCAGGTCCTTTTATTCCTAAGGAAAGCTATATTGAATTTCATGGCTTAAACCATATCAGATTATCCTGCAAGTCCTGTGTTCAGAGTTTGATTATCTTAGTGTTCAAGCAAACTAGATTGGCCACCATACCCTATTTACCATATGCAGATTATGTCCACCATGCAAGACAGCATGCTGTAACTGATCCATGACTGCTCAATTAGAATTGATATATAATGACTCTAGCTTGCCTACACATGAAATTTCACTTATGTCATAAACCAGAGAATAGCAATCACACATGTACATAACTCTTACGCAATAGTAATGCATTTAATACTTTCAAGAAAATATGGGGGTTTTCATTGTACATTTGAAAATTAAAATCCCTGTTTGTCTTTCTGGTCATTACATTATTTCTAATTTGTTTTGGACATTTCATCTAGTAGCAGATTCATAATGCAAATTGATTAACTAACGTTTGACAAGCTTGACACCCATAATTTCTGTGCTTGTCATGCAATACATTAATTGTGCATAGCTTTCACAATTCAGTCTAAAATTCTAGTACGTGAAAAGAACCACCGGTCTTGAAGCAACTTCGCATTTGCATGCACACATGTAACGAGTATTGCTTTCTATCAACCAAGACAAATTTACTTTGAAAAGTGTGAGAAAAGAAAAAAAAATGTTCATGTCCATAACAATGAGTCAAGGCCTCTATATTTAGAGCCAACACATTAAGACCTACTGAGAACAACAGCTTCACGAAGATGAGAAGTCAGATTGTGTTAGAAACCTGGCCTAAATCACAGAGAGGCATTATTTAGTCAGAGCATCAATTTTTTTTTTTTTTTTGTTAAGCTTTTTTATACTCTTAATTTCATATAAGCGAATTGTTAGCAACAACATAATGCAATATATCTGTTCACCTCACGTGTTCTTGCTCGTGCTTCGTGTGGGAAAAATAAATTGTGTTGCAGGATATATTTGTGTGAGAGGGTTTGAACGGGAGACCAGGGCTCCAAGGCCTCTTTGTGCAAGACTTCACTTTGCGGCAAGCAAAGCACTGACGGAGAAGAAGACAACGGTGAAGGTACCGAAGAAAAGCAAAAGGACGGCAAGTGATCAGGCCCTTTAAGGAATAGATCATTGACAAGGATATTCTGTAAAGAAGCCATCCAACTGGCTTCACATGGCAGCTCATTGAGAAAACCAGTTTAATCTTTAACTTGCTTTTTGTTTCATTGCATTCTAGAGAAGGCATCGTTCTTCGCATAAACCAATGTTTGTTTTAAAAAAAAATATATATATCATCATATATATGTGTAGCCGAAGCATGCAGATCCTTTAACATGCATAAAATTAATATTTTCATATGAAAAGAAAAAATTATCATATAATTTTTCTAAACATAAAAATATACCGATATGTTGAGGTCTCGAAGGAATATACGTGTCCTACTATCGGATTTATAGCTATGGAGAAGAATTCTACGCTAGAGTTTACGGGCCAAGGTTAAAATTAAAACGAAACTAAAGCGCTCCTCATCTTTCTTAGATCTGGAGTGGGCTCACTCTTAATTTTTTATATTTCTCACAACTCTGGTGTACATAAAATAAGATAAAAAAAGAGAAACTTTTCTTTCAATTTTTTTTTACTAAAAGTTCACCATATTTATAGGTTTCAGATGAATTAGAATTAATTTAATTTAGATAACGTTTATATGTTACAACATTTAATTTAGATAAACGATAACATTTGATGTAAATGTTACAACATTTGATCACGTCAACTCTTTGGTTAAAAAAAAAGTTGTTTTCTTATTTGCAATTAATTTATAAATAATATTTATATTAAATATAAAAATATCTAAATTATCAAATCTCATTTAATAATTTTAGATATTATTAATTTTAAATATCTAATAAATCAAATTTATTATTTTATTTTTAATATTCTTAATAATCAAATTATCAAAAAATAAAATTTCTATCTTTTCATTAACTCATAATATGCGCCACTTACAAGAGCAAAATTCTCTTGTGTGATGTTCCATAACACTTATGTGTAACCATTTATATCAATTATTATATGAATAATGTGTCTAAACATATTTTTATTTTATTCAATAACTAATTTATTGTACCAAAATAAATGTAAGAAAAATAATCAATCAAATTGATTATTTATCTTCATAATAAACTCTTTATTATAAAGTTTCAATAAATATTTTATCTAAGAAAAATAAATAATTAATCATATTAATTATTCAATCCAAGAGTATTCGATGTATGGGAACCATAGATCCATAATTTCAAGCTTCAATAAACTTGAATAAACTCAATTAAAACTCTTAATTATTTATCCAGTTTATTAATCTAAGTTATTCCACTAAAAACTCTGCACTCTTGAAAATTAGAGATTAATTTTACTCGAAAACTAACTTGAGTTGTGAACTAATTTTAAGCTTCTTTTCAAAAGCCATGGATTCCATATCTTTAAATCACATTTCCAACCCAATGTGTTATTAAACCTTCAAGATGTAAGTATTGGACCCAACATCAAATGAGCTTTAACAAATAAATCAAAAGATCCAATAGTACAATCAAAGAGTGTGTAATTAAATCAGGATTAAGGTTGATTTATATATGATCATCTTATGACATAAATTAAATTTTTTATAACGATCTTATATAAAGATTCAAATTATGTCGGTCCAAGTTTTATATAATCTTATTATATATAATACCTCCACTAAGTGTCTCTACACAACAATCCGGATAAGATTGTTCTATTCAGAATGTTCATGGATCATATTTATTAGTGATTAGCGATAGAAGATCCTTACTTCTATCAATCACGGACATATTTAATATATTAGCTATAATTGTAATCCTATTGTATACATTATACTAAAATTACAGCCTCATAATATATTTTGAATTTTTATATAAATATTTATCTTTCATATAAATAAGGCAAGGTTAAAGAAAAATACTTTTTTATTAATTTAAAAAATTAAAAAGTATAAATACATCTGATTTCAAAGACTCTGTTCCTAACAACTAAGGCATGGTATGCACATGGTTATTTCGGAAACTGGGAAGTGGGTGATTCTTTCAGGTCCAACTAATTTTCTCTGTACCATATGTAATATCTAACATAACTTTGCCAATTAGGCGGTTTCAAGCAGAACTGATGCATATAGTTCAATACTAATTTGAGTTTGATATTGTATGACCCAAAACTGGATCTCTCTCATTTCCCATAGAATTAAGCATTTAAAGGTGTCAAAGATAAGTAGACCATGAAAAGGAAAATCGTCGAGAATTCTGCAATGCTCTAGATCTTGAACAATTAAGATATCTATTCTTAGTTGTGGAATGAAACAAAAAGTAAACAACAGATCTGAGAACGTAGTAGACAACATGGTAGACATCAAGAAATACGCAGGAAATCATTTGAAAAACAATCCGTCCGATTGTGCATCATTATTATTTAGAAAAGTACTGGAAATCGTCAAGAGAGGAATACGTTTTTTTTTTCCCTCCTGGATAGCTTGTGGAAAACAGTGGGGCTTCTCTCCCTTTGGATGGTTAGAACAGGAGGGGGATAGGATTATACCCATATATCTATTTACAATTATCGCACTAAGTGATATCGATCTAAACAAAATTATGTTTTAGAGGAGAGCATAAAAAAGCATCCAAGAAAACAAAATAATTAAATTATTAATTGAGGCTTGGGTTTTGGAAGAAGAGACTTACGTCCGTTGGCTAGGAGAGTTGGAGGCGAAGATGACATTGTTACAGTGGAGCATTTTGGGAGGGGGGATGTTGTTCTACGGAAGAAAGAGGCCACGCCAAAATAGAAAAGAAGGCGCGGGTCCTTTTCCTCCCGCCAAAACGAGCGCTCCATTTTATTTGTTGATATTTTTTATTGATAAGCCCCGAATTTAGCTGACTTCCCTCACGGTCGCAGATAGTTGCGGCTTAGACAGGAGAGTTGGGAGACCAACGATTTGACTGCATCTCGTCACACACGAAAAAAAACAATATCATGCAACACTGTGCCAGCTCATGCAATTTACTGTAGCTATGGGTGCAATTCGAACTCATGAACTTAAATTTTTTTTAATCTTAATTTTAATTTTATTTATAAAATATCAATTATAATCCTAATTCTAATATTATTTATAAAATTTCAATCCTAACCTTATTTTTAAAAATTAGGTTCGAATTAAATTTCGGATTCAAAATTTGGATTGATGAAAAAAATATAACAATCTAAAACAAACATGCTTAACATTGCACAAATAAGCTAAAGTTTGAAACAAATAAGCTTCACATTGCACAAACAAGCTGAAGTTTGAAACAAACAAGCTGAAGTTTGAAACAAACAAGCTTCGCATTCCAAGTTGCACGTCTAAAAACATACATCTTTTACAAAAGACTAAATCAAAAGAAAAAAAATGTACATTCCCAAACCAAAACAAATCCAAAGTAATCCAGATATTGCATGACATTTCAATAGCCACCATAGGCATTGATGAAATCACATTTATCCTCAGAATGCAGAAAATATTGAGACGATATAAAGAGCCAGCTAGAAGACCACATACACCTAGTATGAGAGATCTTTTTCAAGATGACAAAAGAAGCTGCAAGGTAATACCACAAATAAATCAGTAGCTAGCTGGTAAAAATACAAAAAGAACTACAAAATACAGCTAGCATGAAAATTTGCCTTTTACTTGAAGACCTGCTAAATATATTCCTTCAAAAGTCAACAATTATATGACCTGTCTATAAAAATTGACACCTGTCTCAGCTTTCAAATTGATGTCAACAATTATATGACCCATACCCCATTTTTATATGGATGCGTGGCCAAAAATTTGCTATCTCCAATGCCTAGATGTTAATGGTGTCTGCGTGTGCATACTTGGGAGAAGGAAGGAATATCAACTCTATTGCAATATTGTGATGATTAAGAAAGAGGATTAAGGTAAGCTAATTAGATTAGGCTAAGCATCATCCAATCGTAACAATGATTTGTCTTCTGCCTTCGCAAATGTTCCGTAGTAGATGGAGGGAGAAAATTCAGCAAGGATGATCGGTAGTGGGAGGAGAGAACAAGGGAGTCCAGCAGCTGACCACTCTTTCCTTCTCATTTTTCTTCTCCATTTCCTTTCTCCTTCTTCTTCCTTTCCTTTCCCCTTTTGTTCTCACGACATCTCGGCCGGTGAACCCTCATTGGAGGGTGTAGTTCACTAGTTTGAACCCCCCTCACCGTGGAACGTCGCTAGAGCTGAAGTTAACATTGTCTATGAGGTAGAGAGGCCGAGAAAATATCGCATTATTTTCCCTATTTTGTTTCCTATTCCTCTATTCCATGACCATTTCTTTGATTCCAGTTGATAGGGTAGAAGATCTTCTAATTAAAGAGTAGGGAAGGATCACGGGGGCTAGAGGATCATCCGGGGAAGTTTAAATCATCGCCAGACACGCCGGCAAGGTCAAGGTAAATTTTCCCTTCCTTGTTTTTCTCTGTCAATAGAGAAATTAGTTAAGCCTTGGGGTTTGAAGGAGAGGGAGGAGGGTTGTTGTTGTCAAGAACTATCGCTGGGGGAGCGGGAGCGCTGCTGCAGCCACCGCCATCGCCGCCATGGTGGCCAGAGGCGAGGTGGCATGTGTGAGAGAAAGGAGAGAGACGGGAGAGAGATGGGAGAGAGAACAGAGAAAGAGAGGCATCGGGCTCAGAGATCTCGCTGGAGGAGGTTGTTGCCCTTGCCACCGTGGTCGGCGATAAGCATGGGAGGTGACGAGCATGGGTGGCACTGTCGTGCTGGAGGGGTTTGCGGGTTACTCGAGTTTGGGTTACCTTGGGTTCGGGTTGATCGCAATCCGAACCTGGGTTAATGCAAATCGGTCCGGGTTAAACCCGGGTCCTTCGGGTTTGGGTTGAGCAAACCTGAGTTCAAGCACTGCTATAAATCGGGTTCGGTGGGCCGGGTTCGGGTTGAACCCTACCCATGTTGCACCCCTATTTATATGTCACAAAAATGATCTAATTTTAATGCAGACTGAATCACTTCATGTGGATATTTTCTCGTTGATGATGAGCATCATCAAGAGCAAGTCTTCAAATGTATTAAGGCTAGGGGTGCAACTTGGGCCCATGAAACTTGGGTTTTCCTCAACCCTAACCCTAACCCTATTTGTAAAACCTCAACCCTAACCCTAACCCTATTTATAAAACCTCAACCCTGACCCTCTTTTTAAAAATCGAGTTCAGGTTGAGTTTCAGGTTGGAATTCGAGTTGATGAAAAAAAAAATGAATATGATAATCTGGAACAAAAACTCCTAAGGTGGGGCTCACCTCATTTTTTTTAACTTTAATTGCAAAACACTTGGTAGAGTCATCGACTTTCCTCCCCCTTCCCTCTTATATTTACACCTTTTTTTTGAATTAATAACCTCTCCCTGTGCTCTATGAAAGAAAAAGAAGAGGAATGCAATAATATAATTTTTTTTGCCAAGTTTATTTCAATTGAAGGAAAGAGGGAAGAACAAAGTATTTGAATGCAGAAGCTTATGGACTGGCAGGTTTTTCATTTATTGTTATCGTTCTTCACAACTCCGTACTCTTGGTTCCTTAAGGTCGGGATCCTTTGCTTGGCATCTCTACCCCTCATTCAAGGATGAATGATGAAAATTTTTTTTCTGATCCTATGACAGAGCCTATATTCAAATACCACATGGATACGCAAGCTAGTTCATTTCGAAAGGAACCGTATAAATTCAAAATTTATCTCCATCAAATCAACTAAAATTAATGCTACACCAAGTACCTATCAGATCCAAACACATTCTTTTTTAGTCTTTGTTTTTTCGGTCAGCTGGTCTTGTAGTTGTAAGTTCCCATGGAAAGCTAGGGTAGTGGATGTCAAATTTAGGTTTTGTTCTCAATACCCTTCTTGTGAGGGTTGCTCACTTTATATAAAGTTGTCGGACTAATTACAAGGCTAAAAATCAGCCATTACATAAGATACACATGATTATGTAAGGTAAGAATAAATGTCTATCAATTCTATGCATATATACAATATACTCTACACTTATGGCAATGATGATGATTTTCTGCCTAAACAATTCTCCCCTTAATGCGCCCTTAGTTAGCCAATTTGAATTTCAAAATTTAAATTCAAAACTTCCGCTTAACTGGTCCTTTGGCTCGCCAAATTAGTCATGAAATCTGTCATTTTTGCATATCAAATCAGCCTTAGAATCTGCTATTTCTGAGCATCAAATCAGCCTTGGAATCTACCATTTCTGCTCCCTTGACTAGCTGTTAATTCTACTAATATCCCCCCTCAAATTGATGCTGGGCGATTGAGAAGCATCAATTTGTCAATTAAGAACTGATGTCGGGGACGAGAGAGAGCCTTGGTGAAGACATCAGCAGTTTGGTGTTCAGTAGAAATGTGTGGAAGAGTAATCTCCTGACGAGCAAAAGCTTCACGAATGGAATGACAATCCACTTCAATATGTTTGGTGTGCTCATGAAAAACAGGATTGGCAGCAATTTGAATAGCACTGGTATTATCAGCATGAAGAGGAGTAGGAGTAAGCTGTGGAACACTAAGTTCGCCTAACAACCCTCGAAGCCATATAATTTCAGAATAAGCAGACGATATAGCCCGATATTTAGACTCGGTGGATGACTTCGATACACGAGCCTGCTTCTTACTCTTCCAAGAAATGAGGGCGGTGCCAAGAAACATACACCAACCCGTAACAGAACGATGAGTATCCGCACAACCAGCCCAGTCGGCATCACTAAAACCCTTCAACTGTAAAGAATTCTCAGAGAAAAAAAAAAGCCACGACAAGATGTCCCTTTGAGATATCGAAGAAGACGACAGACAGCGACCAAATGTGTCTGGCAAGGAGCCTGCATAAACTGACTGACCTGCTGAACAGCAAACAAAATATCAGATCGAATAATGGTCAAATAATTTAAACTACCCACCAGCTGCCGATACATTGAAGGATCAGATAAGGGATCACCATCCATCTGACGCAATTTTAAATTGACCTCCATAGGTGTAAGAACCGAATTTGCGTCTTGAAGGCCTGCTAAAGAAAGAATTCTTGGGTGTACTTATGCTGATGTAAGAGCATGCCATTTGGGCAATGGTGAACCTCCAGTCCAAGAAAATACCTCAGTGGACCAAGATTTTTCATATGAAATGAAGATTTGAGACGCTGTTGGAGTTGCTCAATTAACTGGAGATCAGATCCAGTAATCACAATATCATCGACATACACAAGAAGTATAACAATCCCAAGGCTACTCTTGCGAAAGAATAGAGAGAAGTCATACTGACTCTGAGAAAAAGTGAAATCCAATAGAGTAGTACGAAACTTCTCAAACCATGCCCGCGGTGCCTGCTTCAAACCATACAGAGATCGCTTTAAGCGACAAACCTCAACAGAAGAGGAAGGAAACAAGCCAGGAGGAGAAGACATAAATATTTCTTCCTTCAGATCACCATGTAGAAATGCATTCTTCACATCCATCTGGTGAAACGACCATCCTTTCGAAATAGCAATGGCCATGATAGTGCGGATAGTAGTCATTTTGGTAACGTGAGCGAATGTTTCCTCATAATCAAGCCCATACTCCTGTCTATTCCCGAGTGCTACTAGATGAGCTTTATATCTTTCAATAGATCCATCAGCACGTAGCTTGATGGTGTAGACCCATTTACACCCAATAAGTTTAACTCCAGCAGGACAAAGGATGATGTCCCAAGTGTGATTATCCTGAAGAGCCTGAATTTCATCCTGCATAGCTTGGCGCCAACACTCTTGAGTAGAAGCCTGAGAATAAGACTTAGGCACAAAAGTAGTATCAAGAGTAGCCTGAAGAGCCGAAGAAGAAAAACCATACCAATCTGGGGGTCGGGAAATCCTAGTAGATCATCGTGGCTCATGCAAGACAGGATCAGGTGGCGGTTCAGAGGAAGGAAGAGGCAGTGGGCGACGTCGCTGATACACGATATCGGGCTTAGAAGGAGTATGAGATACATCATCAAATGCAGGAAGTGAAATAGAGGGAGAAACAAGATTGGTACGAGATGGAAAGAATATTAATTTTCAAAGAAAATCACATTGCGAGAAATACGAAGCTTGTTAGCATCCGCATCATAACACACAAATCCTTTATGAGAGTTACTATAACCAAGAAAAGAACACTGAACAGATTGGGCAGAAAGCTTGTGACGTTCAATGGGAGGTAAATGAACAAAACAAATGCAACCAAATACATGCAAATAATTATAATTAGGAGAAACACCAAACAAACAAGAATATGGAGAATCAAGATGCAAGGTAGGAGAAGGTAGCCGATTAATCAAATATACAGCTGTAGATAATGCTTCTACCCAAAATCTAGAAGGTACAGAAGATTCAAGCATCAATGTACGAACAATATCTAAAATATGTCTATTCTTATGCTCGGCGATGCCATTTTGTTGAGGGGTGTAAGGACACGAACGTTGAGAAAGAATACCCTTCTGTTGGAGAAAAGATTAAAAATCATGAGACATGTATTCTCCCCCAGAATATGAATGGAAGATCTTAATACAGGTAGAAAATTGAGTTTCTACATAGGCAACAAAAGTTTTGAAGGTTGAAAACACATCAGCTTTAGAACGAAGAAAATAGACCCACGTGAAACGACTGTAATCATCAATAAATGTCACAAATATCGGTATTGAGCATGAGAAAGAGCATGACTCATACCCCAAACATCAGAATGAATAATATCAAAGCATGTAGAAGCACAACTACCTTGCAAAGGAAAAGGTAAAAATTTGCTTTTTCCTAGTTTACAAGGAGCACAATCAAAAGGCAAGGAAGAAAACTCATTTGTATTACTCAAATAACTATGTTTCATAAGATATGTCAAAATTACAGAGTTGGGATGACCCAATTTCTTATGCCAAAGATGGCTATTATTATTAGCAGTAGCAGAACAACCAACAAAATTTGAACGAGGAATGGAAAACGACTGAAGAGAAAAAAGACGTCCCACTTTAGGCCCCTTCGCTATCTCCTGTCCCGACGCTTGATCCTGCACACAACAACCAGAATGATCAAAATGAATAGAACAATTATCTTCTACTAATTGTCCAACAGAAATGAGATTGGCAGATAAGTTAGGAGATACAAAAACATCAGTAAAGGAAGACCCCTAATTTTCAACTGCAGTAATGGGAAGAGTACTGCCATCTGCAATCTAAATATGTTGCTGACCATCATACTTATGAACATCTTGTAAAGCTACCAATCTTCCAGTCATGTGATTGGAAGCTGCAGAGTCAATTAACCAAGGAGAAGGAAGGAGATGTTTCTTGCCTTGGAGACCAAGAGTAGAAAGGGCAGAAATAATCATCTGTTGAACCTGCTCGGGCGTAATGTTAGAAGAAGAACTTGGAACTATGGGCAGAGTGGAAGACATAGGCACAGAAGCAGACTGAACAGCAGTATGAAAAATAGGAGCAGATTTATTCTGAGGGCGTATACGACAATCCTTAAGAATATGACCATCCTTCTTGCAATAATTGCAGAATTTCTTGCTGTAATATTTTGCAATATGCCCAATTTCCTTGCAACTATAACATTGTGGTGGAGATCTAGATCGTCCTTTGCCTTGAGCAGCGTATGTCATATTAACCATCTCAGAACCACTAGTGTTTTGATCAAGGCCAAGCTGTGAGGCAAGACGCTGTTCTTCACGCAAGAGTTCACCCAAGCAATCCTCCAAAGAGGGGCAGGTGTGTGATTGATTAACTCAGCTCGTGCACTTTCAAACTCGGGTCTAGCTTCATCAAGAATTGATCCCGCTGGCTCTTAGAATGAACCGCTTGTAGTGCTGCCAAAGCTTCTTTAGGAATCTGAGAATGCACTAATCCAGAATAATCACTCCATAAATTAATAAAACCAGAATAAAATTGCTCAATAGAAAGATTCCCCTGGCGATAGTTTCCAATGTCTAACTCCAATTGAAACTTTCGGGCAGAATTATTTTGATAATAAATTTGCCGAAGGTAATCCCACATTTCCTTAATAGTAGTGAACCTACAAAGATTATTGACCATATGAGGTTCAACAGAGCTGAGTAGCCAGGAAGCAATTTTAGCTTCCTTACTTTCCCATAAACTAAGCTCCTTGGAATCAGTTGGAGCCTTAGAAGACCCATCCAAATGACCCCATAACTCCTTCCCTTTCACAAACATCCTGAATTGGAATTTCCAACTGGTGTAGTTCTTGCCATTAAGGCGAATAATAGAATTTTCTCTAGACATAATAAAAAATTGGCAAAGCAGAGAAATCATAACAGTTACTCTTCAGAATCTATCGACAGCTACCAAGCAACAGAAAAAACAAGATCCGATAGTCACCAAGAAACCCTCAAGAAATCAAGAATTCAAACAAGCCAAGAGAAAACCACGAAAATAATTTGTGGCTCTGATACCATGTCAAATTTAGGTTTTGTTCTCAATACCCTTCTTGTGAGGGTTGCTCACTTTATATAAAGTTGTCGGACTAATTACAAGGCTAAAAATCAGCCATTACATAAGATACACATGATTATGTAAGGTAATAATAAATGTCTATCAATTCTATGCATATATACAATATACTCTACACTTATGGCAATGATGATGATTTTCTGCCTAAACAATTCTTCCCTTGATGCGCCCTTAGTTAGCCAATTTGAATTTCAAAATTTAAATTCAAAACTTCTACTTAACTGGTCCTTTGGCTCACCAAATTAGTCATGAAATCTGTCATTTTTGCATATCAAATCAGCCTTGGAATCTGCCATTTCTGAGCACCAAATCAGCCTTGGAATCTACCATTTCTGCTCCCTTGACTAGCTGTTAATTCTACTAATAGTGGATGCTCTATTAATACTTGTGGTCTTCCCAGACAGGTAGCCAGATCACCTATTTCTTGATAAGGTACATGCTCTCCCCTTCCCTGCTTCTCTCTCTCTCCATTTTCTCTTTGCATCTTCCCCTTTGCTTCTCTCTAAGTATTCTCCTTTTCTCTCGAACCCCGTCTCCCTCTCGCGGCCAGACCGCCACCATGCCTCCCACCCCTGCTCTTGCTCGTAGCCTCCGCCCAAGCCTCGCAGCCGAACCCCTTCCTCACTCTCTCTCTCTCTCTCTCTATTTCCCCTCTCCTAGACCTACCGGCCCTGCTCGTAGCCGAGCGGGAGGGCCGTGACCCCTGCCCCAGGCGACGTCTGCGTCGCCATCCTTTAAGAAAAATAGTTTCTTAATAGGGCAGTGGATGCTCTATTAATAAAGTATAGCTAGTGATGATCAAAAAGATCTAGCAGCTCCCCTAGGTCCGACGAAGTCACGAAGGTGAGCGACGGCGACGAAGTCACGAAGGCGAGAGACAGAAATAAATGGGAGGCTGGGAGGCGGGAGCTAGGGTTGAAACTTAATGGCGAGCGGGCGACGGGGCGAGCGGAGTGGAGGAATTAAGGAAATAAAGCGAGTGGATTCGGGTTATCCCGGGTTCGGATTGTAGTCAACCCGAATCCGGACCGATTATAAATCGGTCTGGGTTAAACCCGGATATTTCGGGTTTGGGTTGGGCAAAGATAGGATTGAGTACCTACCGCTCCAATTCGGGTTCGGCGGGCCAGGTTTGGGTTGAACCCGGCCCAAGTTGCACCCCTAATTGAGGCAAGCTTTTTCTTTTTTTCTTTTTTATGTGTGGTGGGTCATTTGCTTAGACAAAAAAAGGGGGAACTTGTTTAACACTACCAAGTTAATTTACAAAGTTTTATAAGTTAGTGATCAATAAGTACCAGATGGTGGCAAACCTTGAAACTTTTTTGTTGAGAGGTTAGACTAAAAATGATGAGCTCATGTATTGTGGCGAACCTTAGAATTTTTTTTAAGAGATTAGACTAAAAATAATGAATTTTGTTTTATAACTATATATATATATACCATGAACTTTGTATGGGACATATTTTCAAAATTTTTGGAAAGATTACAGTCCCCCTATTCTCCATTAAGGTCTACCCTTGGTATGAGTATGACTTTAAACAAAATTAGATAAAAATTGTTACGATGCACCACTATAAGCTTCATTTACATAGCACATCAATTGATTGAAACCCATGCCATGTTCTTTACCCCTCATAAATTGCATCAACCCTAAAGTGTCACAGAGGACTAGATGCTAAGTGATAACAAATAAGAGAAATTGTGATAGCTAAGGACCTAATCAAGTTCCTTTTCATGCATGCACTTAGCATTCTAAATTATTATGGGAGCTATTCTTAACAAAATTTATATTGATAAGTTTTTGCTATAATTTTGATTTTTATTATTTAATCACAATCTTTAGATAAGATTGAAATAGCAAAAGTGATTCATTTGTAACCATGATACATAATATCAAGAATATGATTGAAAAACAAAAAGAAACTAATATATCCCTAATTAATAGTTGGCCTAATATATCCCGCTGTTAGATATAGTGTTAATCAACATAAATAGGCCCTTAATCACGCTGTTAGAGCCTAATATATCCCTAATTAATAGTTGGCCACACTTATCATAATTAAGTATGACACTAGAGTGGAAAAAGGAAGCAAAATGGGGGCAAAAGGGTAATATATCTTTTGAGACTTTATCCCTCTAAAAAGAGGGCCAACTGTTCACTTATGGGGCTCACAAGGGAAAAAGGTTCAGGATAACTATTCTTCCAACTGGTTTTAGCCGAAATTTTGTAGCAAGAAGAGACGAAAAGATGTCAAGGGCCACTTCCTTAATCTTTTCTTCGAGCGTGGCATACAACGGACCAGCACTAAGGTGTGTGGAGAAGCGGAAACAAGATGAACTTGCTGCAAAAATATCTGCAGCAACAGAATTTAGATCTTGCTTTTGGTACACCCCTCGTCAATGTATGCAACTAGTTTTCCTTTCTTTTCCCTTCACTAGCAACAAGAGGAGAAACGTGAATCCTCTCTTTTGGACATAGAAAGATTGGATTTGCTCTAGAAATTCAAAAAAGCATGACTTCAAGTGGGAATAGGCTGCAACAATTCTAGTCCCATAGGGATTCTTCAAGAAAAGGCCACTAGGGTTTCTTCTTCTCCTTGGATGCCTTGATTTCTTTCCTTTATTGACAAAAAGCAGCAGCAGACCCTAGAAAATCCTAGGAGACCACATGAAAAAGAGAGAGGAGAAGAGAGACTTTAGGGAGAAAAAGATTTTCATTCAATTCAACCTGTACAAGATCCCAATACATAAAGTATTTATACATGGTCAAATAGAAACCAAACTCTAACAAAAGACTCCCTTGGGCTAACCCATATGTGATTAGACTTACTTACCTTGGACCCATCCTTAGCCCAATGATAGGTTAGCCCCCTCAAGACCCAATTACCTGGGCTCAAGAACATTAGGTCCTAATCCTATGGACCTAAAAACCATGAAGGCAGAAAACCTTCACCCTAGGGCTCAAATCAGCCCTAAAACCCCATGAACACCTCATAGATAGATTAGGTTCTACAATCTCTATCTTGATGGCTTTGGAGTACCACACAAGGTCCTACAATCTCTATCTTGATGGCTCTACCTCACCTTCTTCCACCAGCTCTCTGATCTTGTGATACCAACTATATGCTTTGTGCATGCATGATAGATTGGGTTTTGAACCAACTGTAGTGCACTCTGACTATCACTATGTAGCAATATTGTACCCTGCTTTACCTTCATTTTCATAATGAATCTCTTCAACCAAAGAGCCTCCTTAGCAGCCTCTATAATTCCTATATACCCAGCTTCTGTTATAGACAAGGCCATGATAGGTTGAAAGGTTGATCTCCAAGAAATTAGTCCACCATACATGCTGAACACATAACCTATAGTAGACCTCGTTTTATCCAGATCACTTGAAAAATTTGCATCAACAAACCCTTCCAATTGACCTAACAACTTACTTGAGATATTGGAGTTCTTCTTAGGTCCTTCATGCTGTCCAAAAACTAGACCAAGCCTTCAAGTTCCCTGAAGATACCGCAAGATCCACTTTAGTGCCTTCTAGTGCTCCTTTCATGAGTTTGCCATGTACCTGCTCACCTAGCTCACTACATGTACTATATATATCTGACCTACAATACATCATAGCATACATAGTGCTGCCCATGACACTGGCATATGGAACTCTCTCCATATACTCTTTCTCTTCATCTATTTGGAAATTCTGTAGCTTTGAAAGAGACATATGATTCACAAAAGGTATTTTAACCGGTTTAGCCTTATCCATGTCAAGCCTCTCCATCACCTTCTAAATGTATCCTCCCAATGACAAGCGAAGAATACCCTTGGTCCTATCTTTGCAAATTTCCATCCCAAGTATCTTCCTTGCTGGACCTAAATCCTTCATCTCAAATTCTGATGGCAAAGCAATTTTTAACCCATTCATTGCTTTGATACTTTTGCTAGCAATGAGCATATTATTGGGAATTATGTCCTAAAGCTAATCAACTAACATGTAGATGATTATGAAAGTTATAAATATATGTGAATTATTAATTAATAAAATATTTATTTGGCAGTTCATCATATTGCATTTTTATGAAATGAATTCTTTTGTGATGGATCCTTAGAACTATAATCGATTTAATAAAGAGATGGTTTATTAAGCGGTTCTTAAAATGATCGCGATCAAATGATATTTAGTTATAGAACAACTATGTATCAAGTATAGGTTATGACACTAAGGAGTGTGGTGACACTAGTATGACATACAGGTGAGGTGTATGACATCTCACCGAATGTAATCAATCTGCGGAATGCTCTTCTGCCAAAAATTGTTTACGAAGGGATATGGATATAAGTGTCCCTCTGACCTGAGATCACTTTGGTAGCTTGCAAGCAACTTACTGTACTTTGGTGCTGGACTATCTGAATTTTTAATCTAGTGACAGAAGGTTTTCGGGTGCAGTCAAGTACTTGTGGAGCAGTGAATGGATCAAGAAGGGATTGACCCCTTCAAATAGTTTGGAGTGAATATTTCACTGTGTTTCAATTTAGCAAAACCTTGGCCAGGGTAATCCTTGTGAGAAGTCATAGGATTTGTAAAGTTGAGTCACTTTATAGATGAGCTGATTAAGGGTTGGCAGTTAAACCCTAAGTTATCTTGAGCATTGAGGGTCAAAGGGATGAATTATATGGTAACTGTAAGCCAGAGGTTCTTGATTGTTGCTCTACAACCTTTGGCCTATCCGGATATCGGGTGTCATTGCTAGATGGTGACTTCAATTAGTATTGAAAGTATTCTAGTGCTACCGGTTTAGTGTTCGAACCTATGGGATCATACACCATAGAGGATTCTGCCTAACTTGATGATTAAAAAACTAAATGTTAGTGATTAATTGGAGGATTAAATTGGCAATATGATTACTGGCGAGCCCAAATCAAATCATATTTGATTTGATCCAAATTATCATAGCTTAATTAGATTGAGCTATGATAATTTGGATCAAATCAAATATGATTTGATTTGGGCTCAATTTAGGTTCAATTGAGCCCAATGTTAACTTCCTTACCCATTTGAGTTCAAAATTATGAATTTAAATTTCAAACTTATTTTTAAATTCAAGTTTGAATTTGAATTTTCAATTCAAATTTTAAATTTGAACTTAAAAAGGATGTTGATAACCTCTCCCTAATTAACCCCCATTCCTTATCTTACTTCCCTTTTCTCTCCATGGCTTCCAATTTTATGGGAGCTAATGATGAGCATTAAAAGGGGTGACTTTTAGCTAAAAAGGAAGAGAAAGGATTTCTTCCTAATCTTTCACCCCTTTTTTCTCTATGGTTTTTATTTTTATGGGACCGATGATTGGTATTAAAAGGGATGGTTTTTGGTTGAAAAAGAAGAGAAAGGATTTATTCCTTATCTTTCACCTCGTTTCTCTTCATGGTTTTCATTTTTATGGGACTAGTGATTGGCGTTGAAAGGGGCAATTTTTGGTTGAAAAAGAAAAGGAAGAATTTTTTCCTTATCTTCCTTCCCTTTTTCTCTCCATGATTTTTATTTTATAGGGCTGATGATGGGCATTAAAAGGGATGGTTTTTGGTTAAAAAAAAGCGAAGGAGAGAAGAAGGATTCTGGGGTGTAGGGATTTTAGCAATTAAGCTAGGTCTTAGGAAAGAGAAAGGAAGGGTTTCCTTTAGATCTTCTCCATTGAAATCTATCCTCCATGTTCTTTTACAACTTCAAGAGCACTCTGGTGTTGAAAAGAAGGAACATCGAAGACTTGGTAGGAGCTAGCACTCCGAAGAGGATGGTCAGGACCAAAACCCTCAATGTGAATCACCTGTAGAGGTTATACGCCTGTGTGGCTCGTAGAAGTACTACCTACCATCGCCTTTCATTGCTGTGAGAGTCGTTAAGCATCCAAAGGTAAGAGATTTTATAGTTACTGATGACTTAGATATGATCTAAGGCACTAAGCCACAAACACATATCTGATCTATACTATTTATATTTACACAGATTTGATCTGTGTACTTTTCTTTTATATCTATATATATAATTTTTATATCAGATCCTATTGTAGGCTGATATTGGATTAAATTCAATACTTTATTTCTTCTGTTGCATATGTATTTTAAAATTTTTTAAAATGCATACCTGTAGCCTACTCATAGATTAACTTACAATGGTATCAGAGCCTGATTTATGCTATTAATTTCTATCATGATCTACTATGGAATGGTCCAATGGGAGAGGCTACTGATAGTACCCCGGATCATTGTGCCCAACGAGCGTTTGGTAGGGATATCAGGGATGCACCAATGAGAAAGGCTACTGGTAGTACCTCGATGCGTAGTGCCCAACTACCCACGACTCGAAGAGTGCAATAGGTTGTTGAAAGCACTTTAAAGGCTGATTTGGTTGAAAGCCAAGTACTTGGATTGAGTGGATTGACCAGGCCATCCGATCATAGGAGAGAAGTAGGGTTTAAAGACTCTCTCTTTCCATTCAATGGGGTCTCCTATGGTGTGTAGGGGTGCCACTTGTGTCATGACCCATGAAGAAGAAAAGTGAAGAGAATATAGATTAAAACTGTTTTAATCTTATTTTTGGATGGTATGATCATAAACTGTTTTAATTTTTATAAAATTTGTTTTACATGTCAAAATTGAAATCATTTTAATTTAAAAGTTTATTAAATTTAATTAAGAAATTAAATTATCTTAAATGATGAAAAAAATTTAGAAATATAATTTAAAGATCTTAAGTCATTTGCATAAGCTTTAAGGGTCATGGGTTAGTTTGAGTTAGATCCTTAATTGAATTGGACCTAAGTTTAGATTAATTGGACTAAAAAGAGAACTTAAATCTAATCAAAAGTTGAGTTAGGTTACCTTCTCTTTAGATGTTTCTAATTAGTTAGATTGATCAGTCCATAAATCTAAATAGACCTGATTTGCGGCTCAGTGGTTAGCCCAAGTCTTTAGGCTAGTCTAATCAAATCTAATAAACCCATCGGTGTCTAAAATATGTCACACGTTAAAGTGAAACCCTCTAAATTATTAGGTCCTTAAAAAGATGAAGTTATAGGATAACTAAGTCTTAGCCTTCCATTAATTGGATGGTAATGGGTCCAGTAGTTGGTTGATCATCAGCAAACCCAAAGGTCGGATGTTCATCAGGCTATTGGAATTGCCAATCCTAATATGTTGGCTCAATGCGACTCTCTTAACGGTGGTTAGGTGGGCCGGCCAAAGTTGGGCTTAACTATTCGTTGGTTAGAAGCATTGAATTTTATCATGTTAGGTTGGACCTAACCCTACCTTTAATAGGAGGCCCAAAGGCCGATTGAAGTGCACCCTAGGGAAAAATTAATTACTAGAAGTTACTTGGAGAAGTAATTGATTAAAGAACCTACCTTTAGATGCACATGGATGGGTCGGCCAAAGTCGAGCTCATATATTGTCTATTGGATTTTAGTACCCACTAATGGATTCAAAGTAATTCCTCGGATTGGAGATAGAGGCTACCAGTCTGAATAAAATAGTGGGAGAGCCTTTAGACTAAAGTCCATGTCTTTAGGATAATAATTCATATACACTAATAAGTTTTTGGTTTTTCTTTCGGATAATGTCTACAACTTGTTGCTTTGATCATTGTTTGACAATGAAAAACTCATGGGTCCCAACTTCGATAGCTGGTATCGAAGGATAAGGATTATCCTGGAGCATGAACGGATCCTTTATGTGATAACGGATCCGGCACCTGAAGTTTCTGCTCCTAATGCTTAGGGTTCTACCAGAGATACTTATCAGAAGTGGCTCTCTGATCGGACCACTATCCAATGCATAATACTAGCAGCGATGAATGACGAGTTTAGTCACAAATTTGAGGAAGTCTAGCCAGAGGAAATCTTTCAAAAGTTGAAGGAATCCTTTGGTCCACCAGACGATGTTGAGAGGTATAAGGCCTTCTATGTCATCTACAATGCACGGATGTGTGATCGGGCCTCGATCATTGATCATGTATTGTACATGATCGAGATGATTGAGCGCTTGAGCAAACTCGGCTGTCCCTTGCCTGAACAGCTTGGGAAAGATGAGATACTAAACTCCCTGCCACCTTCCTACCTCAACTTTCTTGATCATTACAGAATGAATAAGCCTGTAGTAAACTACCATGGTCCACTTGGTTTATTGTAGACTTATGAGAAAGATCACTAGCTCAATAAAGGGGTGATGAATTTAGTGGGAGGTTCTTTGAGAGATCATCATCCCTTCGGGAAAGAACAAAAGAAAAATAAAAAGAAGAAGGTGCACAATGCTGGGGCCAGTCAGGCCAAAAAGGTTAAGGCTGATCAGAGTATGGCAGAGTGCTTCTTTTGTAAGAAGCATGGTCATTGGAAAAGGATCTATCCTCTTTATATTGTATTCCTTGACCCGAACAGGTCCAAGAAGAGGAAGCAGCAATAAAATGCTGGACAAGGTATTTATATGATAATGCCTTGTAGTTTCTCTATTTATGATACTACTAATTGGGTATTGGATACCGAAAGTTCAATTCACATATGCAATTCTTTGTAGGGACTTCAAGTTAATAGGAGATTCAAGGATGACAAGAGATTCTTAAACGTAGAAACTGAAAGCCAAGTTCCAATCTTGGCATTGGGAGTCGTCAAACTTATTTTCGAGTTTTGTACAATCATTCTAAATGAATGTAATTATTGTCCATCTTTTATTTTAAATGTTATTTATATAGGCCAATTGGCCATGTACTATCAATAAAGAATGACATTTGCAAAATTATAGTGAATGGTTCTATTGTGATGAATGGATATATGAGTAATGACATATATGTACTATCGCGACCTGTTAGTGTAATGTATACATCTAGCAAACACCATAGGATAAATGATATCAATAATGCTTACCTTTAGCACTGTTGGCTAGGTCATATTAACAAAAATAGGATAAACGGGTTTACTTGAGGTTAATGATTTTGAATCATTACCAACCTATGAATCTGATCTTCTAGGTAAAATGACCAAGTCATTTTTTGATGGAAAGGTGAATGGGTATAATTATTTCATTACGTTTACAGATGATCTTTCAAGGTATGGTTATATATTCTTGATGAGACATAAGTCTGAATCATTTGAAATGTTCAAACGATATCGTAATGAGGTAGAAACATAAACTAAAAAGTTTATCAAAACCCTTCAATCAGATCGAGGTGATGAATATCTTTCCAGTTAGTTTTTGACATATCTTGAGGAGAATGAGATTCTCTCTCAATGGACACCTCCAAAGACACCTTAATTAAATGGAGTGTCTGAAAGAAGGAATCGAACCCTGTTAGACATGGTTCAGTCTATGATGGGCTTTGCTTCTTTGCTGATCTCCTTTTAGGGTTATACTTTAGAGTCAGCATGTTACATTTTAAATAGGATTCCAAGTAAGTCCGTTAACAAAACATCATATGAGATATGGACTGGGCATAAACCGATACTCTCACACCTTCGGGTCTGGGGCTGTCCGACTTATGTTAAACGTTTGAAAATAGATAAGCTTGGACCTAGGTCTGATCGATGCCTATTTGTAGGGTATCCAAAAGAGTCTAAGGGATACAACTTTTAGTTGCCTGAATAGGGATGGCAACAGCCCGGGACTGGCTCGGGGTGGCCTCTACTGGTCTCCATCCTCGTTAGAAAAAATATCCCCATTTCTCACCCTATTAAGCCGTTATAGTTAACGGGACGGGGATGGGGATATCCAGCCGAATAAATGGGTACCCACTAGATACCCATTTGGTCGTTTACATAAAAAAATAAAATTATTTTATTAATTTTATAATTTATTTAAAAATTAAAAAAAAAACTAATATATTTGGCTGCGTGAAAGAAGAATAGAAGAGACAGAGAGAAGGATTAAAATGTGTTTTACTATATATATTTTTTATTTATTTTAAATTTTTAATATTTAAAATTTTAATATATATATTTAAAATTTAAATATATTATATTAAGGCTAACGGGGATGGGAATGGGTAAACGGGGATAGGGCAGAGAATACCATCTCTTGGCCGTTTACCCATTTAGCCATTAATAAGTAATTCTCGTTATCTGTTAAGCCATTTAGACCGAGGATTCTTTGACTCGTTAAAAATGGTACTGGCCTGGTAAATAGCCAAACGAGAAAAAAATGCCATCCCTATGCCTGAAGAACAAAAGTTGTTCGTCAGTCTTAGGGCTATCTTTTTAGAAAAGGAGTTTCTTGGTAAAGATACTAGAGCTACTAAAGTTGAACTTAGTGAAGTTCAACAAGGAGAAAAATCGACACATTTAAGAGACAATATAGAAGCAGTTTTGATTAGATCAAACCCAGAGCCCATACAAGAACTATTAAGGAGATCTAGTAGGGTACTACGTCAACCGGACAGATACTATAGTTTCTTGGTCCGAGATGACAATCCTATTGAACTCGATGAAAACAATAAGGATCTGATCACCTATATGAATGCAATGCAGAGGTTTGACTTTGAGAAATGGCTAGAAGCCATGAAATCCGAAATAAAATCTATAAAAATCAATAATGTATGGACATTGGTTGATCCACCTAAGGGGATAAAACCCATTGGGTGCAATAGATTTTCAAAAGAAAAAGAGGTGCAGATGGGCAGATAGAGACCTATAAAGCCCATTTGGTTGCTAAGGGATATCGTCAACATTATAAAATAGACTATGATGAGACATTTTTTTCTATGGAAATGCTCAAATCTATTCGGATTATGCTTGCTTTGGCAGTATACTTTGATTATGAATCTGGCAAATGAATGTTCGAACAACTTTCCTGAATGGTGAGTTGGAAGAGGAGTTGTATATGACACAACCTAAAGGGTTCACATCTACAGATGAGTCAAAAGTATGCAAGCTTCAGAGATCCATTTATGGACTGAAGCAGGTATTTTGGAGTTGGAACATGCATTTTGATAAATGTATCAAGACGTATGATTTTGTTAGAAATGGAGAATAACCTTGTATTTATAAATGAGCTAATGGTTCTGTGATTGTATTCCTTGTATTGTATGTGGATGACATTCTCTTAATTAGGAATACCATCCCAACACTATAGGAAATAAAGGTTTAGTTGTCATCTCAACTCTTTATGAAGGATTTGGGTGAAGCCTCTTACATACTTGGTATAAAGATTTATAGAGATAGATCTAGGAGGCTTCTGGGATTATCCCAGTCTACGTACATAGATACTGTGCTGAAGCGGTTTAGTATGAAGAATTTCAAGAAAGGCTATCTCCCAATAAGCCATGAAATTTATCTCTCTAAAAAGGATTATGCGACAACATCTGAGGAGAGAGCGTATGAATAGGATTTCATATGCTTCGGCAGTGGGTTCTATCATGTATGCCATGACATATACTAGATCAAATATGGCATACTCACTAGGGGTAGTGAGAAGATACCAGTCTGACAAAGGTGAAGCTCATTGGAAAGTAGTGAAGACTATCCTTAAGTATTTGTGAAATACTAAGGACCAATGGCTAATTTATGAAGAACCTAACTTAAAACTTGTGGGGTATACTGACTCCAATTTTTAGTCAGATAGGGATGACAATAAGAGTTTGTCTTTACCCTAAATGGAGGAGCGATCTACTGGAAAAGTTTCAAGCAACACATTGTAGCATACTCAGTTTGCAAGGAAAAATATATTGCGCATCGAATGTACCAAAGAAAGTTGTATGGTTGCAAAAGTTCCTAGGCAAGCTGGGAGTAGCACCTTCTCTAGATGGTCTCATTCCAGTGTATTGTGAAAACACTGGAGCCATTATTCAAGCTAAAGAGCAAAGTTCCATTAGCGCACCAAATATATTCTACACCGCTATCATCTTGTGTGAGAAATTGTAGAACGAGGTGATATCGACCTTCAAAAGATCGATGGAAAGGAGAACCTAGCCAACCCCTTCACTAAAGCTCTCGGAATCAAAGAATTTGATGACCATAAATGGAAGATGGGTATTAGATACTGCTTTGAGTGGCTTTAGTCCAAGTGGGAGTTGTTGAAAATTATCCTAAAGCCAATCAACAAACATGTAGATGATTGTGCAAGTTGTAAATGTATGTGAATTATTAATAAATAAAATATTTATTTGGTGGTACATCTTATTGCATCTTCTTGAAATGAATTCTTTTGTGATGGAGTCCTTAGAACCATAATCGATTCAATAAAGAGAGAGTTTATCGAGTGGTTCTTAAAATAGTCGCGACCAAATGATATGTAGTTATAGGACAATTATGTATCAAGTATAGGTCATCGTATGTCATATGGGTTGATTATCTTCTTTACTAAGGAGTGTGTTGATACTAGTATGACATACAGGTAAGGTGTATGATATCTCGCTGAATGTAACCAATCTGTAGAATGCTCTTCTGCCAAGAAGTGTTCATGAAGGGATATGATAGCTTGCAAGCAACCTATTGTACTTTGGTATCGGACTATCTGGATTTTTAATCCAGTGAAAGAAGGTTTATGGGTGCAGTTAAGTACTTGTGGAGTAGTGAATGGATCAAGAAGGGATTGACCCCTCCAAATAGTTTGGAGTGAATGTCTCACTTTTTTCAATTTAGCAAAACCTTGGCCATGGTAGTCCTTGTGAGAAGTCACAGGATTTGTGAAGTTGAGACACTTTATGGATGAGCTGATTAAGGGTTGGCAGTTAAACCCTAAGTCATCTTGAGCATTGTGGGTCAAAGGGATGAATTATATGGTAACAATATGCCAGAGGTTCTTGATTGTTGCTCTACAACCTTCGGCCTATCCGGATATCGAACGTCATTGCTAGATGGAGACTTTGATTAGTATTGAAAGTGTTTCAGTGCTACTGGCTTAGTGTTCGAACCTGTGGGTTACACACCATAGGGGATTCTGCTTGACTTAATGAATGATGATTGAGAAACTAAATGTTAGTGATTAATTGGAGGATTAAATTAGCAATACAATTGCTGGCTAGCTCAATTTGATTGAGCTATGATAATTTGGGTCAAATCAAATATGATTTGGTTTAGGCTTAATTTAAGTTCAATTGAGCCCAATGTTAACTTCCTTACCTATTTGAGTTCAAAATTATGAATTTTAATTTCAAACTAATTTTTAAATTCAAGTTTGAATTTGAATTTTGAATTCAAATTTTAAATTTGAACTTAAAAGGGATGTTGATGATCTCTCCTTAATTAACCCCCATTTCTTATCTTTCTCCCCTTTTCTCTCTACGACTTCCAATTTTATGGGGTTGATGATGAGCATTAAAAGGGTGACTTTTAGCTGAAAAGAAAGAGAGGATTTCTTCCTAATCTTCTAACCCTTTTCTCTCTATGGTTTATATTTTTATAGGACTAATGACTGGCGTTAAAAGGGATGATTTTGGTTGAAAAAGAAGAGGAAGGATTTATTCTTTATCTTCCACCCCTTTTCTCTCCATGGTTTCCATTTATAAGGGTCTGGTGATTGGCGTTAAAAGGGGCAATTTTTGGCTGAAAAAGAAAAGGATTTTTTCCTTATCTTCCTCCCCCTTTTTCTCTCTACAATTTCCATTTTATGGGGCTGATGATGGGCATTAAAGGGAGTGGTTTTTGGCTTTAAAAAAAAAGAGAAAGAGAGAAGAAGGATTTTGAGGTGTAGTGATCCTAGCAATTAAGCTAGGTATTAGGAAAGAGAAAGGAAGGGTTTCCTTTAGATCTTCTCCATCAAAATCTATCCTCCACATTCTTTTACAACTTCAAGAGCACCTTGGTGTTGAAAAGAAGAAACCTAGTCATCGAAGCCTTGGATAGGAGCTAGCACTCCGAAGAGGCTGGTTAGGACTAGAACCCCGGTGTGGATCACCTATAGAGGCCATACACCTTTGTGTGACTCGCAGAAGTACTACCTACCACTGTCTTTCATTGCTGCAAGAGTCGTTAAGCATCCAAAGGTAAGAGATTTTATAGTTACTGGTGACTTAGATATGATCCAAGGCACTAGGCCACAAACATAGATATGATCTATGCTATTTATATTTATACAGATTTGATATGTGTACTTTTCTTTTATACCTTTATATATAATTTTCATATCATGATTCTGTTATAGGCTAATATTGGATTATATCCAATATTTTATTGCTTCTGTTGCATATATTTTAGAAAATTTTAAAATGCATACCTGTAGCCACTCATAGATTAACTTACACATATCATCCACATACAAAAGTAGATACAATGCATCATCCTCATCCATATCTTTCACATACACATAATTATCATGTTCACATCTAGAAAACCCAAGGCTCAAAATAAAAGTGTCAAACCTTTTGTACCACTAACGAGGTAACTGCTTCAAACCATAGAGAGATTTCTTCAGTAAACAAACCTTTTTATCCAATCCAGACTGCTTGAATCCATCTAGTTGCTTTATGTAGATTCTCTCCTCTAGACTCCCATGTAAAAAAATCGTCTTCACATCCATTTGCTATAATTCCATATCATGCTAAGCTACAATACACATCAACATCCAAATCAAAGCATGATGCACGATCGGAGAGAATACCTTTGTGTAGTACACTCCCTCTCTCTACGAAAAACCCTTGGCAATAAGCCTTGCTTTGTATCTGACTCCACCTTGCTCTGAAGGTGCCTCTTTCCTCATGAACACTCATTTTGAATCAATGGCCTGCATCCATTAGCTACCATGTCTTGTTCTTTTCCAGTAACTCCATCTCTTCCATCATGGCCTACATCCATGATTCCCATTTAGAACTCTCCATAGCTTCTTCAAAGGTCTTTGGATCTATGTTACTAGTGTGATGAGAGCATAGGAAATGGTCTTATCAATGCCATACCAAACAGGTTTGTAGATATTGCGCTTCAGCTTGTGGAGTGCCACTCCCCTTTGATGATCCTTTAAATCTAAAGTATGTGGCTCTATCTACACTTCCTTTTAAACTAATGGCTCTCCTAGCTGATTCTTCACATACGTGGAAATATGCCTACCAAATTCCACCTCAAAAGAAGCACATTTTTAAGTAAAAGTAGAAGGTACATCACCTGTCAACAAATATTGTCCACTGCTATCTTATCTAGCCTTTTCAACCCTATCTACAATTCTAGAATTCTTCAAATGTTCTTCTTATCAAAGATGATGTTTTCTACTGATGATACACTTCTGAAAACCAGAATTCCACAACAAGTAGCCTTTGATTCCATTTGGATATCCAATGAAAACCATCTTCTACAATTTTGGGTCTAGCTTGCTCCATTCAGTTGCCTCCACAAATGCATAAGTTTGTGATTAGGGGACCTGTTAACAAGAAAACAAGAAAAAGTTATCGCATCACCCCAAAAGAACTTGGGAAGTGATGCTTGCAGCCTCAAGCTTCTAGCCTTATCTGTTAATGTCCGGTTCATCCTTTTGGCTACACCATTTTGTTGGGGATTCATCCTCACTGTGTAATGGCATTTGATCCCATTTTCTTCATAGTAGCTTCTAAATTTGCTGTTAGTATACTTCCCTCTATTGTTAGACCTTAGTCACTCTACTGGCTTCCCTGTCTCCTTTTCAACTTCAACTCTCCAAGCTTTAAACCGGACAAACATCTCTGATTCTTTCTTTATCAAAAATACTCATACCTTCCTAGAGAAGTCATCAATAAATGTCAAAAAGTACCTAGCCCCATCTCTAGCTGAAATAGAGGCAGATCTCCATACATTCGAGTGAACTAGCTTAAGAATGCTTTCACTTCACTTGGTACTGCTAGCAAACTTTATCTTATGTTGTTCGCCATAAATACAAAGCTCACGAAAGTTGTCACCCTTCTTCTTAAGTGTTGGAATTAGACCTCTTTTACTAAGTTTCGTGAGCCCTGTATCGCTCATGTGTCCCATCTGATATTGCCACAGTTTATATGCCAACTGTTCCTCCTATGTTGCTGCAAGCACCTATACACCATCTCCCACAACTGAGCCCTTCATTTGATAGAGATTATTTTCTAACCTTCTCTCCTTCATCACCACTAATGCACCCTTAGTAATCCTCAAACACCCGCTACCTCGTTGGCTTCCAAATGCATAACCATGCTTCTATAAGTAGCCCAAGGAAATCAGATTTTTCTTCAACTTTGACACGTGTTTGACATTGGTCAAAGTTCTTATGACCCCATCATACATTCTCACTCTTAATGTACCAACACCAGTAACCTTACTAGGATGATCATTATGAAGGCTTACATTCCCTCTATCATATTTTTTATAAGTTGCAAACCACTCCTGATGTAAAGTGTAGTGGTGAGAACATGCTAAATCTAGTGTCCAATACCTGTCATACTTCATGGTCCCATCTGAAACTACTAGTAGATCATCCCCACTATCTTTAGATGAATTTGCACCATTATTTCTGGCTGAACAACAATTGGAAATGCCCTTCCCATTCTCATTTTTCAGAAGTGGACAATTCCTCTTTAGGTGACCAACTTGATGATATTTGTAACACTTCTATGCTTTTTGCTTGCCTCAAGACTTTGATTAACCTTTGGACTTGTCTCTAACCTTTTCCCAAGATCTTCCTTGCCTCTTATTTACAACAAGAACCTCTGTTTTAGAACTCCCTATGCGGATCTTCTCTCTTTGTTGACTTGATCGAAGAACACCCACAACCTCTTTAAAATTAGGGTTTCCTTCTTATACACCAAGGTTGTAATCAGACCATCATAGGAACCTAGAAGCGAACACAACAGTATAAGAGTCTTATCCTCCTCATCAATATTTATATCAAGACTCATAACCTCTGAGCACACTTGATTGAATTTCTGAATGTCAGCGACAAGATCTCCTCCTTCTGGCATCTGCAAGCTGTACAACTATTTTTCAACCACAGCTTGTTTATCATGTTTTTTCCCATGTATGTGTTCTCTAATCTCTCCTAGAGCCCCTTCACTGTGGTCTCCATGCAGATCTCTAGCAAGAGTTGATCGGCCAAACACATACGAATCGTGCTAAAGGTAGTCTCCTTTAACTCCTCCCAATCTTTAGCACTTATGCTGTCCGGTCTTTTCTTCACTAAGACCTTGTAGATTCTCTATTGTACCAGCAAATCCTCTGTTGTACCATAGGGTGAAGTTTCCCTTGCCTTCATACTTCTCAAAATCTATCTTTAGACCACTAGATGCCATACCCAAACAAGAAACAACATAAGTGACAAAATAGAAAAATCAGTTTTAATGAAAAAAAATCTGTTTTGACACCTTACCAGGATCTTGACCAAAGTTCAATCTTTTCTCCATCGAAATCAACTAAGGCTCTGATACCAGATGTCGAGGGTCGCATCCTCGATCTTCCCTTGGAGTGTTGCACACAACAAACTAGTGCCAAGGAATATGGAGAAGTGAAAACAAGATGAACTTGCTGCAAAAAATTTCTGTTATAACAGGATTTGGTTCTCGCTCTTGGTACACCCCTGTCGATGTAGGGAACTAGTTTTCCTTTCTTTTTACTTCATCAACAGCAAGAGGAGAACATGAATCCTCTCCTTTTGGGCATGGAAAGTCTGGATTTGCTCTAGAAATTCAAAAAAGGATGACTTCAAGTGGGAATAGGCTACAACAATTCTAGTCCTATAGGGATTATTCAAGAGAAGGCCACTAGGGTTTCTTCTCCTTCTTGGATGCCTTGATTCTTTCCTTTCTTGGCAAGAGGCTGCAGCAAACCCTAGGAAACCACATGAAAAAGAGAGAGAGGAGAAGAGAGACTTCATGGAGAAAAAAATTTTCATTCAATTCAACTTATATAAGATGCCAATACATAAAGTATTTACATATGGTTAAATAGAAACCAAACCCTAGAAAAAAACTCCCTTGGGCTATTTATACACACAACAAAAAATCTAGCCATTGCAGGCCGTTGTGAGATAGAAGAAAATGAAAATAGAATACAATGAAATGTTAGAAAAATGGCCGTTGAAATATTTTAGAACATATCGTTTGATCAATTTTTATATATCGGTCGCCTAGTTTCAGATTCAAAAGAGTTTCAAAGAAAAACCCGAGAGCACATCAAAATCGGTCATCCAGGTTCAGTGGCTGATCATCCAATGAACAGTGTTGGCCATCCAATGAGAATATGGTCATCTAATGAAAAGTGTTAGTCATCCAATGAACAGTGTTGGTCATCCAATGAAAATCTGGCCATCTAATGAAAGTGTTGGTCATCCAATGAGAATATAGTCATCTAATGAAAAGTGTTGATCATCCAATGAATAGTGTTGGCCATCCAATAAGAGGTTTGCATCCAAGACAAGGAGCGTTCATCCTGCCAAAGCCACGGTTTGGTTTTTAATGGGATTTATAGTTTTGCCACTGACAGCTTTCAATGGGATTTATAGGATTGCCATTGACTGCATTCAGTGAAATTTACAGGATTGCCATTGACTGCATTCTGGGATTTAGACAAGTGTTATGCAATGCTTTGGAAATAATTTTCGCATAATAAATCATTCAAGATAGATTTAGTCATTTGAGAAATGAATGATAAAACATTGAAGAGCCATGATAAAACATTTAGACTTAAAAAAATATTTGAACTTGATAAAACATTTGGACTTAAAAAATATAATCACATTACCTTCATTTTACCTTTATAATACCTTTCTTTTGATTTGTAGAATAATCCAATTTGAAGTAACATCATTTTCTTGATGATTCATATGAAGTTTATTTAACTCAACCACAAGATCATTAGTATCATACTTAATTGTTTTATATTTATTAAAATCAATATGAGGTCAATAATCTTCCCCTTTTTAATGATGATAAAACCATTAAGTATAACAAAGATAAAAAAATTTCAATCATGATATTCCTAATAACTTGAAGTATAAGATGGGGCATGCCGAAATTTAGCGTATCGTACCGAAATTCTAAATTTCTAGAAGACATAAAATATGATATTCAAAAGATACATTATATAACTCCTCCTTAGGTTTTGAATATATGCATTGTTTTAAAATACCATGATGTATGCATTTTTCTCCCATAATTAGAATACAAGCTATTCTCTTTCCTTTTAATGTATGCTTTTCTCTTTCCTTTTGAGATTGCACAATGCATGCTATTCTCTTCCATGATTTAAATGTATGCTATTCTCTTTCCCATGATTGGAATGTATGCTTATCAATCAAAAAGAGATGAAAGAATATGCATAATTTTTCTATTTGTCTTTTCTTCAATAGTAACAAGGAGTAGCATAAATAAAGTACAAAAGATCAATCATTCAATAATAATCACCATTCATAATTCAATTGATACCAATAAGAAAATATATTCAGATCATTGCATCATATAAGAGTTGATACTACTTTCATACATTAAAGCACTTATTATAAGAAGACATTTATTACTCAATACATCACAGTGTTTAATGCATCAAAATATCTAATTATTCAAATAAATTTCTTCTCCCCCTTACTAATTTAAAAACATATTGAGATACAATGTTTACATATACCACAAAAAATGTTTAAGTTCATATATGCTTACATTCTTCTCCCCCTTAATATTTCAAATTTGATCTATATGTAATAAAAGTTTTATACAAGAAATGATACCAATATCATATAATCCAAGCATTTTATAAATGTGTCATGCTAATCTCAATACATAGATATTTTATAGCAATTACCACATATCAAATACATATTTCATAAGATATTTTGTATCACCTCTATCAAGTCCTTTTCATTTCATACATAAATAATTTATTATAAGACATAATCAAGAAATGATACCACTAATAAAATATGCATTTAATGATTCAAGACTCACAATAGAATCATATCAAGCAAGGAGTATACAAATCAAACTAATACCAATCATACTTCTTTAAAGTTTTAAATTGACATTTTTATCAGCACCATTAGAATCTAATCAACATGATGAGCTCGTAGGGATACTGATACATTTGGATTTCTTCATGCCAAATTTCTTCAGGATTTCCTTGATGTACTTGGATTGGCTTATGAAGATCCCCTTCTTTGATTGCTTATTTTGAAGTTCAAGAAAATAATTGAGTCACCCATCATGCTCATCTCGAACTCCCCTTATACAAACTTAGCACATACTTGACTTAATAATTCATTAGTGGCACTGAAAATGATGTCATCTACATAAATTTGAACAACAAGCATATCATCATTTTCTCTTTTAATAAATAAAGTTGTATCAATATTTTTCCTGTAATAGATTTATTACAAATCAAGAATTTGCTTAATCTGATATACGAACCCAAGAAGCTTGTTTCAAACCATATAACGCTTTGTTCAATTTGAATACATGATTTAGAAATAAGTAATTTTTAAATCTAGGTGGTTGTTCAATAAATACTTGTTCAATAATATATCCATTAAGAAATACACTTTTAGCATCCAATTGATATAACTTATAAATTATAAAGCATGCAAACACAAGAAGTAATCTAATAGCTTCTAGTATAGCAACAGGAGCATAAGTTTCATCAAAATCAATATCTTTCTACTGATTATATCCTATAGCTATCACTCTTGCTTTATTTTTAATGAAATTACTATGCTCATCCAATTAGTTTCTAAATATCCATTTAGTCCCAATAATTGGATGGTCATGAGGTCTACTAACTAGTGTCCATTATCATGCATGTCATTTAGGTTCTATATAAGGAACAAAAGCTAAATTATTATATGCATCCCTAAATGATAATCTAGTCTTAATATCATAAGATGGATCAAAAATTGACTTTTTAGGGTGATTATGGACATACCTCTATTCTCTTTCAAATTCAGCATTACCTTGGATTTTATCATGTTGAATTTCTTCTTCATGTATTGCTTATATCGTTGAGTCCTCTTTCTCTTCCAAGGTGAGAGCTCCTTACTCGATCTTCAAATTATCTGCAACATTCAAAACCTTTTTCTTCCTTGATGGAAGATCATTAGTTTCATCAAATATAACATAAATCTAAGGTCCTATCTTTTCTTTTTACTATGTTCATTAACAAATTTTTTCAAAGTACTGATTTTTAAATTCCTTTCTATGATCACTTCTAATAGATAAAATAGGAAAATCTTTTTTATTTAAAATGCTTCTAAAGAAATATTTTTTTAAAAAAGGAGAAGCTTCATCTTTGTTAGCTAAGAATAAAATACATGCAAATCGAGAAAATCATCAATAATAACAAATCCATATGCAAAAGTTCTAAAAGTCTAGAAGTTGAAATCATATTTTTAGACTTAAAAGAAATTATAGTTTATTTTTTAAAATTTGCATGCATCATAAATCTTATCTTTTTAAAAATTTAATTTTGGAAAACCTTAAACCAAATCCTTTTTGAATAATTTAGAAAGCAAATCCATGCTGACATGAGCAAGTCTATGATGTCATAACTAAATTTATCAGTTTTAGCATTTGTTGACCCAATTATTGATTTTGATGAATAACCAAAATCATATGAGTATACCTCTTATGTTACTAATGATTTTGCTTAAGTATTTCAGGAATTTAAAGTATTTAATTAATCAAAATCTAAGGAATATTGAGTTTAAATTCAATCCTAGTGTTAAGTGTCAAGTTTTAGACATTAAAGCCGACTCTAGAAGGATTAGAGCCGACTTCGGAGTGTTTCAAAATAGTTTGGCACTTTCAGCACGGATTAGAGCCGACTCCTACAGAGATTACAACTAACTCTAATCTAAAAATAGTGAACCTCTTTTCTGCATCAAATTAGAGCTGACTCCTGTAGAAAATTAGAGCCGACTCTAATTGACAAACAGAGAATGATTTTTTGGGGCACATTTAGAGCCGACTCTCGCATTTGTTAGAGTCAACTCCAGCACTCAATGTGTCAACTCTATGAAAAGTTAGAGCCAACTCGCGATGATCGAATTTTACTATTTTGAGCATCCCAACATAGAGCTAGCTCCAGGCCAAATTAGATCCGACTCTAATTTGTCAGAGATGAAATTTTGGAAATGTTAGAGATGACTCTAGAAGTCATCTTTTTTCAAATAAACCTCAACGACTCTTTTCTTTTTTGTGCTAAACTCATCCACAAGTACAATTAATAGCTAGTTTCCATCAAAATATAGATTAAGAGGAAATTATAAAAGGAAGCTTTCAATCATTTGAAAAAGGATGGATAAAATAAAGAAGAAAGAAGAGAAAAATTAAAAGAAAAAGTTCAGTTTTGAAATCCCAAGTATTCGAAAAAGTGTTCAGAGAAATCCAAAGCATTCAAAAGCTAACTTTGAAAGATTTCAATCAAATCAAAAAGAGAAGCAAAGAGCCCTAATTCTTCAACATCCACTACATCAATGAATCTTTCAAAGCTTCAATCCTATCTTAAGGAAGATCATCCAAGAGGAGAACAGGAAAAGAAGAAAAGAAGAAAAAAAATTCAACTTCAGAAATCTTCTAAATCAGGCTCTTTTATTTCTATCTCATTTATATTGTCTATTTCCTCATTTGAAGGGCTGATTCTTTATTGTAACTTTACTCTTATTATATTTGATTATTGATTCAATCAGGTGATTGAATCAGGGGAGGCATATTAGCCTCGTGCAAGCTAGGTAGCTTGTGATAGATTGTGTGCTAGTGAGTCTATTAAAATCAGCTGGGTTCATTATGATTTCGTTGTTAAAACAATAAGTTTGGATTGTGAGCTTCATTATGATTCCGTTGTTAAAACAATAAGTTTGGATTGTGAGCTTATAAAATAACTCGACTGTAATCAGGGTGATTATAGTATGGGCCCAAGAGTTACTTGGGAGTGGATGTAGGTGTAGCAATACCGAACCACTATAAATCTTTGTGTTTATCATGCTTGTCTCTCTTTCTATCTACTTCATCTTTATATTCTGCTTTGCATTCTTAGCACCATACTCATTGCATATTTCCTTGTGCACTATCAATTATAAAATTATTTTTCTTAAGCACCAAAATTTTTAAGAACCCAATTCACCCTCTCCTCTTGGGTTGCCATCTGGGCCAACAATTGGTATCATAGCTTATGCTAATCCTTTCTTTATCTAACAATCAAGAGCTAAATATCCAAATGGCATCTCAAGTTGGTTCTTTTTTTTTTTCTGAGGGACAATCCACAAATCGTCCACCTTTGTTTAATGGCACAAATTATTCATATTGAAAAGCTAGAATGAGGATATTCATTCAAGCTTTAGACTATGATCTATGGAGTGTCATTATTAATGGTCCTAGTACTCCCATACACTTAGTTGATCGATCCATTGTTCCTAAACCCAAAAGAAATTGGAATAATAATGATCAAAAAATGGCCCAGCTCAATGCCAAGGCCATAAATGTCCTATACTGCTCCTTGGATGCAAACAAATTCAACAAAATATCTACTTGCATCTCAGCCAAGGAGATATAGGATCGGTTGAAAGTTACTCATGAGGGTACTAACCAAGTAAAAGAGTCCAAAATTAACATTTTTGTGCATAAATATGAACTCTTTAATATGGATCAAAATGAGTCCATCACTTGCATGTACACTAGATTTACTGATATAGTGAATAGATTGAAGAGTCTTAGAAAGACCTATACTAATTCTGAACTTGTTCAAAAAATTTTAGTCCCTTCCAAGAGCATGGAAAGCTAAAGTGATAGCAATCCAAGAATCTAAAGATCTGAACAGCCTACCTTTGGAGGAGCTTCTTGGATCACTCGTGAAATAAAGCAACATCAAGAAGAAGATGTGAAGAATAAAAAGATAATTGCATTAAAGGCTGTTAAAAAAGAAATAAGCAGCAGTGAAGAAGATGAAGACAACGATGACACTGCTCTCCTTACAAGAAATTTCAAAAAATTCATGCAAAGAAGGAGGCCATTCCATAAAAGAAAAATTGGTATCAAATTGGAAGAAGATAAGAAAAAAAGAAAGATCCTATGATATGCTATGAATGCAAGAAGCATAGACATTACAAATCTGAATGTCCTCAACTTAAAAAGGGATTTAGAAAGAAGAAGAAACCATACATTGCAACTTGGAGCGATAGTGATGAATCTTCATCTGATGATGAACAACAAGAAGTTGCCGACATATGGCTTATGGCAAATGAAGAAGAAAAGGTAAATTCTGAAACCTCCATGTATGATTTTAGATTTGATAAACTTTATGATGCTTTCAATGAACTGATGAATGATTTTAAAGTTTTGAGAACAAAGAACAAGGTTTAAAAAATAGAAAATCTGAATCTTCTTAAAAAGAAAAATAAATTTGTCATTGAATTTAAAAATATAAAATCAGAAAAGCAAGATTTAAAAAAAATAATTTCTGCTAAAAATCTAAATTTAAAAAATAAAGTTAAAAATATAAGAATATTATTGATAAATTTACTTATAGCTTGAAAGATTGAATTTACTTTTGAATAATCAAAAACCTATTTTGATAAGGCTGGTTTGGGTTACAAACCATATAAAAAATAAAAATTAGTGAACAATTTCTTTGTTAAAAAATCTATTAAAAAAGATATTTTCTATTTTCATTATGGCAAGAAAGGGCATAAATCTTATGTGTGCAATCATAAAATATCTTATTTAAATACTAGATATAAAAGTAAAATGGTTTGGGTTTCAAAATGAACTATATTTGTTCATACTAACCATGAAGGGCCCAAGAAGACTTGGGTACCTAAATATAAGATGTGATTGCTTTGCAAGAGTGTCTTGTAGCCAAAGATTTAAAAAGAAAATGACATCTTGATAGCCGCTGCTCAAGACACATGATGGGTGACAAAGATCAATTCATCACCCTCAAAGCTAAAAGAAGTAGAGTGATGACCTTTGAAGATAATTGTAAAGGTCACATCATGGGCATTGATAAAATTTAGATCACTCCATCCACTTTTATTAAAAATATTTTATATGTAGATGGATTAAAACATAATTTGATTAGCATTAGCCAACTATGTGATGAAGGTTTCAAAGTTTCTTTGAAGTATCTATTTGTACAGTATCGAATTCTATTGACAATAGCATTATATTTGTTTAAAATAGAAATAGCAATGTATACTTAATTAACTTGAATAATTTATCTATAAGTAACAATTGCCTAATTATTGATAATGCTAAGGTAAATGAGATTGGGTGGCTATGGCATCGTAGATTAGGTCATGCAAACACACACTTAATTTCAAAAAATGCTTAGAATGGATTTGGTTAAAGATCTTCCAAAATTAGGTTTTGAAAGCAATAGAGTTTGTGATGCATATCAATTTGAAAAAGAATTAGGAATTCTTTCAAATCTAAAAATGTTGTTTTCACTTCTAGGCTACTCGAGCTACTACACATGGACCTTTTTGGACCTACTAGAACCACTAGTCTAGAAGAAAAGAAATATGGTCTTGTGATAGTAGATGATTACTCTAGATTCACTTGGATATTATTTTTAACTCATGAAGATGAGACTTTCTCGGTATTTCTGAAATTCTTCAAGAAAGTCACAAATGAGAAAAATACTACCATAGTGTCTCTTATAAGTGATCATGGGACTGAATTTGAAAATCATTTATTTAAAGATTTTTGCATTAAAAACGACATCCATCATAATTTTTCAGCACCTAGGAGACCTCAACAAAATGGGGTGGTAGAAAGAAAAAATAGGACTTTAGAAGACATGGCCCGTACCATACTATATGAAAGCCAACTTTCAAAATATTTTTGGGTGAAAGCTATAAACACAGCATATTACATACTAAATAGAGTCTTGATTAGATCAATTCTTAAGAAAACTTCCTGAGCTATGGCATGATAGGAAACCAAATATTAGCTATTTTATGCATTTGGTTGTAAATGTTTCATTCATAATAATGGAAAAGATAATCTATGAAAATTTTATGCTAAGTCAGATGAAGGTATTTTTTTTAGGTTATTCTACAGCTAGCAAGGCATATAGTGTTCAATAAGAAGTATTTGATTGTAGAAGAGTCAATCCATATAGTGTTTGATGAGTCTTTAGCATCAAGTTCTAAAAAGAAAGATGATGAGAAAGATACTAATATATTTGGATAAGATTTTAAAAACTTAAATGTTGATGTATCATTAGATCATGAAATTGAAGCTAAGGATGATGACTCACCTAAGGATGATGGTATTGATACTACTCATAATGATACAGATCTACCTATAGATTAAAGATATACTTATGGTCATCCAAAGGACCTAATCATAGGTAATATATCTTAAGGTGTAAGAACTAGATCATCTATAAGAAATATCAATAATCATCTTATATTTGTGTCTCATATAGAGCCCAAAATAATTGAGAAAGTTGAAAAGGATAGTTATTGGATGTTAGCCATGCAAGAGGAATTGAATTATTTTACTAGGAATAAGGTATGGACCTTAATTAATAGACCCAAAGATTATCCAGTTATAGGATCCAAATGGATATTTAAAAATAAATTAGATAAAGATGGCATTGTTATTATAAATAAAACTAGATTAGTTGTAAAGGGATATAATCAGAAAGAATAAATCAATTTTGATGAAACCTTTCCACCAATTGCTAGATTAGAAGCTATAAGGTTATTACTTGCATTTACATGTTGTATGAACATTCATTTATTTTAAATAAATATAAAAAGTACAATTTTAATTGATTTTATAAATGAGAAAGTTTATGTTGAATAACCACCTGGTTTTAAAGATCATGAATTTCCAAATCATGTTTTTAAACTACACAAAGCACTTTATGGTTTAACATAGGCACCTAGAGCTTGGTATGATAGACTTAGTAAATTTTTGATTGAAAATAATTTTTCTAGAGATAATATTGATAAAATTCTATTTTTAAAAGAAAAGAAAAAATTTATTAGTGGTATAAATTTATGTTGATGATATAGTATTTGGTGCTACTAACAATCTTCTTTGTCAAGATTTTCCAAAGTTAATGCAGAGAATTTGAAATGAGCATGATGGAAGAACTGAATTTCTTTCTTGGACTCCAAATAAAACAAGAAAGAGAGGAAATTTTTATTAACCAAGCAAAATACATGAAGAAAATTCTTAAGAAGTTTGGTATGAAAATTGTTAAACCTCTTGGCACACTAATGAGTCCTTCATGCAAACTTGATAAAGATGAAGATGATAAAAAAGTAGATCAAAAGCTTTATAGAGGTATGATTGGTTCTCTACTTTATTTAACAGCTAGTAGACCTGATATTATGTTTGTTGTATGTCTATGTGCTAAATATCAATATGATCCTAAAGAATTTCAATTAATTGCTATAAATTTTTTTTTCAAATATCTAAGTGGAACAAAAAATACAGGATTATGGTATTATAGAGACTCACCATTTAATCTGATTGCTTATTCTAATTCTTAGGCAGTAACTTAATCTCTTGGTTTAGCAAAAAGTAAAATTCAGTTGCATTATCAACCGCTGAAGCTGAATATATTACAGCTGAAAGTTGCTGTGCTCAAATCCTTTGGATTAAGTGACAACTTGAAGACTATGGCATCATACTTGACAAAATTCCAATTAGGTGTGACAACACTAGTGCAGTAAATTTGACTAAGAACCCTATTCAACATTCAAGAACCAAACACATAGAGATAAAACACTATTTCATTAGAGAACATATTGCAAAAATGATGTTTGTCTTGATTATATGTGTATTGATGACCAATTAGCTGATATATTTACAAAACCTTTAAGTGAAGAGAGATTTTGCTATCTTAGAGGAGAACTAGGAGTTTGTGATCTATTAGAATAGTTTTAAAACTCTTAAGAATGATTATCTAGATTTTAATTTATTTTCTTGAAAACCTTATTATGTCTATAAGAAAAATCATTTAGATGGTTGATTCTTTGATCCCCCATATTTTAAGAAAAAATTATCTAGAGTTTGATGCTTAACTTGACAAGTTTTAGCCCCTTGAAACTCTTAGTTTTTACTGAAATTGTTGTGGAGCCGACTCTAATTTTTTGAACTCTCTGTCTGCTCATTAGAGCCGACTCTAGCTACTGTTGGAGCCAACTCTATTTTGGGCACTGACTATGTTAGCGATTTAGAGCCGACACCTTACTTTTCGGGAGCCGACTCTAAGTAATCCCCCTTCGATATATCTAGGGTAGAGCCGACTCTTCTCTAAGTGTTGGCCGAGATGGAAACCCAAGAGGGAGGGGGGGGGGGGGTGAATTGGGTTCTTTAAAAATTTTAACACTTTAAAGCTATGTGCCTGATTTGAAAGTGGTTGAGTGCAATGAATAGATAAATGCTAAGCACAAATAAATGAGATAGAGAGAGAGATAAAGCATGGCAAACACAAAGATTTTATAGTGGTTCGGTGTATCCAAAACCTACGTCTACTCCCAAGCTTCACTTGGGTCCACACTATAATCCAATTGATTACAATCGAGTTGTTTTACAAGCTCACAACTCAAACTTGTTGTTTTTCCGGGGTCACAACGAACCCAGCCAGTTTTTCCGGGCTCACCAGCACAAAACCCAACCACAAGCTAACCTTAGCTTGTCCCAAGGTATACTACCTCCACTAATTCAATCTCCTGATTGAATTAGTAAACAACAATTTGAAAATAAAGTTTACAATATAGACAGCTCCTTAATGAGCAAATATGCAATTAAATAAACAAGGGTAAGAAAAGCCTGTTTGAAGTGAATTTGATTTGAGCTTTTCTTCTTTTCCTCTTCTCCTTTGAAATGTTGAATCAGGCCTCAGCTCAGATTCTTCACAAAAATTGCAGTTGAGAAGTTGGGGAAAAATAGGGCTTTTGCTTCCTTTTTTTCACTTGGAAAATCCTTCAATTTTGAACTTGAATGCCTTGGATTTCACTTTGGACTCTCTTGGATTGGTTGATGTAAGCTCTGAGTCTTTCCTTTTGATTTCTCTCTCAAGATTTTTGGATTTTTCACAAATATTTTCATTTTCTTTTTATTTTTCTTTCATTTTTCAAATGGATGGTTCCTCTTTTTATAGATCCCTTAATCTAAGATTAGGTGGAAAAAATAGCTGTTGCAGAGTAGTTGGATTGCTTCTACAGACAAGAAAAATAGCCATTAGAGATTAGGTGAAAAAATCTTACCGTTGAAGTCCATTCTGACATTTGAAAAATCCATTCCTGACAGGTTGGAGTTGGCTCCAACTTTTTAGGTGTCGGCTCCAAATTGGGGTGTCCAAAAATAGTAATAAAAGTTCGTTGAGGAGTCGGCTCCAAAAAAGTTAAGTGTCGGCTCGGCGTTGGGAATCGGCTCCAGAATCCAAGAGTGTCGACTCTAACTTTGTCTAAAAAGTATGTTCTCTATTCTCAGGTTAGAGTCAGCTCCAGAAACTTAGGTGTCGACTCCGGAATTCTCAGGTGTTGGCTCCCGATCTCCAGGTGTCGGCTCCGGAAATTGATGCAGAAGCCACTTCTCTGTATCTCAGGTTGGAGTCGGCTCCGAAACTTTAGGTGTCGACTCCGGACCATGCTGAAAATGTAGACAGGTTCTGATATGCCTTGGGGTCGGCTCCTGACTGTTTGGGTGTCGACTCAAGTTCTGAACTTACATATTTTCTTTTCAATTTTGATTCAAAACTCATTTCCTTACACCTTTTGACTGATTAAACATTTTTAATCCCTGAAACACTTATTAAATTTATTAGAAACATAGTAAATATACTCATGTCTTTTGTTAATCATCAAAATCAATACTTGGGTCAACAATCTCCCTTTTTGATGATGACAAAAACATGAGTATATGCATGATTAAACAATAGAGTTCAAATCAAATTTCTCAATTTTAAGTTCTCATAGTTAAGCTCCCCTGAATGAGGTAGCTCCCCCTATGATACTCAATTTAACATCTTCTCTCCCTTTATCATTAAACTTAATGAGCATATCAATTAAGGTCATTTAAGGCTTGATACTTATTAAACCTTGATACTCATTAAAATTATCTCATCGAAACTACTTGATACCAATTAATTAAGCTTATTTGTTCCAATGCATATACAATCTTCTCTCCCCCTTTTTTGTAATCAACAAAAAGGTTTTAGAAAAGATTCAAGTTTAATTGATCTTTCTCAAAAGAACAATCAAATTGTATTTCAAAATACGAGTAATTCATTCATTTCATCATCAAAATACATTACATTTGATAAAAAGTAAACATTTTACATCAAAAAGAACTTCATTTCATCAACCTTCATTACATTGAAAGTAACTTCATTTCATCAAAAAAATTTCATAATATCAAAGAAACTTCATTATATCAAAAGAAACTTCATTACATCAAACTTCATTACATTAAAAGTAACAAAAGTATTTAATGTTCTAAGAAGTCTTTGCAATTCTTCTACAATTTTTCCCATTCCTTCACTTTGAGTTCTGACAAATTCCTTCAGTCTTCTATCAACAAATCCACATGCAGTAATAATTTTGTCTTGAAGCTCTGCATTGCATTTGGAATAAGTTTTAGAATCTCCTTCAATATCTTTAAGTTCCTCAAAAATGTTCTTGAGATCATTCTTTAAGCTTCTGAGGAAGATTCAAGGTTGACTCAATTTTGTTTACTCTTCATCCAAAGAATAAAACATTTCTCTTAAATTCATCAAACTATTGTCAATTTTAGTTTTCATCTCTTCCTTGTGAGTAGCAAATAGACTTTTAAGTTGTTCTAACTGAATATCAAAAAAATTGGTAGAAGCTTGAACAAATAAACTTAAAGCAGGTGCATGAGCTGCTGAAGGTGCAGAGCTACTAGGTCCTGGCGAGATATGTCTCACAGAGGGTCTAGGTGCAGTAGCTCCAACATCAGTAGCTCTTTCATCCAAGAGACTTTTCCTTTCCCAAATTCCATCCTTCTTTACAAATCCCATTCTATGCACAGTTGCTAAACTATAGTAATCTGTGCCTTAAATTCTTTTTGGGCTCATTTTCAGAAATAACAACACCTTGACTCTGAAATGCCAAAGTCAATATCCATCATAGGGTAAAGTAGATCTTTTCTTATTTCTAGCCTCAGCCATATACCAAATCATCATACCAGCAAATTAATTTGCTAAAAATACTGTCCATAATTACAATGTCTCGCTCTGAGACATACTCAAACCCAGTCTTGGGAAATAAAATCCTACCACAGATATTATGAAGTAGTCTTAACTCAAGAGGCAACTGGTTTGCCCTAATTTCTTCAAATTCAGTAACTTCTCTTCCTAGCATCCTTGATAAAGCATTTGATCTCTCACTGTGAATGCTTCCAGCAAGCCAGTAACAGGAATCCCTAAAAGATTTCCTAAATTCTGAGGTTAGTGAATCCTTTTCCCTCTTACTAAACTAACTATTCCTCCATCTCCTTTAGACAATTGAAATAAAATTCCTTAACTAAGGCTGGATAAGTAGGTAAATCAAGGGAACATACCTTATCCCAACCTAGTTCTTAACTGCTGCCCAATGGTAAAACCTTCTTCCTCAAAGAAATGAAATCTACCTTCTACCCATTGTGATTACTCGGCCTACTAGAGTGTCGATTTGAGGTGAGGAGGGGCTTGGAGCAGCACTTGGTGTGGATGACGAGGAAGAGGACGAAGAACTTGGCGAAGGCTGCCTTGCTGGATGCCTCACTGTCCATTTTTCGGTCGTCACCACTCCACCAAACACGATCCCCTATGTTTGGGTGCCATTGAGAGCTAAAGAGAGGTTAATTTGAGATATTTGGGTTTTGGGAAGAGTTGGAGAGAGTTTGGAAGAATTAGGAGTCGATTGAAATGAACGAGGAGTCGACTCTGCCCTAATAGTTAACCTGGGACCACTTGGAGTCGACTCCCGCAAAGCGAGGTGTCGGCTCCAGTCGCTAACATAGTCAGCGCTCGAACTGGAGTCGGCTCTTAAGCGGGTGTCGGCTCCAAGGTCTCAGACCGTGAGTGACACAGACAAGGTGTCGACTCTACAAATTGAGGTGTCGACTCCACTGACAGTTTAAAAAAAAAAAGAGTTTCAAACATCTGAAACTTGTCAAAATAAAATCAATAAATTTTGGATAAAATCTTTGGAATGTAGAGAATCAAATTGTTCAAATGTCTAGATAAATTGTCCTTAAAATCATGAGAGAAATTTCAAGAAATTGATTGAATTCTAGATAATCATTCCTTAGGGGTTTCAAAATCATTCCAAAGGATCACAAATCCCTAATTCTCCTCTAAGATAACAAAATCTCTTCACTCAAGGGTTTTGTAAATATGTCAGCTAATTGTTCTTCAGTACAAACATAATCAAGACAAATTCACCATTAGCTACATGTTCTCTAATAAATGATATCTAATTTCAATGTGTTTAGTTCTTGAATGTTGTATTGGATTTTTAGTTAAATTTATTGCACTTGTATTATCACATCTAATAGGAGTTTTATCAAGTGTTATGCCATAATCTTCAAGTTGTCGCTTAATCCAAAGGATTTGAGCACAGCAACTTCCAGCTGCAACATATTCAGCTTCAGCAGTAGATAATGCAACTGAATTTTGCTTTTTGCTAAACCAAGAGATTAAGTTACTTCCTAAAAATTGACATGCACCACTTGTACTTTTCTATCTAATTTACATCCAGCATAATCAGAATCAGAATAAGCAATCAAATTTAATGTTGAGTCTCTAGAATACCATAATCCTACATTTTTAGTTCCACTTAGATATCTTAGTATTTTTTACAGCAATTAAGTGAGATTCTTTAGGTTCTGATTGAAATCTAGCACATAGACAAACAACAAACATGATATCAGGTCTACTTGCAGTTAAGTAAAGTAGAGATCCGATCATACCTCTATAATTTTTGATCAACTTTCTTACCATCTTCATCTTTGTCTAATTTGCATGAAGGACTCATAGGTGTTCCAAGGGGTTTGATTGATTCCATTCCAAACTTCTTGAGAATTTCTTTGTGTACTTTGTTTGGTTGATGAAAATCCCCTCTTTGCTTTGCTTGATTTGTAGTCCTAGGAAGAAGTTGAGTTCTCCCATCATGCTCATTTCGAATTCACCCTGCATTAACTTAGCAAATTCTTGACACAAAAGATTGTTAGTAGCACCGAATACAATATCATCTACATATATTTGTACTACTAATAAATCTTTATCTTTTCTTTTCAAAAATAGGGTTTTATCAACATTTCTCTAAAAAATTATTTTCAATTAGAAATTTGCTTAACCTATCATACCAAGCTCTAGGTGCTTGTTTTAAACCATATAGTGCTTTGTGTAATTTAAAAACATGATTTAAAAATTCATGATCTTCAAAACCAGGTGGTTGTTTTACAAAAACTTCTCATTTATAAAACCATTTAAAAATGCACTTTTAACATCCATTTGAAATAAATTGATATTCATATGACATGCAAATGCAAGTAATAATCTAATTGCTTCTAATCTAGCTACAGGTGCAAAAGTTTCATCAAAATCAATTCCTTCTTCTTGATTATATCCTTTTGCAACTAATCTAGCTTTATTTCTAATTACTATGCCATTTTCATCTAATTTATTTCTAAATACCCATTTAGATCCTATAACTGAATGACCTTTAGGTCTATCAACTAAGGACCATACATTATTCCTAGTAAATTGATTTAATTCTTCTTGCATAGCTAGCATCCAATTACTATCTTTTTCAGCTTCTTCAATAGTTTTAGGTTCAATTTGAGATACAAATGCAAGATGATTATTGATATTTCTCATAGATGATCTAGTTCTTACTCCTTGAGATGGATCACCTATAATCAATTCCTTTGGATGACCATAGGCATATCTCCAATCTCTAGGAAGATCTATATCATTATGATTAGTATCAATAACATCAACCCTAGGTGAATCATCATCTTTAGCTTCTTGTTCATGATCTGAAGATACATCTATATTTAATTTTTTAATATCTCTTTCTAGCAAATTTGTATCTTCCTCATCATCAATCTTTTCTGAACTTGATGCTAAAGACTCATCAAAAACTACATGAATAGATTCTTCTACAATTAAGTTTTTCTTGTTAAATACTCTATAGGCTTTACTAGTTGTTGAATATCCTAAGAATATGCCTTCATCAGATTTTGCATCAAATTTTTCAAGATTATCTTTACCATTATTATGAATAAAACATTTACAGCCAAATGCATGAAAATAACTAATGTTTGGTTTCCTATTATTCCATAATTCATAAGGAGTTTTCTTAAGAATTGGCCTAATTAGGGCTCTATTAAGATGTAACATGCCGTGTTTATAGCTTCCGCCCAAAAGTATTTTGGTAGGTTGCTTTCACATAGCATGGTACGGGCCATGTCTTCTAAAGTTCTATTTTTCTTTCTACAACTCCATTTTGTTGTGGTGTTCTAGGTGCAGAAAAATTATGATGAATGCCATGTTCAATGCAGAAATTTTCAAATAAGTGATTTTCAAATTCTGTGCCATGATCACTTCTAAGAGACACTATGGTGTTGTTTTTCTCATTAGTGACTTTCTTGAAGAATTTCATGAAATAGAGAAAGTCTCATCCTTATGAGCCAAAAATAATACCCAAGTGAATCTAGAATAATCATCTACTATCACAAGACCATATTTCTTTCCTCCTAGACTAGTGGTTCTAGTAGGTCCAAAAAGGTCCATGTGAAGTAGCTCTAGTGGCCTAGAAGTGGAAACAACATTTTTAGATTTGAAAGAGTTTCTAGTTTGTTTTCCAAATTGACATGCATCACAAATTCTGTTATTTTCAAAATCTAACTTTGGAAGTCCTTTAACTAAATCCATTCTAATTAATTTTGAAATTAGGTGTGTGCTTGCATGACCTAATCTACGATGCCATAGCCATCCAATCTCATTACATTAGCATTATTAGCAACTAAGCAATGATTACTAGTAGACAAATTGTCTAAATCAATTAAGTATACATTGTCATTTCTATTACCAACAAATATAATGCTATTGTCAATGGGATTAGAAACAGTGCAGATAGAAGCTTCAAATGAAACTTTGAAACCTTTATCACACAATTGGCTAATACTAATTAAATTATGCTTTAAACCATCTACATATAAAACATTTTCTATAAAAGTAGAGGGAGTTATTTGAATTTTACCAAATCCCATAATTTGGCCTTTACCATTGTCTCCAAATGTAACAACTCCTCCTCTTTTATCTTCAAGGGTGATGAATTGCTCCTTGTCACCCGTCATGTGCCTTGAGCAGCCGCTATCAAGATACCACTTTCGTTTTGATCTTTTGGCCGCAAGACACTCCTGCAAAGTAATCAAATCTTATGTTTAGGTACCCAAGCTTTCTTGGGTCCTTCATGGTTAGTAGCAATAAAGATTGTTCCTTTCGGAACCCATATTTTCTTTCCTTTAATACTTAAATTCTTATTAATTTTTCTAAATTGCATTCATAGCTTTATGTCCTTTCTTGTTACAGCAATAACATGAAACATCATTTTTATCTTGTTTCTTTATAAAGAAATTTTTAACATACTTTTGTTTCTTGTTAGGCCTATAACCTAATCCAGCTTTATCAAATACAGCTCTTTGATTACTCAATAGCAAATTAAGTTTTTCAGAGCTATATGTAAATTTATCAACTATATTTTATATTTATCAACTTCTTTCTTTAAGCTAACATTTTCATTAGAAATTAATTCTTTTTCTTTTAAAAATTCTTATTTTCAGATTTTAGTTCTTCAACTTCATGAGTTAGTTTATCCTTTTCTTTGCAAGATTTAAATTATCATTTTTTAAAGATTTTCTTTTCTTTTTCAAAACTTTAAAATCACTAACTAATTCATTAAATGCATCAATAATTCTTCAAAGTAAAGTCATGAGTTTCAGTACTTACCTCATCGTCATTTGCCATAAAGCAAATGTTTGCAACTTCCTTTTGTTCCTCCTCGGATGAGGATTCTTCACTATCGCTCCATGTTGCAACATATGCCTTCTTCTTCTTTTTGTAGGCTTTTTCAATTGAGGACATCATATCTAAAGTGCCCCGGTTTCTTACATTCATAACATATGAGGGGGTCTTTCTCTTTGTCCTTGTCCTTCTCTTTTTCTTTTTCACCTTCCATTTTTGTTCCATACTTTTTCTTGTGGAAGGGTCTCCTTCTTTGCATAAACTTTTAAACTTCTTTGCAAGAAGGGCTGTCTCATCATCTTCCTCTTCTTTCTCACTGCTGCTTGTTTTCTTTTCTGCAGCTTTAAGGCAATGTTTCTTCTTTTTGACTTCTTCCTCTTGATGTTGCTTCATGGTCAGTTCATGGGTCATCAATGATCCAAGTAGCTCCTCCAAAGGTAAGGTATTAAGGTCTTTGGCTTCTTGGATTGCAGTTACTTTGCTTCCCATGATCTTGGAAGAGACCTAAGAATTTTACGAACCAATTCAGAGTTAGTATAGGTCTTACCAAGACTTTTTAGACCATTTACAATATCAGTAAATCTAGTGTACATGCATGTGATAGTTTCATTTTGTTCCATGCTAAACAATTCATACTTGTGCACTAGAATATTAATTTTAGATTCTTTAACTTGATTAGTACCCTCATGGGTAACTTCTAGTCTATCCCAAATTTCTTTTGCAGAAATACATGTAGAAATTCTATTAAATTCATTAGCATCTAAAGCACAATATAAAACATTCATGGCTTTTGCATTAAGCTGAGCCATTTTCCTATCGTTCTCATTCCAATCCCTTTCGGGTTTAGGAACTATTGAACCATCTACTAATGTGTGGGTGTGCTAGGTCCATTAGTGATTACACTCCAAGTTCATAATCTAAAGCTTGAATAAAAATTCTCATTCTAGCTTTCCAATAAGAATAATTTGAACCATTAAATAAAGGAGGTCTATTAGTAGATGACCTTCAGCAAATGAAGATCCAGCTTGAGCTGCCATTTGGATCTTTAACTCTTGATCGTTGGATCAAACAAGAAATGAGCACAAGCTCTGATACCAATTGTTGGCCCAGATGGCAACCCAAGAGGGGGGGTGAATTGGGTTCTTTAAAAATTTAACACTTTAAAACTATGTTCCTGATTTGAAAGTGGTTGAGTGCAATGAATAGATAAATGCTAAGCACAAATAAATGAGATAGAGAGAGACAAAGCACAGAAAACACAAAGATTTTATAGTGGTTCGGTGTATCCAACACCTACGTCCACTCCCAAGCTTCACTTGGGTCCACACTATAATCTACTTGATTACAGTCGAGTTGTTTTACAAGCTCACAACTCAAACTTGTTGTTTTTCCGGGGTCACAACGAACCCAGCTGTTTTTTTGGGCTCACCAGCACAAAACCCAACCACAAGCTAACCTTAGCTTGTCCCGAGGTATACTACCTCCACTAATTCAATTCCCTGATTGAATTAGTAAACAACAATGAAAATAAAGTTTACAGTACAAGATAGCTCCTTAATGAGCAAATATGCAATTAAATAAACAAGGGTAAGAAAAGCCTGTTTGAAGCGAATTTGATTTGAGCTTTTCTTCTTTTCCTCTTCTCCTTTGAAATGTTGAATCAGGCCTCAGCTCAGATTCTTCACAAAAATTGCAGTTGAGAAGTTGGGGAAAAACATGTCTTTTGCTTTCCTTTTTTGTTCACTTGGAAAATCCTTCGATTTTGAATTTGAATGCTTTGGATTTCTCTTTAGACTCTCTTGGATTGGTTGATGTAAGCTCTGAGTCTTTTCTTTTGATTTCTCTCTCAAGATTTTTGGATTTTTCACAAAATATTTCCTTTTCCTTTTTCTATTTTTCTCTCATTTTTTAAACGGACGGTTCCCCCTTTTTATAGATCCCTTAATCCAAGATTAGGTGGAAAAAATAATCATTGCAGAGTAGTTGGATTGCTTCTACACACAGAGAAAAATAGCTGTTAGAGATTAGGTGGAAAAATATTACCATTGGAGTCTATTCTGACATTTGAAAAATCCGTTCCTAACAGGTTGGAGTCGGCTCCAACTTTTCAGGTGTCGGCTCCAAATCGGGGTGTCCAAAATAGTAATAAGAAGTTCGTTGAGGAGTCGGCTCCGAAAAAGTTAAGTGTCGGCTCGGCGCTATCAGGAGTTGGCTCTGGAATCCAAGAGTGTCAACTCTAACTTTGTTCAAAAAATATGTTCTCTGTTCTTAGGTTAGAGTCGGCTCCAGAAACTTAGGTGTCGACTCCGGAATTCTCAGGTGTCGGCTCCCAATCTCCAGGTGTTGGCTCCGAAAACTGATGCAGAAACCACTTCTCTGTATCTCAGGTTGGAGTCGGCTCCGAAACTCTAGGTATCGACTCTGGACCATGTCGAAAATGTAGAAAGGTTCTGATACGCCTTGGGGTCGGCTTCTAACTGTTTGGGTGTCGACTCTAAGTTCTAAACTTATATATTTTCTTTTCAATTTTGATTCAAAACTTATTTCCATACACCTTTTGACTGATTAAACATTTTAATCCCTGAAACACTTATTAAATTTGTTAGAAACATAGTGAATATACTCATGTCTTTTGTTAATCATCAAAATCAATACTTAGGTCAACACTAAGCCAAATCAACTCCAAATTGTTCCAAATTTCTCTCCACTTCTCTCAAGCTTCCAATCACCTTTGATTCTTAACTCCCTTGATCTCAATGGCCCCCAAATGCCATGCATCCGCCAATGGAGTTGCGGTCACCACCGAAAAACACTCCGTGCGATGCCCGATGAGGCAACCCTCTCCAAGCATGCCATTGACCTCTTCCTCCTCTACTCCAAGTGCTATGCCTACTCCTCCCTCACCTCAAGTTGATTTCGTGGCTAGAAAGGCTATAACCATGGAAAGAAAGGTAGACTTTCAGTTCTTTGACTTTGAGGGCTTTGCTATTGGAAGACAATTAAGGAATATGGGATGGAAAAAGGTCTGCTCACTTGATGTCCCTACTTACCCTGCTTTAGTAAGAGAATTTTACAACAATATCGGTAAAGGAGATGATGGGTTGTTTAGCTATGTGAGAGGCACTCGAGGCCATGTCACTACAAAAATTTTGGGCAATATTTTGAAGATTCTTGTTATTGGAATACTTGCTACTCGCCACAGTGATAGAGGTGAAGCTTTGTTGAGAATGTTGGGAAGAAATTACTAATTTTGAGGATATTATGGTAAATAAATTACCTTTAGAATTGAGACTCCTTCATAACATTTGCAGTAGAGTTTTATTTTTCAAGATCGGGAGATTTGAGTATGTATCTGAAAGAGATATTGTTGTTATGGACTATGTGATGAATGGTTATCCAATTAATATGGCTGGTTTGATGATTGGGTACATGGAAAAGGCCGGGACTAAGAAAAGATCCATCCTACCTTATGGGATGGTTTTGACTTTGATCTTTTGGAACCAAGGGGTGGACATCTTGGAGAATGAGCTTCTAAAGAAGTTAAGGCACATCGACTACTACAATGTCTCCACTTTTCACCACATGGACTTCAGGAAGTTGAATGGTTAATGGCGAAGAAGGCAACAGGTGGCTTGCTAGAACCTGACAGATCAACCAGAGATGATGACGATATTGTTGAAGAGGTCCCTGGACCTTCAATAGCTAGACCATTTGCTCCTAGACCCTCTCTAGCTGGACCGAGCTCCTCAGCACCTCGACTAGTAGCTTCTTCTGGATATTCCCCTGTTTCATCAGCTTTCACACCAGAGCAACTTTTACACATCAAAGAATTAATGATATCTACTCTGGCTTAGCAAGAAAAGAGAATAAATGAGAGCCTTAGGGATCAGTTTTTAATTTTGAAGCAATTGATTTATATTTTAGAAGAAAAAGATGAAAAGATTGAAAGTTCAATCACTTCATCTACTGAGGGCCTAAAGATTGGATTGCAACGCATTTGGATAAAATTAAAAGCATTGCAAGAGAATCAGATGTTTATGCAAAGACTTCTGCAGAACTTCAAGTCAATATCAAGAATGCATCGGAAGCAATTGAAATTTAATGAAAGAATTTTGTAAGACTCAAGTGGAAGGAATGGAAGAGATCTTAGCTAAATTAAAGAGATTTCTGAAGATCAGTTCTATATGAAAGTCTCCTTCCCTTCCTGCTTCTCTAGTTGATCCAAGCCAAGCCAAGCCAGTTCTTCCAATCCAACCAATCAATCCAATCTATCTTAGCTTATCTTTAGATTTTAGGACTTCATAGCTTGTAGTTAGATATTTTCTTTAAGTCAAGTTATATTGTTTCAGTTGTTTCACATTTAGCTTGTACTTAGGGCTTTACTTAAAATGTTATGTTTATTTCACACTTTGTTTGTACTTGATCCTTTGTAATCATGGTATCAGATTATGTATGCATGAAATTTTATGACTCAATGAAATTTCTTTGATCTTTTTGAAATTCTATGATGTTTGATTCTTATTCTGATTGATTTGTATCCCAATCTCAGCAAGGACTACCCTATGCTCTCTTAACCCTTTTGTTGATGACAAATAAGAGGGAGAGAGAGAGTTGTATATGCATATATAATTTAAATAGACTTTAAATAGTATGCACATATTTAGAGGGAGCTATCTTACTCAGGGAAAGCCTATTTGAATTGATAATTTGAATTAAGTTTTGAGATTTGAAATAATATGAATCATTATTGTTGATTTCTTGAAATAGATGAAATGAAGTAATAGTTCAAGATGAATTATATTAAAATTTTGATAATTATCACTCTGATTAAAGAAGTTATTTATATTGCTACTTATGCTTTAATTGATTTTGCATATACTTAATGTTTTTGTCATCATAAAAAAGGGGACCTTTTACAACCCTAGCCTTGCTGGCTAGCTTCTTATTTCACAGGCACAAGGGGGCCTTTCAATCAAACACAAGAGTAGTAGGATTTGATTACAACAAGCTCCTATAATGAGCAGATAAAGCAATGAAATAAACACTTTACATATTTTGAAGAAGCTGGCTTCCTCCTTAAGATGAGCTTTGCACAATGAATGAAACCTTCTTGTGGTTGTTGAAGCTTTGATAGATGCCTTCTTGAATGCACCAGATCTTCTTTGAATGCTCTTCAACCACTTGAGAGAGTAATAAACACTCCACAAATCTCACAATAAATGCTACAGAAAATCTTAATACAAGCTTACAGATTTTTAATATTTTCTCTATTTTTAATAGATTTTTCACTTGATATTTCACATGATTTTTCACTATTTCTTCTCTTCTTTTTCTCCTCTCTTCTCTCTTTCAAATCACCATGCAAATGTGCTATTTATACACACAACAAAAAATCTAGCCATTGCAGATCGTTGTGAGATAGAAGAAAATGAAAATGGAATACAATGAAACGTTGGAAAAATACCCATTGAAAAATTTAGAACATATCGGTCGACCAATTTTTATATATCGATCGCCTAGTTTCATATTCAAAAGAGTTTTAGAGAAAAACCCAAGAGCATATCAAAATCGGTAGTCCAGGTTCAGTGGCTGGTCATCTAATAAAAAGTATTGGTCATCCAATGAAAATATGGTCATCTACTGAAAAGTGTTGGTCATCCAATGAGAATCTAGTCATATAATGATAAGTGTGGTCACTCAATGAACAGTGTGTTAGTGTGTGCCATATATCCAATCGGATTAGATGCTAGTTTGTAGACATTTCTATGCATATGGAATTTGTAATAGAGATTATAAATTGTGAGATCCAAAATTGCACATTATGGTTCGATTCTTTAAGTTTTCCTAGTCGATGACACTGTCGAACGCCGATAAGATTAGCATACATTGCATATCTTTACCCTTGTGGTGAGCAGCTGATCTCGCAAGCTGAAGTATGGAGATACTTGGATAGGTGTATGAATGTTCGTTATTGTAACGATGCATTGGACCCGCATAGATATCCCATATGGATATTCTATATAGTGTCGATGGTTGATCTCTGATGACGATGGTGCGAGTGATCCTTTGACCTTCATTGCACCTCATATGTGGAATATCATGCTTTGACGACATGCAAACATCGCTTTAGCCACGGGTGAAAAATATGGTATCGATTGGGTATGACATGAAGCAGATGAAGGTGGTGTTTGATCAAGACAGGATTCATCTCCCTTGATAGAAAGGGTTATATCCCACGACCACTTGATGGATTAAATTGACTATTAAATCCTTGCAAGGTTGAGTTGGAATTCGAAATGGTTTCGAAGTTCTAATTTATATGAGTCAATTTCTCTGAGATCAAGTAAACAAAGATCAATTATATGGTTGACACATTCTATACCACTGATTGATCTGGGATATGTGACGAAGGGATTGAATCATACGGTAATCGTTCATGGATAGATGTTGATGATCATATCAACAAAACCCTTAACACTTGGATGGTCATGATGCTTTGCTAGAGGCCGCTCATGATCTATAATCATGGATTCTTTGACTTAATCAAAGAGTTGATTTGGTTAAAGAACTGAATTGGACAAGGTGTTGATAAAGTCATCCCTAGGGTCAATATTAGGGACATGATTATTACCAACGTGTCAAGGGACCTAATGGGTCACACGTATTAAGAAGATTTTGGATGAAGTTAAAATGAGAATTAAGTTGGACTTAATTCAAATTAGATGACCAATTAATTAGGATTGGGTTTGACTCAATCTTAATGAGAGAATATGAAATTGATGAATATGATTTATCATAGAGAAAAGAATTTTGTGTTCAAGAGAGAGACCTTTTGTATATGTGATGTACATATAAAATTTATTAATTGGATACTCAATTAGGCTTGATCCATATGATGGCATGATTTGATTCGTGAAAATCCAATTAAATCGAGGGCTGAGATCGTGCCACGTGGAGGATGGATCTATGCCCATGTCATGGACATTACCCATCTCCACGTCATGGAGGAGGAAACACCTATGATTTGGGGCATCATCATGAAGCCAAATCCAAGGTGCGATGTTGGTTTCATTGGATAACTAATTTCCTATTTTTTAGGAATGTAGTTTGGTGGTTGTAATCCTAACATTATCATGATAACACATATCCTAAGTTTGTTAGGATAATTTGTTATAACAAATATCCTAATTTGTTAGGATAATTTGTTATCAACTTGATATGGTTGAATGGTTAGGTGGTTGAAATAAAATCCCCTTTTTATGTAACCATACAACCTCCTTTTTATGTATAAAAAGGAGAGATACCCCCTTCAAGTGACATGCCTAACTCCTTTTTCTCTCTTGGATCCTAACACCCACTCTCTCTCTAAAACATCCTTTCTCTTTCTAGGACATCCCTCTCTCTCTTGATTGATCAAGAATTGATCTTGATCAAGACATTTTTCTTGATTTGGGAAATCAATTGAAAAAGGAAAAGAGGTGCTAGCACTCCTCCCAAGAAGGTTATCATGCAATCCTGGGAGGACAGCATCCAAAGATCTTCGCGTGGATAACCATTAGAGGCCGAACGCATGGACGGCTAGTGGTAAATCATTTACCAGCTTCATCAGGCTTCATCCCCAATAAAGAACACAGGTATGATCTATTATTTAATCATGTGTTTTTTTTTTGTTAACTGAATTTGTTACCTGAGGATCTTGGGCTTTGGAAATTAAATTTGTATTTATTTTTATCTTCCGCTACATGATATATGAATTTGATTCATAAAATATATGTAATTCCCTTCACAGTGTTGGTCATCCAATGAAAATAGTTGGTCATCCAATGAACAGTGTTGGTCATCCAATGAGATGTTTCAGAACAAAGGCCAAGACCAACATGAAATTGGGCATCCAAGACAAGGAGCCGATCATCCAGCCAAAAGAAGCCATGGTTTGGTTTTAATGGAATTTATAGTTTTGTCATTGACTACTTTCAATGGAATTTATAGGATTGTCATTGACTGCATTCAGTAGGATTTACATGATTGCCATTGACTACATTCAATGGGATTTAAAGGATTGTCATTGACTACATTCAATGGGATTTAGACAAGTCTCATGCAATGCTTTGAAAAATAATTTTTACATGATAAATAATTCAAGATAGATTTAGTCATTTGAGAAATGAATGATAAAACATTGAAGAGCCACAATAAAACATTTAGACTTGAAAAAATATTTGGACTTGATAAAACATTTGGACTTAAAAAATATAACCACATTACCTTCATTTTACCTTTGTAATACCTTTCTTTTGATTTGTAGAGTAATCCAATTTGAAGTTACATCATTTTCTTGATAATTCATCTGAAGTTTGTTTAACTAAACCACAAGATCATTAGTATCATACTTAATTATTTTAAATTCATCAAAATCAATATGAGGTCAACACTGATCAATTACCATATTTAAGGGACATACAGCATACTATAGATCTAGTCCTAGGAGCCACTTTGCCTAATCTTCCATATTATAGGATGAATCCCACTAAGCACTTAGAATTACAAAAATAGATTGGAAAACTCCTCAAAAAGGGATTTATTAGGGAAAGTTTGAGTCCATATACAATACTTGCCCTTTTAGCTACTTCCAAGAAAGATAGCACTTGGAGGATGTGTGTTGATAGTCGAGCCATTAATAAAATAATAGTTAAGTACCATTTCTCCATTCCCTATTTTGATGACATGCTAGATATGATGGCCAAAGCAACTATTTTCTCTATGATCAACCTTAAGAGTGGCTATCACCAAGTTAGGATCAGACCCGGGCATCAGTGGAAATAACTTTTAAGACTAAGGATGGTCTTTATGAGTGGATAGTGATGCCTTTTGGATTGTCCAATACTCCTACTATTTTAATGAGGATCATGACCCAAGTTCTAAGAATGTTCGTTGGAAGATTTGTTGTAGTTTATTTTGATGATATTTTGATCTATAGTAGGACTAAAGAAGACCACCTAAGCCTTGTTCGACAAGTCTGTCGAGCCCTTAGGAAAGATTGCCTCTATGCCAATTTGAATAAATACGAGATCTTGACCCATAGAGTCACCTTTTTAGGATTTGTAGTGACCCCTAAAGGAGTATCAGCTGATCTGAAAAAGATTAAGTCCATAGTTGAGTGGCCAGTACCTACTAGTATACATGTATGCGTAGCTTTCATGGCCTTGCTACCTTCTATAAATGATTTATTCATGGATTTAGCTCTATAGTTGCACCCATCACTAATTGCATTAGGAAAGAAACCTTTGAATGGACTAAAGCTGCAAATAAAACCTTCCTAGACATTAAGAAAATGATGACCCAAGCATTCATTTTGAGGTTACCTGATTTTTCAAAGGTGTTTTAGGTTGCTTGTGATGCTTTTGGAGTGGGTATAGGAGGAGTCCTAAGTCAAGAAAGTCATTCCATAACCTTCTTCAGTGAGAAATTGAATGAGGTTAAGCTTAGGTACTCAACTTATGATAAGGGATTTTACATGGTAGTTCAAGCCCCAAGATATTGGAGACATTATTTACTACTGCAAGAATTTATTTTATGCTCTGATCATGAGGCACTCCGATTCCTTAATTCCCAGAAGAAATTGATCCCTAGGTATGGTAAGTGGGTAGAATACATTCAAGCTTACACTTTTGTGTTGAAACACCATGCTGGTACTGAAAAAAGGTTGCTGATGCCCTTAGTCATCGATCTATGCTCTTGAATTATGTTAGGACTAAAATCATAGGATTTGACAAACTAAAAGAAATATGAGACCTATCCTGACTTTAGTGAAATCGATCAATCTGTGAAACAAGGACCATCTAGTTTGCATAGTGAGTATACCCTTCAAGATGGCTACCTCTTTAAGAACAACAAGTTGTGTATTCCTAGGACTTCCCTTAGAGAATTTCTAGTTTGGAAAACCTGCACCTACAAGTTATGTATTTATAGTGGTTCGGTGCCAACCTACACCTACATCTACTCCCCAAGAACACCTTGGGTATTCTACTATCACCACTAGCCTACCTGGCTAGCAAACTTATTTACGGGCACAAGCAATCAAGCCTTATACACTAGCCCTTCAAGCTAGTCTTCTTGTTTATAGGTACAAGGGGACCTTACACACTAGCCCTCCAAGCTAGTCTTCTTGTTTATGGGTACAAGGGGACCTTACACACTAGCCTTTCGGGCTAGCACACTTGTTTACGAGCACAAAGCCTTACAAGATTAAGCACAAGTAATAGAATGTTTGATACAATAAGCTCCTAATAAATGAGCAGATATTCAAGAATAAATACTTAGCAAATTTGAAGAACACTTCTTAAGATGGCTTCTTCCTTTGAGCATTGATAATGCATAAGTAATTATCACTAAACCTATTAATTAATAATTCAACGTACCTATTATTATTTAATATTTTAATATTTTATATAATATTTTATATTAAACCTTATCAATTTAAAGAGCTCGATTTTAGGGAATTTAATGACGCAAACGGCACTCAAATCGGACTTAAGATGAGCCCAAATTAATTTTACATGATTTATATTTAGCACACATCTCAAAGCAAAACGGCACCAACCGCCGAGTTCATCGTCTTCTCACTTTTCTTTTTTCTCCCGATTCTTCTCCTCTTCCAATTTAATCTTTCCTCCACCAATTAAGAATAAATTGATTGGAAATTATCAAATTGGAAGAATAAATTCATATGGAAGGAATTTGATTTATCCGATATCTCCAGGATTTTCTCTGCGCCGATCGTCTCTGCATCCCGCTGGAAACCGTCCGCATCTCGCGTCTAGGCCGCGTATGGGCTTCTACAAATAGCAGCAAGGAGGGGAGCTAGACCATCCGTGGGATCGTGGAGGTTGCTGTTGGAGGAGTTCCATTGCTCTGTTCCAGAAGTCCGAGGTTCTGTTGGAGGAGTTCCAAGGAGGATTGAGAGCCCCGCTGTTCGTCTGTTCACAGAGGCTCTGATTCGTTCGTGAAGGTTGCTCTGGAAGTTGTCCGTGGCTTGGAGGCATATGCAGAGGAGGGACTTCATCCCGTCTTTGGTTTGTTTAGGAAAATTTGTTGCTTTCTTGTTGCCTTCTTAATGTCATAACTTTTAATTTATATGAAATAAAGTTTTATTCATGTTTAATTGTTATTAAATTATATTTAAGTGAAAATAATTTAGACTGATCTATTCTTAAAAGGGACGGGCCGTGATCTACGGGTACGGCCGTGCTCTTATAAGATAGACCATATCTTATTATTTTGCACTACTAATTATCTATTTAGTTAAATTTATAAATTTATTTCAAGATAATCGCTAAAGTCCCTGTGGAATCGATCCCTTACTCTCGCTATTCTAATAGTGAAATTAAGGTGTTTTAATCGTTGCGCTACGACACGCATCAGATTTTGGCGCCGTTGCCGGGGACTTAAGTGTGTTATTTTGAAAAAAAATTAAAAAAAAAAAAATATAAAAATAAAATAAAAAAAATTAGATTAATTTTCTCTTAATTTTTGAATAGTTATTGTCTTTATTTTTTTCTTAATTGTTAGAATTGCATATTTTCTTTTTAACATAAAAAAAATTATTACTTTCCTTTTGCCACAAATCCATTTTAACCTAATCAAATTTTCCTTTTAATTAACTTACCTTAAAAACCTGAAAGAAAACCCTAAGACACCTTCCATAAAATATAATTAACATAAAATATATAAAAAATAATTATTTTATTTCTATGCTTAGATTGACTTAGGTAAATTTATTTTCTGCAAAACTCAAAATTCTTCCATTGACATCTCATAATTTATTAGGAAATTAGAAACCTAATCACAAAAAAAAAAAGTAATTAGATTAATTTTGTTTGATAATTTCAAGAGCTGGACATCTGCTTGTTGCATAGCATTTTCATAATTAACTTTAAGGGCACAAACCCCTAATCAAGATAAGGTGGGGATTTCATCACCCTTCCTTGGCCCACAAACCACATCCTTCATTTGCATTAACCCAAACCTTTAACTCTAAAATTAATTAGACATCAGCCCCTAAGGAACTCGAGCTCAATAGGACAAGGCACCCAAAAGAGTTGGACCGGGTCGAGATTGACTGCTTAACTGGTGTCTAGAAAAGGAAAGGAAAGTGGTTACTTAATTGGTTCCGTTCGCTTACCTAGTAAGCAACGGGGGACCCCCACTGACCTTATCCTTAACTGGCTAGTTGATCAGCTAATTTTTGACTTGGAGGGCTCCAAGGCGGTCTTGGAAGTTAGGAGCTGTCTAGATCTAGGGTAAACCTAGAATAGAGAGTCTAATCTTTGTTAACTTGATTGCTAAGAATTATTAAACCCTAATTAAATTATTCATTGCTCTTAGTTTAGGAATCTTTTAGGATATTTTTTTAGAATCTTCTTTTTCTTCTAATAAAAATTATTGTTTGCTTTAGAGTCATTGGTAGGGTGTATGCTTGGTCGCCGATCGTTGCAACCCAACCTTATACCCTTAGATCCTGAGATAGAAAGAACTATTAGAGCAAACAGACTCAGAATTATGGATCCTAATAACGAAAATAATCAACCACGACAGTTAAAAGAGTATTTCACTCCTTCAAGGTATACCTACTCTCCCTGCATTCAAGTGCCTCCAGTAGAGGCTGCCCAATATGAAATTAAGTCAAGTGTAATCCAAATGTTACCATCTTTCTATGGACTTACAAATGAGGATCCCTACAAACACTTAGATGAATTCTTAGAAATTTGCTCAACTGTCAAGATTCAAAATTTCTCCGATGATGCACTTAGGCTTAAGTTATTCCCTTTTTCCCTAAAAGATAAAGCCAAGTATTGGTTAAATTCATTAGACACTGTTATAATTTCAACTTGGGATCATCTTCAGAGAGAATTTCTTAAGAAATATTTTCCTATAGGAAAAACGAATCAAATTAGAAAAGCCATAACAAGTTTTTCCCAGACAGATGGAGAAATGTTCCATGAGACATGGGAGAGATTCAAAGAACTGATTAGAAAATGTCCACATCATGCTATACCCAAATGGCAACTGGTTCAGTGCTTTTATGATGGTTTATCAGAAAAGCATAGGCAAATGGTTGATGCTTCATGTGGTGGGACATTTATGTTAAAAAATGAACATGAGGCTTGGCAACTCTTTGAGACATTGAGTGAGAATTCATTACATCATATGTCAGTTGCTCGTCGAGACCCTCCCGTAGAACCTAAAAGAGGTGGAATATATGAAATAGGTCATTCTACAGATATCTATACTAAGGTAGATGAATTATCCCATAAACTTGACCGGATTCTACAAGTTGGAAACATCTCTTCCCCATCTACTCAATTACATGAGGTCTGCATAATTTGTTCGAGTCCAACCCATTCTATAGGTGAATGTCCAGCTGCATACCAATTTCCTGAACTTGTTCAAGAGCAAGCCCACCAAGCCCAAACCCGATTAGCTCCTAGAACAGGAAATGATCCATTTTCAAATACTTACAATCCTGGCTGGCGAAATCACCCAAATTTTTCTTGGAAACCTCAACCTGTACCAATTCATCGATCAGACCTAATTATCAAGAAACCAATTTTAGAAGCATGCCATATTCACAATATCCAAACATCCCACAACCTCCACCGAATAATCAGCCTACTTTTGAAGACAAAGTGTTACAAGCATTGAAAGGGCTAGAAATGAATACTCAAATCCTTCACTCCACACACAATCTATTGCAAAACTAGAAACTCAGATAGGTCAATTAGCCACAGCATTCAGTAGAAGGGAGGAGGGTAAGTTACCTAGTCAGCCTATCGATAACCCGAAAGGACAATTCATGGCTGAGGTTCCAATAGTCCTGACAAATTCCCAGAACATGCTAAATCAGTCATGACTCTCAGAAGTGGAAAAACATTGAACCCACCTGAACCAACCCAGAAATTAGAAGTGGCTAAACCAGAAGAGAGAAGAAATGAAAAAGAAAAGGAATTCAATGATCAAGCAATCATACCTAAAGCCCCATTCCCTAGTGCTTTAGAATCTCCTTTGCCTTCAGATAAGAAGAATATAAAAATGAATGAGATGCTTGAGTTATTTAAGCAAGTCCAAATAAACTTACCTCTTCTCGATGCTATCAAGCAAGTTCCAGCTTATGCCAAATTTTTGAAGGATCTATGCACACAAAAACGGAAAGCCAAGACACAAATACCAAAAAAGATCCATTTGACTGAGCAAGTCAGCTCAGTTGTTCAGCAAATAACCCCACCCAAACTAAAAGATCCTGGTACCCCGATTATATCATGTGTCATAGGAAACTTCACAATCAAGAAAGCATTATTAGATTTGGGTGCGAGTGTAAACCTTCTCCCAAGTTCAGTGTATGATTATTTGGATTTGGAGAGTTGAAACCCACGACAGTAACACTACAATTGGCAGATAGATCAGTCAAAGAACCTCGTGGAATATTGGAAGATGTATTAGTAAAGGTGGATGAATTCTATTTTCCTGTCGACTTCCTTGTGTTAGATATGGAATCTAGTGGTAATCCTAACCAAATTCCCATCATCCTTGGAAGACCTTTTCTAGCTACTGCTAATGCATGTATAAATTGTAGAACAGGTGTGATGGATGTATCTTTTGGAAACAAGAAGATGAGATTAAATATTTTTAATGCTTCCCAAGGACCACCTGTGTATGATTTAAATGAAGTAAACATGATAGAGGAAGTAGTAGATAAGAAATTCCAAAGTTTGATTGATTCGGATCCTTTACAAACATGTCTTACACATTTTGGAATAGATGACTTTGATATTGATGAGTATACCAAAGAGATAAACATGTTATTAGAACCACCTAAGTTCGACACCATCCCTCCTTGGACTATAAAATATGAACCACTTCCAACTAAACCAAGTCCTTTAATACCATCCTTGGAAGAACCACCCCAACTAGAATTGAAACCTCTTCCAGATGACTTAAAATATTCATTCCTTGGACCCAATGATACCCTTCCAGTAATCATTGCATCTACCCTAACCTCTGAGCAAGAAGATAAATTGGTAGATGTACTTAAAGAACATAAAGAGGCAATTGGATGGACAATAGCTGATCTTAAGGGAATTGACCCTTCCGTTTGCATGCACCACATTCATAGTGAAATTGAAGCCAAACCACATAGAGACATGCAACGAAGGCTAAATCCAAACATGAGGGATGTTGTTAAGAAAGAAGTAGTAAAATGGCTTGATGCTGGTATATTTATCCAATTTCAGATAGCCAATGGGTCAGTCCAATCCAAGTAGTACCTAAAAAATCGGGTATTACCGTGATTAAAAATGAAAAGGGCGAATCAATTCCTACTCGCACATCAACTAGTTGGAGAGTGTGTATAGATTATCGAAAGTTGAATGCCGTGACTAGGAAAGACCACTTTCCTTTGCCTTTTATCGATCAAATTCTAGAACGGCTAGCGGGACAAAGTTTCTTTTGTTTCTTAGATGGATATTCAGGATACAATCAAGTCCCAGTATTTCCTGCAGATCAAGAAAAGACCACCTTCACTTGTCCCTTTGGAACATTTGCCTTTAGACGTATGCCATTTGGTCTTTGTAATGCACCAGCCACTTTCAACGATGTATGATGGCCATATTTTCTGATATGATTGGTCAATTTTTGGAAGTATTTATGGATGATTTTTCAGTTTTTGGTGCATCATTTGATAGCTGCCTCGAGAACTTGACTAAGGTACTGAAACGATGTATGGAAATGAATTTAGTCCTAAGTTGGGAGAAGAGCCATTTTATGGTTCGTGAGGGAATTGTGCTTGGACACATTGTTTCAGAGAGAGGTATTGAGGTTGATAAAGCCAAGGTTGAATTGATCTCAAATCTACCACCCCCAACCTCAGTTAAACAAGTACGATCTTTCCTTGGTCATGCTGGTTTTTATAGACGTTTCATCAAAGATTTCAGTAAAATTTCTCGACCATTGTGTAATTTGTTGACCAAGGATAGTTCTTTTAATTTTGATAAAGATTGTCTAACAGCCTATAACATCCTTCGAACTGCTTTGACCACTGCACCATTATCAAGCCCCCAGATTGGACCATACCTTTGAAATCATGTGTGATGCTTCTGATTATGCTGTAGGGGCAGTTCTAGGACAGAAACTCAATCGAGAACCCCATGTAATTTATTATGCTAGCAAAACTCTTTCAGATGCACAAATGAACTATACTACCACTGAAAAAGAATTACTAGCAGTTGTGTTTGCCCTAGAAAAGTTTAGATCATATCTGTTAGGGTCTAAAGTTTTAGTTTATTCAGATCATGCAGCGTTGAGGCATCTTTATCAAAAAAGGATACAAAACCCAGACATTAGATGGATCCCTACTACAAGAATTTGATCTAGAAATCTTAGATAAGAAGAAAATATGGTAGCAGATCATATCTCTAGGATCTCAGTGGAATACAATAAAGAAATAATCAGAGATAGTTCCCTGATGAGCAATTATTCTCAATTTCCCATAGCAGTCTTCCCTGGTTTGCCCACATTGTGAATTATTTGGCAACAGGAAAAGTACCTTCCCACTGGACAAAACAAGAAAAAGATAGATTTTTCTCACAAATCAAATATTACTTTTGGGAAGACCCTGAATTATTTAAGTACTGTTCAGATCAGGTGATTAGGCGATGTGTTCCCGAAAGTGAATTCAAAAGTATACTTAACTTCTGTCATTCTCTTGCCTGTGGAGGACATTTTAGTGGAAAGAAAACTGCAGCAAAGGTACTGCAAAGTGGGTTTTATTGGCCAACTCTTTTTAAAGATGCACATGAATTTAGCCGTAATTGTCTCCAATGTCAACAAACAGGAAATATATCTCGAAAAGACATGATGCCCCTAAACCCTATCTTGGTTGTAGAAATTTTTGATGTATGGGGTATTGATTTTATGGGCCCATTTCCTTCCTCTTTTGGATTTGAATACATTCTAGTGGCAGTTGATTATGTGTCAAAATGGATTGAAGCCATGGCAACTCGAACCAATGACCATAAAGTTGTAATCAAGTTTATTCAGCATAATATCCTTAGTCGTTTTGGATGCCCAAGGGCTATAATTAGTGATGGGGGTACACATTTCACGAATAGACACTTTGAAGGATTAATGAACAAATATGGAATTACTCATAAGGTAGCTACACCTTATCATCCCCAAACTAGTGGCCAAGTTGAAATATCAAATAGAGAAATTAAAATATCCTTGAGAAAACGGTGAGACCTGATAGGAAAGATTGGTCAGAACGTTTGGATGATGCATTATGGGCTTATCGTACTGCATTTAAAACTCCCATAGGAATGTCTCCTTAGGCTCGTATTTGGAAAAGCCTGCCATTTACCTGTAGAATTGAACACCGTGCATTTTGGGCTATCAAGCAATTTAATTATGATATGAAAAATGCAGGTGTCAATAGAAAACTTCAATTGAATGAGTTAGAAGAGCTACGAAATGAGGCATATGAGAGCTCAAAAATTTATAAAGAACGAACCAAAGCATATCATGACAAATTTATTAGTAGAAAAATTTTTGAACCAAATCAAAAAGTATGGCTTTACAATTCAAGATTACACCTTTTCCCTGGAAAACTTCGTTCACGATGGAATGGACCTTTTATAGTAACTCAAGTATTTCCCCATGGAGCTGTAGAGCTTAAAGACCCCAAGCAAGGAAATACATTCAAAGTAAATGGCCAACGTTTGAAACCATATATAGAAGAAATTAATGATGGAGAAGTTGTTGAATCAATTGATCTTGTGAACCCAACACTATCATAATAAGTAGCACAGTCTGGCTGAAGACTTTAAACTTAGCGCTCTTGGGAGGCAACCCAGTTTATTAGTTATTTTTAACTTTCTGTTCTTTTAGTATGTTCTTTTAGTATGACCAGAGAAGAGCAACAGAAGCAGATTGAAAGAAGATGGCAACAATGAAACTTCCAACCTTCAAATACTCTACCAGGTAGTATCTTTCCTTGAAATTAATTTTTCTTCCATTAGGGACAATGGAAATTAAGTTGGGGGGGGGGGGAAAAAGAATAAGTAAATCCTCGAGTAAAACTATAATCAGATGTGTACCAAATTCTGTCTCGATTTGAAGTTAATCAAGCAGTCTATTAATGATTAATGGTTAGATTATTTTTGAGATACTGAGGAATAAATTATTAAGAAAACCTAATAAAAGGTAGGGTTTAGCCCAGAAAAATTTTTAGAATAATTTCAGACCCTTCTGACCACTGATCTTAATAGTACAATCTACTTAATAAGGGTATGGGTGAAAATGTTCATTTAAAAAAAAATCTCTCTTAAAGTTAATAAATTAGGTTCTTAGCATTTTTCACTAAGTAACCGGGCCCCGTCACCTAAGAAAGTGATGTTGTTCGCGTAAAAAGGTGAGAATGTAAAAGAACCTAAGTAAAGTCAGTCCTACCTAAAGCCTTTTTGACTCGAGTCAGTAAGTCTGAGGGGTGTTTTACACCTAATGCCCTAAAACCAATTGGTTTGGGAGCCATTGGCCTAAAGCTCGCTACAAGGGTTAATTAGAAAGCAAGGGGTTAGGACATTGCACTGACTTTACACATAAATAAATAAATATGGGAACCAAAAGTACAAAAGACATTACACCCAACCCAAATTAAGTTAGAAGACTTAATCAGAGAAGTGAAAGTTGGTGAAGGAAAGACTTCTATAAATTCTTATGGACTACACTCTATCACTAAATGGGTAAACTTAATAATCCAATGAAGTACCTCCCTTATGATCTAACCATAAATTTTTAAGAAGAACCGTAAGATAACTATCAATTCTTGGACTAGCTTGGTACATATTTCTAAATTCCTTATTTACTCGAGGACGAGTAAGATTCAAGTTGGGGGGAGTGATAAACATAAATAATTATCACTAAACCTATTAATTAATAATTCAACGTACCTATTATTATTTAATATTTTAATATTTTATATAATATTTTAGGTAAAACCTTATCAATTTAAAGAGCTCAATTTTAGGAAATTTAACGACACAAACAGCACTCAAATCGGACTTAAGATGAGTCCGAAATTGATTTTACATTGATTTATCCGTTTTAGCACACATCTCAAAGCAAAAACGGCACCAACCGCCGAGTTCATCGTCTTCTCATGTGGACTTTCTTATTTTTCTCTCGATTCTTCTCCTCTTCCAATTCAATCTTTCCCCCCACCAATTAAGAAATAAATTGGATTGGAAATTATCAAATTGGAAGAATAAACGTCATATGGAAGGAATTTTGATTTCATCCGCAATATCTCTGGGATTTTCTCTGCGCTCGATCGTCTCTGCATCCCAGCATTTAATATGGAAACAGGACGTCTAATATGGAAACAAGATTGCATCTGGGCCGCGTCTAGGCCGCGTCTGGGCTTCTACAAATAGCAACAAGGAGGGGAGCTGGGGGGGGGACCATCCATGGGATCGTGGAGGTTGCTGTTGGAGGAGTTCCGTTGCTCTGTTCCAGAAGTTGTCCATGAGATCGTGGAGGTTGCTGTTGGAGGAGTTCCAAGGAGGATTGAGAGCCTTTGAGAGAACAGAGGCGCTGTTCGTCTGTTCACAGAGGCTCTGATTCGTCCGTGAAGGTTGCTCTGCTCCCAGAAGTTGTTCGTGGCTTGGAGGCGTATGCAGAGGAGGAACAAAGACTTCATCCCGTCTTTGGTTTGATTTAGGAAAAATTTGTTGCTTTCTTGTTGCCTTCTTAATGTCATAACTTTTTAGTTTATATGAAATAAAGTTTCTATTCATGTTTAATTGTTATTAAATTATATTTAAGTAAAATAATTCAGACTGATCTATGCTTAAAAGGGATGGGCCGTGATCTACGGGTACGGGCGTACTCTTATAAGATAGACCATATCTTAATTATTTTCCACTACTAATTATCTATTTAGTTAAATTTATAAATTTATTTTAAAATAATCGCTAAAGTCCCTGTGGAATCGATCCCTTACTCTCACTATTCTATTAGTAAAATTAAGGTATTTTAATCGTTGCACTATGACACGCATCAAGCACACCGGAGCACCAATAATGCCTTTGATTGAAGCTTGAATGCTCTTCAAAGAATGGTTGTTGGAGCTTGAATCACCACGCCAAGAATTAGAAATAAATGCACTTTGGTGGCTTTGAAACAATGAATGTAACTCTCCAATAAACCAAGAATAAATCTCTCTTCCAAATAATTCTTTTCACAAAGATTTTCAACAAGATTTTCACTCTATTTTTCACACAATTTTTTACTCTTTTCTCTTTCTTTTTTTTTTTCTATTTTTCTTCCCTCTTTCTTGCTCAAGAATAACTAATTAACAGCTCAATATATATAAGAAGAAAAAATATATCCATTGCACATTACCGTTGTGAAAAAGAGAAGAGAGAGTGAGTGAGAGAGAGAAAATTGGCCAAGAGAAGGCCATGAAAAGAAAATTTCAAATGGTAATAATAGATGAAGTAGAAATCCATTCCACAACAATTAGAAGCCAGGTAAAGGAACCAACCGAAGGAAGCAAGAAGTTGGCATTCCAAAAATGCAAATCGGCATTCCAACATCTATCCAAAAAGAAGCCAGCCGATAGAATTTAAAAGTTGGCATTCCAAAATTCTTAAATTAGCATTCCAAGGAAAAGTTGGCATTCCAACCTTGATTCCAAAAGCCATCAGCCGAATGAAGAGTGTTGGCATTCCAAAATTCCCAAATCACCATTCCAAGGAAAAGTTGGCATTCCAACCTTTGAATCACAGGAAAAAGCAATCATGAGCTCATGAAGATTAGCATGCCAAAAAGACAAGTTGGCATTCTAACTTAAAGCTCTTAAACTTCCAATAGAGGGCATTAAAAATCTGGCAGCCCATCACAAAATTTTGGTCATCCAATAACTATTTAAAAAATAGTTTTAGCACTCATTCAACTCCAAGAAAATATTCACAACACATAAAGGCTAAATAAAACTTTATAGAATAAAGATTTGATTGCAGAGATTGCAAGAATGATTTGTAAAATAATTAAATCCAATTCAAGATAGTGCAAATATAATTAAATTTGAAAGTCATTTTGTCAAGTGAACCATCCAAATATAAAACACATAAAAATCATCCAGTGATTATGAAATCCAAGTCCTTTGGAAAAATAATTTAATCGCTCCAAACCTTTTAAAAATAATTTAAATTGTAAAGTGTTGGGAATTATATAATCTATATATGAATCAAATTCATGAAAATATACAAGAAGATATAATATATAATTTCCAGATACCCAGAATCCTTAAGAACAGATTCATTAAATCTCAAATAAAATCTAAAATATTAGATTTATTCATACCTGAGTCCTTTATCGATGTAGAAAAGGATGAAGCCGGTGAATCCTCTGCCACTAGCCGTCCACGTGTCTGGCCTCTAATGGTGATCCACGTGGAGAAGAGTGGATGAAGACCTTCAAGGTATGAAGATGACACTTTGGAAGAGAGGGGTGCTAGCGCCTCTTGAATCCCCTTATAGAAATACAAAAGATATTTCTGAAGATCTAAAAGATCTAATCTTTTTTCTTCTGAAGATCTAAAAGATCTAATCTTTTTCTTCTCATGCTCTCACTTCCTAGGAGGAACCATATTTATAGGGTGAGAAAGAAACGTTCCAAGGGAGAAGAAGAGACATCTTTTCATGGTAACGACATGGTAACGTTAATCCAAAGAAACAGAAGAAATTCCCATTCTCATGGTAACATCATGGTAATGTTAATCCAAGAAAACATATGAAACTCTCATTCTCATGATAACGTTATGGTAACGTTAATCCAAGTGTCACAATCTCAGCCTTTGAAATTAGGAGTTGGTTATCTCATAGCTACATGCCCCAATTTGTACGTGTTCATCATCGAACCATAAAGATTCATCATGCCTCATCCCATAGGCATGATTCCATCTTCACATGGCTGAGATTGGCCATCCATACCCGAATAATCAGAGCCATCCATCACATGAATCAAGTCATATTTGGGTATCCAATTATTTGTTCATCATATGCACAAATAATTTCTTCTTAACATACTTTCTACTATAATGGATCATATCCATTATTATTTTATCTTATTTAAATTGGGTCTCACCCAATTATTTAATTGATCATCTTATCTAAATTAAATCTAATTTAATTCTCATTTTAATTCATCCAAAATTCTGCTTAATGCGTGTGACCCATTAGGCCCTTTAACATGTTGGCAATAATTATGTCCAATCATAGACCCTAGGAATGATTGGACAACTCTTTGTCCAAGTCAACAACATGATTATAGATCATGAGAGGCCTCTAGCAAAGCATCATGACCACCCAACCACTAAAAGTTTTGTTGATGTGACCATCAACAACACCTATCCATGAACGGTTACCATATGATCAAATCCTTTCTTTACATATCCTAGATCAATCAGTGGTATGGAATGTGTCAACCCTGTAATTGATCTTTGTTTACTTGATCTCAAGAAAATTGACTCATATGAATTAGAACTTCAAAACCATTTCAAATTCCAACTCAACCTTGCAAGGATTTAACAATCAATTTAATCCATCAAGTGGCCGTGGGATATAACCCTTTCTATCAAGGGAGACTAATCCTATCTTGATTAAACACTATCTTCATGTGCTTCATGTCATACCCAACTGACACCATATTTGCCATCCGTGGCTAGAGCAACGTTTGAATGTCGTCAAAGCATGACATTCCACACATGAGATGCAATGAAGATCTTAAGTCAAAGGATCACTCATACCACCGTCATTAGAGATCAACCATCGACACTATATAGAATATCCAAATGGGATCTCTGTATGGGTCATCCAACGCATCATTACAATAACAAGCATCCACACACCTATCCAAGTACTTCATACTTCAGCTTGTGAAATCAGCTGCTCACCCAAGGGTGAGGATATGCAATGTGTGCCAGTCTCACGGTGTTCCATGGTGTCCAGTCCCATCTACACATCGACTAGGAAAGTTTAAAGAATCGAACCATAACGTGCAATTTGAATCTTACAATTTGTAATCTCTATTACAAATTTTATATGCATAGTTCACATTCTTTTGGACTTTATCTTACAGACAAATATATCAAATAAAAGACATCTAAATAGATAAAGAAATCATTTTATTTGATTTGTATTCATAGAATATATACAGCATTCAATCCAATTGGATCTAGGGCATACACTAACAATCTTCCACTTGCACTAGAGCCATTCGCCCATGTATTTAATACCGAGTGACTTAACATGATTATTATCCGTCTACTGTGGCAGGGCTTGAGTGAGCGGATTAGCTACATTATCCTCAGTGGGGACTCGTTCTATTTTTACATCATTTCTACCAATAAGCTCTCTAATTATATGGTCTCTTCTGAGTACATGTTTGGACCTCTGATGAGACCTTGGCTCCTTAGCTTGCGCAATAGCTCCATTGTTGTCACAATACAAGTGTACTGGATCAGCAATTCTTGAAACCACACCAAGTTCAATGATGAACTTTTTGATCCAAACTGCTTCTTTGGATGTATCTGATGCTGCGATGTACTCGGCTTCGATCGTAGAGTCGGCAGTCATCTCCTGCTTGAAACTTTTTCAGCTGATTGCACCGCCATTGAGTGTAAAGATATAGCCTGATTGAGATTTATAATCATCTTTATTAGACTCAAAACTAGAATCCGTATAACCCTGAACTATGAGTTTGGGTCCTCCATAAACCAAGAACATATCCTTAGTCCTTTGTAAGTACTTAAGGATATTCTTGACGGCCATCCAATGTTTCTCACCAGGGTTTGCCTAGTATCTACTAGTGATACTCAATGCATAAGAAACATCAGGTCTCGTACATAGCATCACATACATGATGGATCCGATTGCTGAGGCATATGGAATCATATTCATATGCTCTCTCTCCATTTGGGTCTTAGGACTCATGTCCTTGGAGAGATGTATTCCATGCGATATCGGCAGGAATCCCTTCTTGGATTCCTCCATGCTAAACCGTTTTAGCACTTTATCTATGTATGTTGATTGGGACAATCCAAGCAACCTCCTAAATCTATCTCTATAGATCTTAATACCCAGTATGTAGGCTGCTTCTCCCAAATCTTTCATGAAGAACTTGCTGGACAACCATTCCTTCACTTCTTGCAGCAAGGATACATTGTTTCCTATCAATAATATGTCATCTACATATAATATCAGGAAAACAATAACACTCCCACTAACCTTCTTGTACACACATGGATCATCCTTATTTTTGATAAAATTAAACTTTTTGATTGTTTCATCAAAACGGATGTTCCAACTTCTAGAGGCTTGCTTAAGTTCATAAATGGACATTTGCAGCTTGCATACCTTTTGAGAATCAATGGACTCAAAACCCTCAGGTTGTGTCATATACACATCCTCCACTAAATCATCATTTAGGAAGGTAGTCTTGACATCCATTTGACATATCTCATAATCGTAATAGGTTGCAATCGCAAGTAAAATCCTTATGGACTTAAGCATGGTTACAGGAGAAAAGGTTTCATCAAAGTCAACACCTTAACTTTTGTTGAAAAAATTATTGAGAAATTATTTACCTAATTATTGATTTTGATGATTAACAAAAGCCATGAGTATATTCATTGTAATTCTGATAGATTCGATAACTGTTTCAGGAATTAAGATCGGTTATTTATCCAAATGGTACTTAGAAATCAGTTTTGAATCGAATTTCAATGAAATTTATTTAAGTTCAGAACTTGGAGCTGACACCTAGAACCACTCGAGCTGACTCCAGAGCGTATTAGAACAGTTCATAATTTTAGCACGGTTCGGAGCCGACATCCGACCTGGCAGAGCCGACTCCAACCTGAGATACAGAGAAACTATTTTCTGTTTTAGAAGCCAAAGCTGACACATGAATTTTGGGAGCCGACTATAACCTAATTCGTAGAGACTATGTTTTCGAAGCAATTCTTGGAGCTGACACTTCAAAAATTGGGAGCCGACTCTAGTCAGTGGTGAGTCGATACCTTGTAAAGTCGGAGCCGACTCCACGTTGAATCAATTTTTTGCTATTTTGGGAAGACGATCTAGAGCCAACACATGAAAAGTTGGAGCCGACTCCAATCTATCAAGGATGATTTTCAAAAGTGCCAGATCAGCTCTAACGGATATATTTTTTTACCTAACTCTCAACGGATATATTTTCTTGCATGGAGAATCATCCAAGGTACATTTCAACGGCTATTTTCTCACCTAATCTTGATTTGAAAATTCTATAAAAAGGGGATTTGTCCGTTCAAAAAAAGGAAAAATAGAGAAAAAAGGGGAAAATATCAAGAAAGTTTCCAGTGAAAAAGAAAGAAATTTCAAAGTGAAATCTTTGAGTCCACGCCTTTTATCTGAAGAGAGATTCAAGAAAAATCCCAAGCCCTAAAAGTTCAAAATCAGAGGATTTTTAAAGGAGAAAAGAGAAGAGCAAAAGCCCGATTTCCTCAAAGTTCTCTGCAATAGATTTCGGTCCAGAATCAGAACTGAAGCTTGATTCAACCATTCAAAAGAGAGGAGGAAAAGAAGAAAAGAAGAAAAGCTCAAACATACTTGGCTTCAATCAGGCTTTTCTTATCCTTATTTATTTACATTGCATATTTGCATAGTTTAAGGAGCTTTACATTGTTGTAAACATTATCTTGATTTGTTGTTTACTAATTCAATCAGGGGGATTGAATTAGTTGAGGTAGTTTACCTTGGGAACAAGCTAGATTAGCTTGGGTTAAGGTTTTGTACTGGTGAACCTATGAAAATCGGCTGGGTTTGTTGTGACCCCGTGTAAAATAATAAGTTAGAGTTGTGAGCTTGTAAAACAACTCAAATGTAATCAGGGGATTATAGTGTGGGCCCAAGAGTTGCTTGGGAGTGGACGTAGGCATGGCTAACACCGAACCACTATAAATCTTTATGTTTGTCGTGCCTTTGACTCTCTCTCTCTTTCTATCTTCCTCATATTGTGCATAGTAGTTATTAATTCACTTCTTTTGTGCACTTTCATTAAGAAATTATTTTGAAAGGGGTAAATTTTTTTAAAGTACCCAATTCACCCCCCCCCTCTTGGGTTGCCGTCTGGGCCAACAATTGGTATCAGAGCTTATGCTCATTTTTATTTGATCTAACAATCAAGAGTTAAAGATCCAAATGGCAACACAAGCTGGATCATCTTTTGCTGAAGGTCAATCCACTAATAGGCCACCTTTGTTTAATGGCTCTAATTATTCATATTGGAAAGCAAGAATGAGGATTTTCATTCAAGCTTTAGATTATGAATTGTGGAGTGTCATTACAAATGGACCTAGTATACCCACACACATTGAAGATGGTTTAATAGTTCCTAAGCCCAAAAGGGATTGGAATGAGAATGATAGGAAAATGGCTCAGCTTAATGCCAAAGCCATGAATGTTTTATATTGTTCTTTGGATGCAAATGAATTCAACAGAATATCTACTTGCATTTCAACCAAAGAAATATGGGATAGATTAGAAGTTATCCATAAGGGTACTAATCAAGTAAAAGAATCTAAAATTAACATTCTAGTGCACAAATATGAATTGTTTAGCATGGAATAAACTAAATCAATCACATGCTTGTACAATAGATTTACAGATATTGTTAATGGTTTGAAAAGTCTTGGTAAGACTTATACTAATTCTGATTTGGTGCGCAAAATTCTTAGATATCTTTCAAGATCATGGGAAGCAAAAGTAACTGCAATCCAAGAAGCCAAAGACCTAAACGTTCTACCTTTGGAGGAGCTACTTGGATCCTTGATGACCCATGAGCTGACAATGAAGCAGCATCAAGAGGAAGAAGTCAAGAAGAAAAGAACCATAGCACTCAAGGCTACAGAAAATGATAAGAGCAGCAGCGAGGAAGAAGAAGAAGATGATGAAACAGCTCTCATTGCAAAGAAGTTTAGAAAGTTTATGCAAAGAAGGAGACCCTTTCACAAAAGAAAATCAGAAATTAAAATGGAAGGAGAAAAGGAAAAAAGATAAAGATAAAGAGAAAGAACCTTTGACATGTTACGAATGCAAAAAATCGAGGCATTTTCGATCTGAATGTCCTCAACTAAAGAAGGGCTACAAGAAGAAGAAGAAGGCCTATATTGTAACATAGAGTGATAGTGAAGAATCTTCATCCGAAGAAGAACAAAAAGAGGTTGCGAACATATGCTTCATGGTGAATGATGACAACGAGGTAAGTTCTGAAACTACTTATGATGATTTTACATTTGATGAATTATATGATGCTTTCAATGAGCTAGTTAGTGATTTTAAGGTTTTGAGAATGAAAAATAAATCTTTGAAAACTGAAAATCAAAATCTTCTCAAAGAGAAAAATGAACTAATTCTTGAGGTTAAAAATCTAAAATCTGAAAATGAAGTTTTACTAAAAGAAAAGGAATCAATTTCTAATGAAAATATTAATTTGAAGAAAGAAATTAATAAATATAAGAATATTGTTGATAGATTTACATATAGCTTAGAAAAATTAAATTTACTTTTAAGTAATCAAAGAGCTGTATTTGATAAAACTGGATTAGATATAGACCTCACATGAAACAAAAATATGTAAACAATTTCTTTGTTAAGAAACTAAGTAAAAATGATATTTCATGTTATCATTACAACAAAAAGGACATAAATCATATGAATGCAATTTTAGAAAATCTAACGAGAATTTAATGGTTAAAGGAAAGAAAATATGGGTTCCTAAAGGAATAATATTTATTGCGACTAACCATGAAGGACCCAAGAAAGCTTGGGTACCTAAACAAAAGATTTGATTATCTTGCAGGAGTGTCTTGCAGCCAAAGATCAAAACGAAAGTGGTACTTTGATAGTGGTTGCTCAAGACACATGACGGGTGATAAGGAGCAATTCATCACCCTTAAAGATAAAAGAGGAGTTGTTACTTTTGGAGATAATAGCAAAGGCAAATTATGGATTTGGTAAAATTTAAATAACTCTATCTACTTTTATAGAAAATGTTTTATATGTTGATGGTTTAAAGCATAATTTAATTAGCATTAGCCAATTGTGTGATAAAGGTTTCAAAGTTTCCTTTGAAGCTTCTATTTGCACTGTTTCTAATCCGATTGACAATAGCATTATATTTGTTGGAAATAGAAATGATAATATATACTTAATTGATTTAGATAATTTGTCTACTAGTAACCATTGCTTAACTACTGATAATGCTAAGGTTAATGAGATTGGATGGTTATGGCATCGTAGATTAGGTCATGCAAGCACTCACCTAATTTCAAAATTAATTAGAATGGATTTAGTTAAAGGACTTCCAAAACTAGATTTTGAAAATAATAGAATTTGTGATGCATGTCAATTTGAAAAATAAACTAGAAATTCTTTCAAATCCAAGAATATTGTTTCAACTACTAGGCCACTTGAACTACTTCATATGGACCTTTTTGGACCTACGAGAACCACTAGTCTAGGAGGAAAGAAATATGGTCTTGTGATAGTAGATGATTATTCTAAATACACTTGGGTATTATTTTTAGCTCACAAAGATGAGACTTTCTCGATATTCCTGAAATTCTTCAAGAATGTCACAAATGAGAAAAACACTACCATAGTGTCTCTTAGAAGTGATCATGGCATAGAATTTGAAAATCATCAATTTAAAAATTTCTATATTAAAAATGGCATTCATCATAATTTTTCTGCACCTAGAACACCACAATAAAATGGAGTCGTAGAAAGGAAAAATAGAACATTAGAAGATATGGCTCGTACCATGCTATATGAAAGCCAACTCCTAAAGTACTTCTGGGCGAAACCTATAAATACAGCATGTTACATTCTTAATAGAGCTTTAATTAGGCCAATTCTTAAGAAAACTCCTTATGAACTATGGCATAATAGAAAACCTAACATTAGTTATTTTCATGCATTTGGTTGTCGATGTTTTATTCATAACAATGGTAAGGACAATATTGGAAAGTTTGACGCTAAATCTGATGAAGGTATATTTTTAGGTTATTTAACATCTAGTAAAATATATAGAGTGTTCAATAAGAAATATTTAATTGTAGAAGAGTCAATTCATGTAGTATTTGATGAGTCTTTAGCATCAAGTTCTGAAAAGATTGATGATGAGGAAGATACAAATTTGCTTGAAAGAGATATTGAAAAATTGAATATAGATGTATCTTCAGACCATGAATCAGAAGTTAAAGATGATGACTCACCTAAGGATGATGTTATTGATACTACTCGTAATAATGTAGATCTACCTAGAGATTGGAGATATGCTTATGGTCATCCAAAGGATTTAATCATAGGTGATCCATCTCAAGGAGTAAGAACTAGATCATCAATGAGGAACATCAATAATCATCTTGCATTTGTGTCTCATGTAGAACCCAAATCTATAGAAGAGCTAAAAAAGATAGTAATTGGATGTTAGCTATGCAAGAGGAATTAAATCAATTTACTAGGAATAATGTATGGTCCTTAGTTGATAGACCCAAAGGTCATTTTGTTATAGGATCTAAATGGGTATTTAGAAATAAATTAGATGAAAATGGCATAGTAATTAGAAATAAAGCTAGATTAGTTGCAAAAGGATATAATCAAGAAGAAGGAATTGATTTTGAAGAAACTTTTGCACCTGTAGCTAGATTAGAAGTAATTAGACTATTACGTGCATTTGCATGTCATATGAACATTTATTTATTTCAAATGGATGTTAAAAGTGCATTTTTAAATGGTTTTATAAATGAGAAATTTTTTGTAGAGCAACCATTAGGTTTTAAAGATCATGAATTTTCAAACCATGTTTTTAAATTACACAAAGCACTTTATGGTTTAAAACAAGCACCTAGAGCTTGGTATGATAGATTAAGTAAATTTCTAATTGAAAATGATTTTTTTAGAGGAAATGTTGATAAAACCTTATTTTTGAAAAGAAAAGATAAAGATTTATTGGTAGTACAAATTTATGTAGATGATATTGTATTTGGTGCTACTAACAATCTTTTGTGTCAAGAATTTGCTAAGTTAATGCAGGGTGAATTTGAGATGAGCATGATGGAAGAACTCAACTTCTTCCTAGAACTTCAAATCAAACAAGAAAGAGAGGGAAGAATCTTCATCAACCAAACAAAGTACATAAAAGAAATTCTCAAGAAGTTTGGTATGGAACAAGTCAAACCTCTCATAACACCAATGAGTCCTTCATGCAAGTTAGATAAAGATGAAGATGGAAAGCTTATTGATCAAAAATATTACAGAGGTATAATCGGTTCACTACTTTACTTAATAGCAAGTAGACCTGATATTATGTTTGTGGTATGTTTATATGCACGATATCAATCTGAAACAAAAGAATCTCACTTAATTGCAGTAAAAAGAATACTTAGATATCTAAATGGAACTAAAAATGTAGGATTATGATATTCTAGAGACTCAACGTTAAATCTCCACTTCGGGCACTGACTGTGTTAGCGACCTGGAGCCGACACCTTGCTTTGCGGGAGTTGACTCCAAGTGGTCCCAGGTTGATTTATCTAGGGCAGAGTCGACACCTTTCCCATTCATTCGCCTCCAAACTTTTCCAAATCCTTCCCAACTCTTCCCAAAACCCAAGATTTCTCAAATTAACCATTCCCTAGTACTCAATGGCACCCAAACGTAGGGGATCCTTGTTTGGTGGAGCGGTGACGACTGGGAAACGGATGGTGAGGCATCCGGCGTGACAACCCTCTCTGAGTTTGTCCTCTACCTCATCCGCTTCGACACCAAGCGTCGTTCTAAGCCCTTCTTCACCTCAAATCGACACCCTTGCTGGCCGTGTGATCACTATGGGCAGGAAAGTCAATTTTTACTTCTTTGAGGAAGAGGGTTTCTCCATTGGGCGACAGTTAAGGGAGCTAGGTTGGGAAAAGGTTTTCTCTCTTGATGTTCCAACTTATCCCACTTTAGTTAAATAGTTTTATCATAATCTTTCTAGAGGAGATGGTGGAATCATAAGTTTTATGAGAGGGAAATGGATACACTTGACCTCGGAGATATTAGGAAACCTTTTAGAGATTCCTGTTGTTGGACTAATTGCAAATTCCCACAGTGAGAGATCAGGAGCTTTATCTAGAATGCTTGGAAGGAAAGTTACAGATTTTGAAGAAGTTAGGGCAAACCAGTTGCCCCTAGAGCTCAGATTATTACATAATATTTGTGGTCGGATTTTATTCCCAAAGATCGGCAGATTTGAGAATGTCTTGGAGCAAGACATTGTTATCATGGACAGTGTTCTGATAGGTCAGCCAATAAATTTAGCTGGGATGATGATATGGCATATGGTTGAGGCTGGGAGCAAGAAGAGATCAACCTTGCCTTACGGCATGATTTTGACATTAGCATTTCAGAGCCAAGGAGTAGTTATTTCAGATAATGAATCTTTGAAGAACCTTAGGCACACATATTACTATAGCATTGCCATTGTGCATCGTATGGGGTTCGTGAACATTAATGGTAATTGGGAAAGGAAAGGATACCTAGAGGATAGGGCAGCTGATACTGGAGCTACTGCACCATCAGAGGCTGGATCATCCATGAGGCATCCTTCACCTGAGCCCAGTAGATCATCACCACCACCAGCACCTACACTAGCATCTGCATCTGTTTCTGTTCCTACTTGTGGATTTTCTTCAATTCAAATGGAGCAACTAAAGGAACTCTTTGCTTGTCATGAGGAAAGAATGAAGATTGAATTTGATAATAGACTTATGAGTATAAGAGAGTTGTATTACTCCTTGGAAGATAAAGTAAACAGAATTGAATCATCCTTTGGAACTTCTTTTGAGGCCTTGAAATGTGATTTAGTGCAAATTTTTGAGAAGATCAAGGACATTGGAGGAGATTCTGATACATATTCAAAGTGTAATACAGAGTTACAAGAGAAGTAATTGTGGCAGCTTCTTTGGTAGAGAAGTTATTAAATGATTTTATGAAGATACAAAAGGATGGAATGGAGAAGATTTTAGAAGAACTTAAGAGACTTCTTAGATTTTCTTAGATTTTGATACTCTTTGATGTTATTAGTTTTTGATGTTTAACTTACATTTTGATGTAATTAGACCTTGATGTTTAGCTTGCTTCTTGATGTAATAGGAATGATAGTTTGTTATAGTTGAATGATGTAATGAAGCTATTATGTAATGAACATTTTGATACTTAATAAATATCATACTTGAATTTTAAGTTGCTTGAATTTTGAGTTAACCTTTGATTTCGATGTTTGAATTATTCAACTCCTATGTTTGATGTTAATTTAAGCTATACGAACCTCCTTCTTAACCTTTTTGTTGATTACAAAAAAGGGAAGAGAAGAGGTATTTGTATATGCATAAACATAAGGGAGAGAAGAGGTATTTGTATATGCATGTACAATGGTAAAAGATAATGAAGATAATATATGTTAAATAAACATTTATATCAAAAGGAATTAAGATATGCAGTAAAGTTTCAATGAACTTAACATATGCACACACATAGGGGAGCTATCTCATTAAGGGGGAGCTTAACCTTAATTTTAAAATGTTTTATCAATTATGCATTAATTGATTATGCATATACTAAATGTTTTTGTCATCATCAAAAAGGGAGAGATTATTGGGAAAATTATTAAGAAATTATTTACCTAATTATTGATTTTGATGATTAACAAAAGTCATGAGTATATTCCTTGTGATTCTGATAGATTTGATAAGTGTTTCAGGAATTAAGATCGGTTATTTATTCAAATGGTACTTAGAAATTAGTTTTAAATCGAATTTCAATGGAATTTATTTAAATTCAGAACTTGGAGCCGACACTTAGAACCACTCGAGCCGACTCCAGAGCGTATCGGAACAGTTCGGAATTTTGGCATGGTTCGGAGCTGACACCTAACCTGGCGGAGCCAACTCCAACCTAAGATATAGAGAAACTATTTTCTGCTTCAAAAGCCAAAGCCGACACATGGATTTTGGGAGCCGACTCTAACCTGATTCACAGAGACTATGTTTTTGGAGCAATTCTTGGAGCTGACACTTCAAAAATCGAGAGCCGACTCCAGTCAGTGGTGAGTCGACACCTTATAAAGTTGGAGCCGACTCCACGTTGAATCAATTTTTTGCTATTTTGGAAAGACGATATGGAGCCGACACATGAAAAGTTGGAGCCGACTCCAACCTGTCAAGGATGATTTTTAAAAGTGCCAGATCAGCTTTAACAGATATATTTTTCCACCTAACTCTCAACGGATATATTTTCTTGTGTGGAGAATCATCCAAGGTACATTTCAATGGCTATTTTCTCACCTAATCTCAGTTTGAAAAATCTATAAAAAGGGGGATTCATCCATTCGAAAAAAAGAGGAAAAATAGAGAAAAAAAGAAAAATATCAAAAAAAATTTTAGTGAAAAAGAAAGAAATTTCAAAGTGAAATCTCTGAGTCCAGGCCTTTCATCTGAAGAGAGATTCAAGAAAAATCCCAAGACCTAAAAGTTCAAAATCAAAGGATTTTCAAAGGAGAAAAGAGAAGAGCAAAAGCCCTATTTCCTCAAAGTTCTCTCCAATAGATTTCGGTTAAGAATCAGAGCTGAAGCTTAATTCAACCATTCAAAAGAGAGGAGGAAAAGAAGAAAAGAAGAAAAGCTCATATCCACTTGGCTTCAATCAGGCTTTTCTTACCCTTGTTTATTTACATTGCATATTTGCTCAGTTTAGGAGCTTTACATTATTGTAAACATTATCTTGATTTGTTGTTTACTAATTTAATCAGGGGTATTGAATTAGTTGAGGTAGTTTACCTGGGGATAAGCTGATTAGCTTGGGTTAAGGTTTTGTGCTGGTGAACCTGTGAAAACGGCTGAGTTCATTGTAACCCCATGTAAAATAACAAGTTAGAGTTGTGAGCTTGTAAAACAATTCAACTGTAGTCAGGGGATTATAGTGTGGACCCAAGAGTTGCTTGGGAGTGGACGTAGGTGTGGCTAACATCGAACCACTATAAATCTTTGTGTTTATCGTGCCTTTGACTCTCTCTCTTTCTATCTTCTTCATATTGTGCATAGTACTTATTAATTCACTTCTCTTGTGCACTTTTGTTAAGAAATTGTTTTTAAAGGAGTAAATTTTTTTAAAGAACCCAATTCACCCCCCTCCCTCTTGGGTTGCCATCTGGGCCAACACCTTTGCTTGTAACCTTTTGCAACTAGCCTCGCCTTTTAGGTAATCACATTACCATCCATGTCTGTCTTCTTTTTGAAGACCCATTTGCACCCAATGGGTTTTATCCCTTTAGGTGGATCAACCAAAGTCCATACTTGGTTGTCGTACATGGAGTCCATTTCAGACTTTATGGCTTCAAGCCATCTCTTGGAGTCAATGTCACAAATTGCTTCCTTATAGTTAGTAGGCTCATCATCTTCTATAAGAAATCCATATCTCTCAGGAATATGATGTGTTCTACTAGACCTATGTAGCTGATGTGTACTTGGAGCTACCTATTGCTCCATCATTTTGATAGAGGCTCACATAAATGTTGCCTAAATGTGAGTTTAGTTTGCTACTCAACTCCCACTCTATTTGATATTTGCTCCATTTCATCTAATCAGTCTGTGTCAATTTGTGGTTCTTGAGTTTCACTAATCTCAATATTTCTCCCACTGCTGTTTCTTAGAAAAATCTCATTCTCTAGGAATAGGCATACATTGAGACAAAAACCTTTTGCTCGAGTGGGTGGTAGAAGTAGTATCCTTTTGTTTCTTTAGGATACCCCACAAAATTATACTTATCGGATCTAGCTCCCAGCTTGTCCAACTCATTACGCTTTACATAAGCATAGCAACCCCAAATCCTTAGATGACTAAGGGTTGGTTTCTTTCTACACCATATCTCATAGGGAGTGGAGTTGACCGACTTAGACAGAACTTGGTTTAGAGTGTATTCGGCTATGTGTAGGGCATAACCCCAAAACATTTTTGGAAGATTTGCAAGGCTCATCATTGATCGCACCATATCTAATAATGTGTGATTTCTTCTTTCTGATACACCATTATGCTATGGCGTACCAGGAGGAGTCCACTGAGAGAGAATCCCATTCTCCTTCAAATATTCTAAGAACTCATGGCTTAAGTATTCCCCATCTCGATCTGATCGAAGTATCTTAATACTTTTGCCACTTTATTTTTCTACCTCAGATATGAATTCTTTGAACTTTTCAAAGGCTTCAGATTTGTGCTTCATCAGATATATATATAACCATACCTGCTATGGTCATCTATAAATGTGATGAAGTAAGAAAAACCTCATATTGCCTGAATATTGAAAGGACCACATACATCCGAATGTACTAGTCCTAAACATTTAGTTGCTCACTCACCCTTTTTAGTAAAGGATGACTTAGTCATGTTGCCACGTAAGCATGACTCACATTCCTCAAACGATTCCCAATCGAATGAGCCCAAGTAGCTATCCTTATGTAACTTGGTTAAATGTGTTTCATTTACATGGCCTAAACGACAGTGTCATAGGAATGAGTTCTTAGAATTATTTGATTTTAATTTCTTAGTTTCTACATTGAGAATAGGGCATAGTAAATTCAAAACATAAATCCCGTTGAACATTTCAGCAGAACCAAAGAACATTTCATTTTTAATAATTAAAATTCCTTTATTTCTAATTTCAAATGTATATCCATCATTTACAATACATGAAACGGAAATAATATTCTTTGTTATGTTTGGAATATAGTAACAATTATTAAGCTCCAATACAAGCCTAGTGGGCAAAGACAAAGAACAAGATCCTATAGCTAAAGCAACAACCTTTTCTCCATTTCCCATGCGCAGGATCATTTACAAGTCATGAAATGGAAATAATATTCTTTGTTATGTTTGGAATATAGTAACAATTATTAAGCTCCATTACAAGCCCAGTGGGCAAAGACAAAGAACAAGATCCTATAGCTAAAGCAACAACCTTTGCTCCATTTCCCATGCGCAGGATCACTTCATCTTTTTTCAGCTTTCTACTCTTCTTATCATCTGCATATTAATACAAATATGAGATCCACAACCGGTATCCAATACCCAAGTGGAATAAGAAGTAACAGAAGAAAACATCTCAATCATAAATATACCTGATGTAGAAGCATATGCATGTTTCTTTTCTTTCAGACTAGCCAGATAAGCCTTGCAGTTTCTCTTCCAATGCCCTTCCTTGCCACAGAAGTGACACTTCCCCTTGGCTACTTTATTTTTCTTAATGCCCTTATTTGGTTTAGTCGCCTTGGCCTTTTGGACCTTATTCTTCTTTGGCCGCTTCTTATGAGCGCCAGAGGACTCCATGACCATAACATGTCCCTTTTCTTTCTTAATGTTGGGCTCGACATTCGTCAGCATATTCGCGAGCTCAGGTAGAGATGTCTCTAGCTTGTTCATGTTGAAATTAAGAACAAACTGCGAATAGTTGGGAGGCTTCTTACGAGCGCCAGAGGACTCCATGACCATAACTTGCCCCTTTTCTTTCTTAATGTTGGGCTCGATATTCGTCAGCATATTCGCGAGCTTAGGTAGAGATGTCTCTAGCTTGTTCATGTTGAAATTAAGAACAAACTGCGAATAGCTTGGAGGTAATGACTGTAGAACCAAGTCAATACTTAGTTCATGATCCATCACAAAACCCAATCATGCCAACTTCTCAATCAGATTGATCATTTTCAGTATGTGGGCACCCACTGATGAATACTCAGTCATTTTGCACTGAAACAGCTCTTTAGAAGTTTGAAACCTCTCATATCGAGACTGTGCACCAAACAACTCTTGCAAGTGCATCAAAATCTCCTGAGCATTCATATGCTCATGCTGTTTCTAAAGATCAGGTGACATCGAGGCCAACATCAAACATGTGGCCATGTCTTCAGCATCTTTATACCGGTTGTATGCCACATGAACCTCAGTCGGAGCATCAGCTGGTGGGACCTCCGGTGCAACCTCATCTAGGATAAAATTTTTTTTTTCAGATCGAAGAACGATCTTTACATTCCTTAGCCAATCAGGGAAGTTGAGTCCAGTCAATTTGTTGGATTCTAAAATATTCCTAAGGTTGATGTTTACACTCATGGTTTCTCTGATAACCTACATAAAATTAGAATGAGTCAATTACTATGAATACTAATCACCAACTTAATATGGTAATTCTAGATTTTAATTAAGTTAGTTTCTCCCACTATTTTATCAAGGTTAATAGACTTCTCTATTAATCTCAAGAAATTGGCATTTAATTTCCTTAGTAGGCTAGGATCCTCATTTGAATTACCTTGACCTTGGCTTTGGCACAACAAATCTCGGTAAGCCAAATTGGTAGGTTATCATCAATCACATCTAATGTGACTCCTTGTAGTGCCCGGTTCAAATGAACCAAGCTTGGTTCAGATGAACCAAGCTTCTAGCTATTGGGTTCCCTAGACTAACGCTTCGCTCCAGGTGAAGCACTTAGTCTTCCGGGAACCCCCGTTCTGAGGCGCTGCACTGGGATTAAATAGGAAGGAGGATGACTCCTTCCTTCATGCAGGCGTACTTCTGTCATCAGGTAATCCCCTGGGTAATCCCTTGAGAGAGAGAGAGAGAGAGAGAGAGAGAGATAGAGAGATAGAAAGATAGAGACAGAGAGAGAGTGCACGGGAGGCAGAGATCCGGCTGGTCGAATCTTGGTTCAGGCCCGGCGGCGTGCTCGCTGCCGCGCCGGGCCTGAGATTTGGCCGGCGACCCCGCCGGCACCGGGGGTGGTGTCCGACGGGGTGGTGGTGGGAGAGAGAGGAGAGAGAGGGCCAATTGGCCCTCCTCTCGCGCGGTGGCGGTTTGGCTTCCGCCGGTTGGTTCGGGCCCGGCGTGCTCGCCGCCTCGCCGGGCCCAAGCTTCGGCCTGTTGCCTCCACCGGCGTCGGGCGTGCGTCCGGTGGAGGTCCGACGGCCAAGGTGGCCGGCTGTGCCGCCGGCACAAAGACGTGCCGCGCGGATGTGAGGGAGAAGACGAGAGAAAATTAAGGAGAGGGAGAGAGAGGGGAGGCCGGCCGCGGCGGCGGCCGGCTCTGGTCCGGCCAACGGCGGCCGGACCGGCCCCAATTTGGCCGGAATCATCGCCGGCGCGATGAATTCCACGCGGGAGCAGCGGAGAGAAAGAAAGAGAAGGAGAGAAATTGAGGTAGAAAGAAGGGAAATGGAGGCCGGCCGCGGCGGCGGCCGGCTCCGGCCCGGCCTCCGGTGGCCGGGCCGGACGGAATTAGGCCGGCGGCGGCCCTGGCCGCCGGCCGGATGCTGTCCTTTGTTTTGGTCGAAACAGAGGAGCTGGGATCGAAGGATTGAGTGGGCTGGCTGGGCTACCATCTTTTGGGCCCTATTGGGCCGTGCAGCGAACAGTTTTGGGGCTAGTTTTTGGGCCCCGTAACGGGCCGGGATTAACAAGAAAATTATATGGCTAGAATCTGGGTGAATTCTAGTTTCATGGGGTATTTTTACTTCCCCAATTGGGTGTGTATAGAGGGAGATATTCGAGCCCGAAGTTGGGCCCGTGATCTAGTCTGGGTAGGGTCTTAAGGGTCATTTTATTAATTAGATTTCCGTGAATTAATTATGTACATTGATCCTGTAGGTGCCCAGACATCTGATTAGTTGGTTCATCACTTGGATTTTGCGTAGGAGGTAAGTAAGACTATTATGCAATTTAATTGTTTAATTAATAAATTAAGTATATACAGTTTGCATGCATTTTTATAAATTAACTGAATTCTCTATGTAGCATGGAACTGTGGATTTCAAATGAACAATTATATGATTATAATGATTGGTAATATGGTAAGAAATGATTTATTGATGCATATGCCAGAATTATGATTGCCTGTACGACATGTTTATATTGAGGTGATTATATGTATTTCCTTGTACTGTGCAAACCACTGTGAGATATTGTGAGATACAGATGCATGATGCACATGTGATGAAAATGTTAAATAGATTTATATGTATCGCCGCGGTTCTCCTTTACTATGGCCCCACACATTGTAGATGTGTTCTGTTTGATTTTTATGGCCACACACACTGGAGATGTATTCTATTATGATATGGCCCCACATATTGTAGACATGTTCTGTATGATTTTTATAGCCTCCCACACTGATGAGTGTGTTCTGTTATGGTATGGCCCCACATGTCTTACAATGTGTTCTGTATGATTTTTATGGCCACATACATCGTAGAGTGTGTTCTGTTATGGTATGGCCCACACATCGTACAATGTGTTCTGTGGATGTTGATGGCCACGCATCTAGAGGATGTGCTCTGATTGAGGTATTGCAGGGCCGTGGGACACATAGGAAATCTATAATTACATAAACAGTGAGTTTGCCAGA
>UESW01001830.1:670980-717214 GCA_900491605.1 Calamus simplicifolius
ATATGAAAAGTTTGGTCATGATTCTAATAATAACTAAATTATCAGGAGATAGTAATGGCTCGCACTAGAAGCCAACAAAATGTTGAGGGCTCCCAGGTTGGAAATGTTGGTCAACCAGGAGGACAGGATGCTACTGTAGGTGCTGCCCCTGTCAACCCTGTAGGGGTTGATCATCAGCGACTCCAAACTGAGATGCTTCAAGTTCTTTCAGGCATGGCTCAGTCGATGAGAGACATGCAGCAACAGATTCAGCAGCTTTACCCTCTCGGTCAACCACTCCTGCTCCGCATACTCAGCCTACTCCCACTGTTCCTAGCCTACCCTTATTGTTCCGCATACACAGCCTGCTCCCACTATGCCACAGTCTCTATTTGTCCTCCTGCTCCACCAGTCCACTGTACCTACTACTCATTTCACACAATTGACCCAGCCTACTCCATCTCAACCCTGGGCAGGGATTGGCCGTAGCTTTGCAGATTTCAAGAAGTTTGCCCCTGCTCCTTTCTCTGGTTCTAGCAACCCTATTGATGCTGAGAGATGGGTGCGAGATATGGAGAAGGCTTTTATGGCCCATGGTAGTCAGGAGATGGAGAGGATCAGATTTGCTACTTATCTTCTCCAAGGGGAGGCTTATGACTGGTGGTTAGTAGAGGAGCAGCGTCGGGGTGGTCAGACTATTTCTTGGGAGAGTTTAAGGAGATATTCTTCGACAAGTACTTTCCCAGGAGTATGCAAAGGAGGATGGAATCAGAATTTCTTAAGTTGGAGCAAAGGAATCTTTCGGTGGCCCAATATGAAGCTGAATTCACCAGGTTGGCCCGTTTGCTCCAAGTATAGTATCTAATGAAATGGCCAAGATCACCCGATTCACGAGGGACTTCGACCCAGACTGATGCAGGCAGGTCAACGCATTTGAGCTTCACACTTACAGTGCCGTGGTAAATAAGGCCTTGGTAATTGAGAGAGATATGAATACGTTCAGAGGGATTGGGAGCAGCAGAAGAAGAGGAAAGGGCATAATTCTAGCCAACCCCAAACCAGGCCAAGAAGAGAGGTGCACAGCAGGCCCCAGGAGGACAACCGAATAGAGAGACGTTGCTTCGCTGTGGGAATTTCCACCCGGAAGCCTTGCCGTGGTGTGGCTGGTGCCTGTTTCCCTGCGGAAAGACTGATCCATAAGATAGCCACATGTCCCTTCAGTTGAACCAGCAGCCATCTTCCAGTCAAGGGTTGTTTCAGCAGCAGCAGCAGCCACCGAGGACTCAGGGAAGGGTCTTCGCTCTCACTCAGCAGGATGCTGCCGCTTCTAATTCTGTGGTGACAGGTAAACCATTTTACTTACTTAGCATACATACCTTTTCCTGTGCAATGCATTAATAATTAGTTAGAACATTATTATTCTTTGATGTTAAAAAAATTTACTTTACGTCCAGGAATGATTAAAGTTGGCAATGATTATGCTCAGACTCTAATTGATCCGGGTGCCACGCATTCATTTATATCTGACACCTACCTTGGCAAGAATGCATCATTGACACCTGAATCTCTAGACCATGAGTTACACATTGCCTTTCCAAATGGTGATACTATGAAAGTTGATACTGTATGCAAATCCTGCTTGATTATCATTGAGGATAGGAAGCTGAATGCCAATCTTATTGTCCTTCCACTGAAATTCTTTGATGTTATCCTTGGCATGGATTGGTTAGCTTCCTATCATGCTTCTGTAGACTGTTTCAGGAAGATCGTCAACTTCAAAATTCCTTGTCAGCCCGAATTTAGTTTTACTGGTGGCCAGAAACTTCTAGCCTCAGTGTTTATTTCGGCACTACAGGCTGAAAGTATCTAGGAGTGGTGGCCAAGGATTTCTTGCTGTTATTAATGATCTTCAAAAGAAAGAGGCCAAGTTGGAGGATATTCCTATAGCTAGAGAATTCCCTGATGTCTTTCCGGATGAATTATCGGAGTTGCCCCCTGACCGGGAGGTTGAGTTCTCCATTGATTTGATTCCTGGAACTGGACCTATATCCAAGGCCCCTTATCGTATGGCCCCGGCTGAGCTAAAAGAGTTGAAGGACCAATTGCAGGAACTCCTAGATCGGGGATTTATCAGGCCTAGTGCTTCTCCTTGGGGTGCTCCAGTTCTATTTGTTAAGAAGAAGGATGGCAGTCTTCGGCTATGCATTGATTACCGGAAATCAACAAGGTGACAGTGCGAAATAGTACCCTTTGCCGAGGATTGATGACTTGTTTGACCAACTTCAAGGAGCCCGGGTATTCTCTAAGATTGATCTCAGGTCAGGTTATCATCAGCTTAAAGTCAAGGATGGGGATGTGCCTAAGACAGCTTTCAGATCTAGATATGGCCATTATGAGTTTTTGGTGATGCCGTTTGGTTTGACCAATGCCCCGGCAGCGTTCATGGATTTGATGAACAGAATCTTTAGGCCATACTGGATCAGTTTGTGGTTGTATTTATTGATGATATTTTGATCTATTCTAAGAGTCTCAGGGAGCATGAGGATCACTTGAGGATTGTGCTTCAGACTCTTCGGGAGAAGAAGCTTTATGCCAAGCTGCAGAAGTGTGAGTTTTGGTTGGACCAAGTAGCTTTCTTGGGTCACGTAATTTCTGCGGATGGCATTTCTGTGGACCCGAAGAAGATTGAAGCTATTATTAGCTGGAGCCGACCTTCCAATGTGGCTGAAGTCAGAAGCTTCTTGGGGCTAGCCGGGTATTATCGAAAATTTGTGGAAGACTTCTCTCGCATCGCTCTACCCCTAACTCGTTTAACCCAGAAACGAGTGAAGTTTGACTGGTCAGAGGAGTGTGAGGAAAGTTTTCAGGAGTTAAAGCAGCGTTTGGTGTCAGCTCCCATCCTTGTTCTTCCGACAGGATCTGAGGGTTTTACACTTTATACTGATGCCTCTCGGAAAGGATTGGGATGTGTCCTAATGCAGAATGGAAAGGTGATAGCCTATGCTTCCAGACAGCTGAAGCCTTATGAGCAGAACTATCCTACTCATGATCTGGAATTAGCTGCGGTGGTTTTTGCTTTGAAGATTTGGCGGCATTATCTCTATGGGTGTCGTGTGATGTGTATACAGACCATAAGAGTCTAAAATATATCTTCACACAGAAGGAGCTCAATTTGAGGCAGAGGAGGTGGTTGGAACTTCTGAAGGACTATGATCTGAATCTACATTATCATCCAGGGAAGGCTAATGTTGTGGCTGATGCTTTGAGTAGGAAGACCTCTTCTGAGTTAGCTGCTATGCTTACCTCCCAGCCTCACATTCTGAAGGACCTCGAGAGGTGGGAGATTGGACTGAGAGTACAGCAGTCTGATGGACTTGTTGCTGCACTTATTCTTCAGCCGACTCTTGTTGACAGAATTAAGTCCTCCCAGATGGAAGATCCAGATCTTCAAAGAATTAAAGTTGCAGTTCAGTCAGGAGATCAGAGTGGATTTTATGTAATGGATGATGGATCCCTGAGATTTGAAGGCAGACTTTGTGTACCTAGCAATGAGGAGTTGAAAGCCGAGATTTTGAGGGAGGCTCACTACTCTCCCTATACTGTGCATCCTGGTGGTACTAAAATGTATAGAGACTTAAAGGAGAATTTTTGGTGGAAAGGGATGAAGAGGGATATTGCTCAGTTTGTGGCCAAGTGCTTAGTATGTCAGCGGTGAAGGCCGAGCATCAAAAACCTGCGGGACCTCTTCAATCTTTGATGATTCCTCAGTGGAAATGGGAAAAGATTACTATGGATTTTGTGACTGGTCTGCCCAAAACTCCCAGGAGTAATGATGCAGTTTGGGTTATTGTGGACAGACTGACAAAGTCAGCTCATTTCCTACCTTTCAGAGTTGGAGTCTCGAGTGACAGATTGGCTAGCTGTATATTGAGCAGATTGTGAGACTCCATGGTGTTCCTGTCTCTATTGTATCTGACGGGATACCAGATTTGTATCACAGTTTTGGAAGAGTCTTCATAAAGCCTTGGGGACCAAATTGAACTTCAGTACGGCTTATCATCCCCAGTCTGACGGGCAGTCAGAGAGGACCATACAGATTCTAGAAGATATGTTGCGCGCCTGTGTAATGGACTTGGTGGGGCTTGGGATAACCACTTATCTTTGGTGGAGTTTGCTTATAACAATAGTTATCAAGCCAGTATCCAGATGGCCCCATTTGAGGCTTTGTACGGTAGGAGGTGCAGATCTCCTTTATGTTGGGATGACGTAGGGGAAAGGAAATTGCTAGGCCCTGAGCTGATCCAGCAGACAGTTGACAAGGTGCATTTGATCAGGGAGCGTCTTCGTACAGCTCAGAGCAGGCAGAAGAGTTATGCTGACGTCAGAAGGAGAGAGTTAGAATTTCAGGTTGGGGATCATGTTTTCTTAAGGGTATCACCAACCAAGGATGTGATGAGATTCGGGGTTAGAGGAAAGCTTAGTCCACGCTATATTGGACCTTTTGAGATCTTGAGCAGAGTTGGGGAGGTTGCATACAGCTTAGCACTGCCTCCGATCTTATCTGGTGTTCACAATGTATTCCATGTATCTATGCTGAGGAAATATGTTTCAGACCCCAGTCATGTTATAGCTTATGAGCCTATTCAGTTGAGGAAGGATTTATCATATGAGGAACATCCTGTGCGTATCGTGGACCGCAAGGATCAGATTCTGAGGCGGCGTACCATCCCTTATGTCAAAGTTCAGTGGAATAATCACTCTGAGAGGGAGGCTACTTGGGAGCTGGAGGAAGAAATTAAAAAAGTATCCACAATTATTTGAAGGTAATTTATCTATCTAAGATTGTTGACTTTTGATTTTAGTATGTATCAATTTCGAGGCCAAATTTTTATAAGGAGGGGAGGATGTAGTGCCCGGTTCCCGGTTCATGTGAACCAGGTTCAGGACTTGGTCCTGTGCCGACGCTTCGCTCTCAGCGAAGCGCTTCGTTTCCGGGACCCCTTAAACCGAAGCGTTGCAGGGGATTAAATATGGAGGGAGACTCCCTCCATCATCCTGGCTTCCGTCCATCAGGTAATCCCCTGGCCAGAGAGAGAGAGAGAGAGAGAGAGAGAGATAGAGACAGAGAGAGAGAGAGAGGAGAGAGACCGGCCGGTCGATCCTTGGTTCAGGCCCGGCGGCGTGCTCGCCGCCTCGCCGGGCCTGAGCTTTGGCCGGCGACCCCGCCGGCACCGGGGGAGGTGTCCGGCGGGGTGGTGGTGGAGAGAGAGAGAGAGAGAGGGCCAATCGGCCCTCTCTCTCCCGGTTGGTTCGGGCCCGGCGGCGTGCTCGCCGCCTCGCCGGGCCTGAGCTTGGCCTGTCGCCTCCACCGGCGCCGGGCGTGCGTCCGGTGGAGGTCCGGCCGGCCAAGGTGGCCGGCCGTGCCGCCGGCACAAAGACCCGCGCGGATGTGAGGGAGAAGACGAGAGAAATTAAGGAGAGGGAGAGAGAGGGGCCGGCCACGGCGCGGCTGGCTCTGGTCCGGCCAACGGCGCCGGACCGGCCCCAATTTGGCCGGCGGGCGCGCCACTCCGGCCGCGGCGGCGGCCGGCTCCGGCCCGGCCTCCGATGGCCGGGCTGGATGGAATTAGGCCGGCGATGGCCCTGGCCGCCGGTGGATGCTGTCGTTTCGGCGAAACAGGGAGCGGGATCGAAGGATTGAGTGGCCGGCTGGGCTTCTTTTGGGCCCTTTGGGCCGTGCAGCGAGCAGTTTTGGGCTAGTTTTTGGGCCCCATAACGGGCCGGATTAGCAAAAAATTATATGGCTAGAATCTGGGTGAATTCTAGTTTCTTGGGGTATTTTTACTTCCCCAATTGGGTGTGTATAGTGGGAGATATTCGAGCCCAAAGTTGGGCCCGTGAACTAGTCTGGGTAGAATTCTAAGGGTCATTTTAATATTCGATTTCCATGAATTAATTATGTACATTGATCCTGTAGGTGCCCAGACATCTGATTAGTTGGTTCATCACTTGGATTTTGCGTAGGAGGTAAGTAAGACTATTATGCAATTTAATTATTTAATTAATAAATTGAGTATATACAGTTTGCATGCATTTTTATAAATTAACTGAATTCTCTATGTAGCATGGAACTGTGGATTTCAAATGAACAATTATATGATTATAATGATTGGTAATATTGTAAGAAATGATTTATTGATGCATATGCCAGAATTGTGATTGCCTGTACGGCATGTTTATATTGAGGTGATTATATGTATTTCCTTGTACTGTGCAAACCACTGTGAGATATTGTGAGATACAGATGCATGATGCACATGTGATGAAAATGTTAAATAGATTTATATGTGTCACCGCGGTTCTCCTTTACTATGGCCCCACACATTGTAGATGTGTTCTGTTTGATTTTTATGGCTACACACACTGGAGATGTATTCTGTTATGATATGGCCCCACATATTGTAGACATGTTCTGTATGATTTTTATGGCCTCCCACACTGACGAGTGTGTTCTGTTATGGTATGGCCCCACATGTCTTATAATGTGTTGTATGATTTTTATGGCCACATACATCGTAGAGTGTGTTCTGTTATGGTATGGCCCATACATCGTACAATGTGTTCTATGGATGTTGATGGCCACGCATCTGGAGGATGTGCTCTGATTGAGGTATTGCAGGGCCGTGGGACACATAGGAAATCTATAATTACATAAACAGTGAGTTTGCCAGATTGCATATTCTGATGATTATCAAATGTTCAATTTATGTTAAGTTGACAAATGCATATGTTGATAGCATGTTAAATATAATATGATTGTATAATAGGCTTACTTATTGAGTGTAAACTCATTAAACCTTCACCATGTTTTTCAGAGCCTCAGGGTTGATGATGGTGTTGATGGAGCTTTCAATAAATAAAATAAGAACCATTGCATTGGTGTAATCCTATATGTTTGTGTGTAGGGCTTGTTGTAGCCCAACTTTATTAGCATGACTTGGATGTAGGGTTTGATACCCAAAACTTATAATTATCATTTGTATTATGGTTGGTTTTCATAATTATTGTCTCATTTAAATCGTATGTCAAGATTTTAAGACGCCTTGCGTGCCGCCGGCACGCGGCGGGTTGTCACCCTAGCCCAATATTTGGGTCTGGGGTGTGACACTCCTAGATCATTTAGGGGATATTGCCTTGTCAATTACATCCATATGTGATCATCCTAAAGTTTGCCTCTAGATTAGACTGACCCTGACTTTGGTCAATTATGCCGGCTAATCTAGTTAAGTCAACCCATTGTTCCACAATCAACTCTTCATAAGTACACTCGACCTCGGCTTTGGCATGACAAATCTCATGACCTAATGATTTTGTATCATGTGAACAATGGAAGGTTTATGACTTTATATTCATGGAGGGATTTAGCGCATATAGGTCCCATCTACATCTACAACATTTGTACTATGCTAGGTTATATATCCTATATGTAGATTTTAGATTAATCTCAATTAACCTTAATTTCATAAGATCCAATCTTATGATTAGGACTCCTAATCAAATTAGGATCCTGATCACTATCTAATTTAGGAACCCTAATTATGTGACCAAATCAAATGCTACCATCCTGATTAACCTTAATTGATTTAATCAATTAAGATCTTTCTTTAACAATGGCCAGATCAGCTGATCAATGGGGTCCTATTTAGCATACCCTTCGATCCCATTGAATGGGTTTTCCCAGGCAGCGAACGGAGCAATTAAAAACCATGATCAAATCTTTCTAGACGCCAATGTAGTTAAGCCCAATTGATTAGATCAATTATGAGATCATAGGATCAAACAATGACATGGTTAAGTCTAAGTTTCCTAAATCTTTATCATCTATTACATTTTATGATAACTATAGATAGTGATCTAGCTAGGGTATTATGATAAAATTCTTAATTCAAAATTTAAATTTTTTTATCATTTAATTACATGTTATGACATGTTGGTTTCACATCCCATGTAAATCCTAATGTCTCTAACAAACCCTAATCATATTTTATCATGATAAGATTTTAGATTCAAAATATAAAATTTTAAATTTCATATGATTACAATTAATCAAAATCTTATCTTAATCCAAATATCCAAACTAAGTTTTCAATGTTCATTATCATAAGAATATCATATCTTAATCATATCAATAATCATTTAAAAATTAAATCCTAAACATGATTTCTAGGATTTTAGCATATAGTATCTATCATGCATAAATAATAATTACTATTTTAACATGACACATATATGATTAAATCTAAATTAATTATTATTTATTATCATAATAAATCTTTATCTCTGATATCATATATCAAAGTACTCTATTTTAACATGATAATGAATATGCATAAATCTAAATAATATTATTTATCATCAAATAATAAATATTTTATTATATTTTAGATTTATTATCAACATATGAAAACTCTTCATGATTTTAAGCATAATAAAAACTCATATTATGAATCATATTGACTCAACTATCCTATCAGATTAATGAATCTGTAGCCTAAGGTGGCTCTGATACCACTGATGGGAATTATATATTTTAGATATGAATCAAATTCATGAAAATATACAAGAAGATATAATATAAAATTCCCAGATGCCTAGGATCTTTATGAACAGATTCATTAAATCTCAAATAAAATCTAAAATATTAGATTTATTCATACCTGAGTCCTTTATCGATGTAGAAAAGGATGAAGCTGGTGAATCCTCTACCACTAGTCGTCCATGTGTCCGGCCTCTAACGGTGATCCATGTGGAGAAGAGTGGATGAGGACCTTCAAGGTATGAAGATGACACTTCGGAAGAGAGGGTGCTAGCGCCTCTTGAATCCCCTTATAGAAATACAGAAGATATTTCTAAAGATCTAAAAGATCTAATCTTTTTCTTCTCATGCTCTCACTTCCTAAGAGAAAGGAACCATATTTATAGGGTGAGAAAGAAACGTTTCGGAGAAGAAGAGACATCTTTTCATGGTAACATCATGGTAACGTTAATCCAAAGAAACAGAATAAACTCCAATTCCCATGGTAACGTCATGGTAACGTTAATCCAAGGAAACAGAAGAAACTCTCATTCTCATGATAATGTTATGATAACGTTAATCCAAGTGTCACAATCTCAGCCTTTGAAATTAGGAGTTGGTTATCTCATAACTACATGCCCCAATTTGTACGTGTTCATTATTGAACCGTAGAGATTCATCATGCCTCATCCTATGGGCATGATTCCATCTTTACATGGCTGAGATTGGCCATCCATATCCGAATAATCAAAGCCATCCATCACATGGATCAAGTCATATTTGGGTATCCAATTATTTGTTCATCATATGCACAAATAATTTATCCTTAACATACTTTCTACTATAATGGATCATATCCATTATTATTTTATCTTCTTTAAATTGGGTCTCACCCAATTATTTAATTAATCATCATATCTGAATTAAATCTAATTTAATTCTCATTTTAATTCATTCAAAATTCTCCTTAATGTGTGTGACCCATTAGGCCCTTTAACATATTAGCAATAATCATGTCCTAATCATAGACCCTAGGAATGATTGGACAACTCTTTGTCCAAGTCAACAACATGATTATAGATCATGAGAGGCCTCTAGCAAAGCATCATGACCATCCAACCGCTAAAGGTTTTATTGACATGACCATCAACAACACCTGTCCATGAACGATTACCGTATGATCAAATCCTTTTGTCACATATCCCAGATCAATCAGTGGTATGGAATGTGTCAACCTTGTAATTGATCTTTGTTTACTTGATCTTAGAAAAAATTGACTCATATGAATTAGAACTTCGAAACCATTTCGAATTCCAACTCAACCTTGCAAGGATTTAACAATCAATTTAATCCATCAAGTGGCCGTGGGATATAACCCTTTCTATCAAGAGAGACAAATTCTATCTTGATCAAACACCATCTTTATGTGCTTCATGTCATGCCCAATCGACACCATATTTGCCACCATGGCTAGAGCGATATTTGGATGTCGTCAAAGCATGGCATTCCACACATGAGATGCAATGAAGATCTCAAGTCAAAGGATCACTCATACCACCGTCATTAGAGATCAACCATCGACACTATATAGAATATATATGGGATCTCTGTATGGGTCATCCAATGCATCGTTACAATAACGAGCATCCACATACCTATCCAAGTATCTTTATACTTCAGCTTGTGAAATCAGCTGCTCACCCCAAGGATGAGGATATGCAATGTGTGCCAGTCTTACGGTGTTCGATAGTGTCCAGTCCCATCTACACATCGACTAGGGAAGTTTAAAGAATCGAACCATAACGTGCAATTTGAACCTCACAATTTGTAATCTCTATTACAAATTCCATATGCACGGTTCATATTCTTTTAGACTTTATCTCATAGACAAATATATCAAATAAAAGACATCTGAATAGATAAAGAAACCATTTTATTTGATTTGAATTCATAGAATGTATATAGCATTCAATCCAATTGGATCTAGGGCATACACTAACATAAAGCACATCCATAGAATAAATACATTACCTTTCATTTTACCTTTGATTTGAAGTAATACCATCTTCTTGATGATTCATCTGAAATTCATTTAACTTAACCACAAGATCATTAGTATCATACTTAATTATTTTGTAGTCATCAAAATTAATATAAGGCTAACAATCTCTCCCTTTTTGATGATGACAAAACTATTAAGTATATAATAAGAAATAAAAATTTCAATCATACCAATCCTTGACAATTTGATGTATAAGATGGAGCGTGCCGAAATTTAGCGTACCAAAACTCTAAATTTCAAGAACACTTAAAATATGATATTTTAAAAATACATTGCATAACTCTCCCTTTGGTTTTGAATATATGCATTATTTTGAAATACCATGATGTATGCATTTCTCTCATGATATGCTATTCTCTTTCCTTTTAAATGTATGTTTTTCTTTTCTTTTAAAAATACCATAATGCATGCTATTCTCTTTTATGAATGCTATTATCTCTCATGAATGAAATGTATGCTATTATCTCACCTATGATTGAATTCTCTTCCCCATGATTGAACTGTATGCTATTCTCTCCTCCTTTTTGTCATCAATCAAAAAGAGATGAAAGAATATGCACAATTTTTTTAAAATCTTTTCTTCAATAGTAACAAGGAGTAGCATAACTAAAGCATAAAGAGATTCAATATTTAATAACAATCATCATTCATAATTCTTGAATAACACTTTTTCATACCAATTAAAAAATTTAGGATCAAAATTTCACCTTTTCATATCAATTAAAAAATTTAGGATCAAAACATCACTTTTTCATGTCAGAGCAGGGTAGTATGTTTTATAGTTTGATACCAAAAAGAAAATATATTTAGATCATTGCATCATACAAGAGTTGATACCAATTAACAAATTTAATATTCAATACATCAAACCGCTTTCATACATCAAAGAACTTATCACAATAACACATTTAATACTCAATACATCACTGTGCTTAATGCATCAAAGTATCTAATTATTCAAATAAGTCCATTCTCCTCCTTACTAATTTAAAAACATGTTGAGATACAATGTTAACAGATACCAAAAAAAATATTTAATTTCATATATGCTCACATTGTTCTCCCCCTAAATATTTCAAATTTGATCTATATGCAATAAGAGTTTCATGCTAGAAATGATACCAATATCATATAATTCAAGCATTTTATAAATGTATCACGCTAATCTCAATACATAGACATTTTATAGCAATCACCACATATCAAATACACATTTCATAAGATATTTTGTATCAATTCTATCAAGTCCTTTTCATTTTACACATAAAATAATTAATTATAAGATATGATCAAGAAATGATACCAATTAAAAATATGCATTTAATGATCCAAGACTCACAATAGAATCATGTTAAGCAAGAAGTATACAAATCAAACTGATATCAATAGTTGCTGATACCAATTGTAGCCGATCATGCTTCTATAAAATTTTAAATTAACAATTTCATCAGTACCACTAGAATCTAATCTACATGATGAGCTTGTGGGGGTACCGATACATTTGGATTTCTTCATGCCAAATTTCTTTAAGATTTTCTTGATGTACATGGATTGGCTTATGAAGATTCCCTTCTTTGATTGCTAGATTTGAAGTCCGAGAATATAATTGAATTCATCGATCATGCTCATCTCGAACTCTCCCTGTGTACACTTTGCAAAATCTTGGTACAAGAAATCATTAGTAGTGCCGAATATAATATCATCAATAGAAATTTGCACTATCAACATATTATCATTTTCTCTTTTAGTAAATAATATTGCATCAATATTTTCACTAATAAATTTATTGCTAATCAAGAACTTAATAAGCCTACCATACCACATTTAGGGTACATGTCTCAAACTATATAAAATTTGTTCAATTGAATACATGATTTAGAAACATAAGAATTTTGAACCCTAATGGTTGATCAACAAACACTTGTTTAGCAATTTATTCATTAAGGAAAGTGCTCTTAACATTAATTTGACATAATTTTAAATTCATATAACATGTAAATGCAATAAGTAATCTAATAGTTTCTAATTTATCAATGGAACATAAGATTCATCAAAATCAATATCAATTTTTGATTATATTTATAAATATCGCTCTTGCTTTATTTCTAATAAAATTACCATGCTCATCCAATTTGTTTCTAAATATCCATTTAGTTTCAATAATTAGATGATTATGTGATCTACTAACTTGTGTCCATTATCATGCATGCCATTTAGGTTCTATATAAGGAACAAAAACTAAATTATTACATGCATCCCTAAATGATGATCTAGTCTTAATATCATAAGATGGATCACTTAATTTTAGCTCTTTAGGATAATTATGGACATACCTTCATTCTCTTTCAAATTCAGCATTACCTTGAGGTTCAACATGTTCAATTTCCTTTCTCTTCCAAGGTGAGCTCTTTGGTTTGATCTTCAATTTTATTTGCATCATTTGAAACATTTCTCTTCCTTAATAGAAGATCATTAGATTCATCGAATATGACTTGAATTCAAGGTCCTATCATTTCTTTCAACTATAATTATTAACAAAATTTTCAAAGTGATGGTTTTCAAATTTCTTTCTATGAATACTTCTAATAGATAAACCAGGAAAATCTTTTCATTTGAGATGCTTTTAAAGAATTTTTGAAATGCAGGAAAAGCTTTATCTTTGTTAGTTAAGAATAAAACCAATGTAAATCAAGAAAATCATCAATAATTATAAATCCATGTGCAAAGGTTCTAACAGTCTAGAAGTTGAAATTATATTTTTAGACTTGAAAGAAATTCTAGTTTATTTTTCCAAAACTTTCATGCATCACAAATCTTATCTTTTTCAAAATTTAATTTTGGCAAATATTTAACCAAATTCTTTTTGAATAATTTAGAAAGAGAATCCATGCTAACATAAGAAAGTCTACGATGTCATAACTAGATTCACCAATTTTAGCATTTATGACAACTAGACAATCAAAACTATGGTCATTCAAATCAACAATATAAACATTTCTAAACATATGACCAATAAATTTTATGTAGTTATCAGTAGGATTAATAATAATGCAAAGAGATAATTCAAAACAACTTTAAAATCTTTTTCATAAAATTGGATAATGCTAAGCAAGTTATGATTCAATCCATTTAAAAGCAAGATATATTTTAGTTAAAAGTAGAGAGAGTGATACCACTATTACTAATGCCAACAATTTTACTTTGGCCATTATCTTTAAGATAACCGCTCCTCCATCATTAGCATCCAAAGTGATGAAATGAGATTCATCACCCATCATGTGACTAGAACACCTGCTATTAATGTATCATTTTCTTTTGTTCCACGGGTTGCAAGAAACACCTGCATCCAAAATATCAAGTCTTGCTTCTAGGTACCCAAGCCTTTTTCGGTCCTTTAAGGTTAGTCAAGATGGTTTCTTTTGGAACTCAAATCTTTTTAACATTATTGCAAGAATGTAAATGACAAGAATAAGCTTTGTGACCTTTAATTCCACATTTAAAACATGTAATATTAGAAAAATCATTTTGAGGAACAAAAATATTTTTCAAAAGTTTTTGTTTCTTTAAAGGATTATATCCTAAGCCTTCTTTATCAAAAAATGCTTTTTGATTTTCAAGAATCATATTAAGTTTGGTTGAGCTTAAGGTAAACTTTTCAACAATAGGTTTAAGCTTTTCAACTTCATTTTTCAAATCTTTGTTTTCTTGTGATAAAGAATCATTTTCTTTTGAAACCTTTTCCTTTTCAAGAGTTAAGTTTCTAACTTGATTTTTTAAATCTTTATACTTAGAATTAAGTTTTGCACTATGCAATTCATCAAATGTAAAATCATCTAAAATACTAGGACTTACCTCATTATCATCGGCCATGAAACAAAGATTAGCCTTTTCATTTTCCTCTTCTTTTCTTCTTAGGAGCTTGATGTGTCACTATCGCTCCAAGTGGCTACCATAGTTTTCTTCTTGAATTTATTAGGACCTTTCTTTAGATATGGACAATCTAGCTTGTAATGTCCGGCTCATTGCATTCATAACAAATTATTCCATTTTCTTTTTCATAGCTTGACTTTCCCTTCATTAATGCCCTTTTTCTTCCATCAAATTTCTTTCTCATAAATTTCTTAAATTTTTTTGTAATGAGAGCTATATCATTATCTTCATCACTTGAGCTCTCATTGTCATCCTTTTGGATAGCACACTTTAGTGCTATAAATCTCTCATTTTTTTTGAACTCTTCTTCATCAAGATGTTGACTTTGTTGAAGCTCTAAGTCATCAGCGATCCAATCAATTCTTCAAGAGATAGAATATTTCGGTCTTTGGCTTCTTGTATGGCAGTGACTTTAACTTTCCAAGACCTAAGCAAGGATCTCAATACCTTTCTCACAAGATCAGCATTGGTATAGGATTTTCTAAGACTTTTAGCTCATTAATACTATCAGTAAATCTTGTGAATATATCAGAAATACTTTCATAAGATTCTATTTTAAACAATTCATACTTATGAATAAGCATATTAATTTTAGACTCCTTTACTTGATTGGTACCCTCATGGGTAAACTCTAATCTATCCCAAATTTCTTTAGCAGATAAACAAGTAGATATACGATTAAACTCATTAGCATCTAAAGAGCAATATAAAACATTCATGGCTTTAGCATTGAGCTGAGCCATTTTCTTATAATGCACATCCCATTCCATTTCCGGTTTGAAAACAACAATATCATCAGATTTAATAGTGGGTGTGTGAGGTCCATTGACTATTATCTCCATAAATCATAATCAAGTGCTTGAATAAATATTTCATTTGTGCTTTTCAATAAGTGTAATTAGTGCCATTAAATAGTGGTGGTCTATTGGTAGATTGTCCCTCACTCAATATGGAACTCATTTGGGTTGTTATGATCTTTGGCTCAAAGCTTTTTAAGGCTTAAAATTAAGAGCACCTGCTCTGATACCACTTGTTGCCCAGATATAGCAACTCAAGAGGGGGGGTGAATTGAGTTTCTTAAAAACTAACTAGATTATCTAGCAAGTATGTGCAATTAAATTTTCTTCGCAAATAAACTAAGTGTAGTGTAGTGAAGATAATATGCAAGCAACACAATAAATAGCACAACCAAACATAAGGTATTTATAGTGGCTCGGTGCCAACCTGCACCTACATCCACTCCCCAAGAATACCTTGAGTATTCCACTATCACCACTAGCCTACCTGGCTAGCAAACTTGTTTACAGGTACAATCAATCAAGCCTTACACACTAGCCCTTCAAGCTAGTCTTCTTGTTTATGGGTACAAGGGGACCTTACACACTAGCCCTTCAAGCTAATCTTCTTGTTTATGGGTACAAGGGGATCTTACACACTAGCCTTCTGGACTAGCACACTTGTTTACAGGCACAAGCAAGCCTTACAAGATTAAGCACAAGTAATAGAATGTCTGATACAATAAGATCATAATAAATGAGCAGATATTTAAGAATAAATACTTAGCAAATTTGAAGAACACTTCTCAAGATAGCTTCTTCCTTTGAGCACACCGAAGCAACAATAAAGCCTTTGATTGAAACTTGAATGCTCTTCAAAGAATGGTTGTTGGAGCTTGAATCACCACACCAAGAATCAGAAATAAATGCACTTTGGTGGCTTTGAAACAATGAATGTAACTCTCCAATAAACCAAGAATAAATCTCTCTTTCAAATGATTCTTTTCATAAATATTTTCAACAAGATTTTCACTCTATTTTTTACATGATTTTTCACTTTTTTTCTTTTTATTTTTCTTCTATTTTTCTTCCCTCTTTTCTTGCTCAAGAATAACTAATCAATAGCTTAATATATATAAGAAGAAAAAATATAGTCGTTGTACATTACCGTTGTGAAATAGAGAAGAGAGGGAGTGAGAGAGAGAGAGAGAGAAACTGGCCAAGAGAAAGCCATGAAAAGAAAATTTGAAATTGTAATAATAGATGAAGTAGAAATCCATTCCACAACAATTAGAAGCCAGGAAAAGGAACCAACTAAAGGAAACAAGAAGTTGGCATTCCAAAAATGCAAAATCGACATTCCAACATCTATCCAAAAAGAAGCCAGCCGATGGAATTTAAAAGTTGGCATTCCAAAATTCCCAAATTGGCATTCCAAGGAAAAGTTGGCATTCCAACCTTGATTCCAAAAGCCACCAACCGAATGAAGAGTGTTGGTATTCCAAAATTCCCAAATTGGCATTCCAACCTTTGAATCACAGGAAAAAGCAACTGTGAGCTCATGAAGATTAGCATGCCAAAAAGACAAGTTGTCATTCTAACTTAAAGCTCTTAAACCTCGGGCATTAAAAATCTGGTAGCCCAACACAAAATTTCGGTCATTCAATAAATATTTGAAAATAGTTTTAGCACTCATTCAACTCCAAAAAAATATTCACAACATGTAGAGGCTAAATAAAACTTTATAGAATAAAGATTTGATTGCGAAGATTGTAAGAATGATTTATAAAATAATTAAATCCAGTTCAAGAAAATGCAAATATAATTAAATTTGAAAGTCATTTTGTCAAGTGAACCGTCCAAATATAAAAAATATAAAAATCATCCAATGATTATGAAATCCAAGTTCTTTGGAAAAATAATTTAATCGCTCCAAACCTTTTGAAAATAATTTAAATTGTAAAGCACATCCATAGAATTAATACATTACCTTTCATTTTACCTTTGATTTGAAGTAACACTATCTTCTTGATGATTTATCTGAAATTTATTTAACTTAACCACAAGATTATTAGTATCATACTTAATTATTTTGTAGTCATCAAAATCAATATAAGGCTAACATAATTATAAATAAAAACTTATAGGATAATTGAATCTAATTCAAGATAATGCAAATATAATTAAACTTGAAAGTCATTTTGTCAAATGAACCGTATTACCTTATATTATGAATTACAATATACCTAGGATAAATGAAGTGTATTGTTCTATGATGAGTAACCTGAAATTGATTGAACTTGACAGATACAATATTAGCACAATACTTAATTATTTTAAGTTTCATCAAAATCAATATGGGGTCAACAATCTCTTCCTTTTTTGATGATGACAAAAACATTAAGTATTCAATAAGAAATAAGTAATTCAATCAAAGCATTCCTTGCAACTCTGAAGCATAAGACAGTGCATGCCGAAATGTATGTGTAATGTGCCGAAACTTAATTTTTTTAAAAAAATATTATATCTTGCAAAGCTCCCCCTTTGGTTTTGATACAATGAAGTTTTCAAAATATTCATTTGATTTTTTTATAAAGAAGAGCAACAATAGAATGTATGAAAGCTTTAAAATCAGAATTGTGTGCTTTCCATTTCTCCCATTTCATTTTTCAAAACATAACGTTGATACTCACCCATGATTATGAAGTGCATTTTATTTCTCAAAAAAATTAAAATTAAACTTTTAAATTCAGAGTGTATGCTTTCTATTTCTCCCCCTTTTTGTCATTAATCAAAAAGAAGGTGAAAGAGTTTGCATCTATTACTATATGTATTTTCTTCAATGGAATGAATGAAGTATAGCAAGAATGAAGTATAGCAAGTAATGATAAGCTTAAAATTTTTAACATTAAGCAGATATTGTGAAGTGCAGATGAAATTAAATAAATCTTGCAAACCATACAAATCCGTTTTTAATAACTTACAAGCCAATACACACATTGGTCTGCAATAGTAAGCAGCAGTTATACAATCCATACAAACATAATAAATAAGAAACATAGTTTTAAAACAACATCAGTCCAGAATAATAGAAGTAAATTAGGTAGGAGCAGCATTAGAGAAAATCCAAAAGCAACATTAGTCTATGATATCAATGCGAGAAGACGAAGAAGATCCACGAGCATGTCTGGAAGGATGAGATGACCTCAAATGAGGGGCAGGACATCGAGTGGGGTCTTCAACATTAGGAGATAACTGAGATATAAAAGATTAAATTTCTTGTTGCATATTGTGGCACTCAGTAATGAGCCTAGAATGACTATCAAGAGCATGCTGGGCCTTGACAATTTGCAATATAAAAGAAGATATCTCATTACTTGCAATGCCAGCACTATCCAACAAAGAGTTCACATCCTTTCTCAACTTGCCTAACTCGGCAAAGAAATTAGAAATGTTCATCAAAGTACCATAATTAAAAGCTTTTTCTTTAATAATGGTCACACTGCATTGTAAATCATATGGGCTTAATTTGATTTCACTTAGGATAGAGAACATTGAAGATATGTGGGGAAACATGTTAGTATCAAAGAACAAGAAGATGAACTGTTGATAGATCCACCAAGAGAAACAACATCAGAAATCCTATGAACCAAAGTTTTCATATCATCAGTGTCTATTTTGGTAGCCATAGGATGACTTTGTTGAAAAGGATTCTGAGCGGATGGTGGAACCTTGGGTGGATTCGGATCACCAGTAGGATTGTTAACAAAAGAAGGATTAATATTAATAGAATGATTGGGGTGCATAGGCATAAAACCTTGTTCAGCAAACATGTAAGTGTAATTTGTAGGAGGATCAGTGAACATAGAAGTAAAATTCTGAGGTACATTAGAATCAGAAGGATAATTTTGATTTTCAGTAGAAATAGAAGGGTAACTCTAATGTTTAGTGAAAAATTCTTGAGGCACAGTAGATTGCTTCCCCTAGATAGGTGCATAAATTACTTACATTTTTTCTTTGCTCCTAGTCCAAAGGCCATCTACCTTAGTAAAACCCATACGAATTAAGACACGCTCATTGTAAACATTATTATCGCTAAGGTGGTAGACATTCTCACCCCTAACATCAACATTGAAATGATTAAATACATGGGTAAGAAGTAGACCATAGGGTAGGGCAGCTCTAGATATACTAACAGCCTCTCTCATCACATAAATCATTTTTCTAGGCAGGTGTAGATGAGTTTGGGTTACAACATGAAACATGAAGGTTAAGTCTCGGTCATTCACATAGTCGAAGCTACCACTCCTAGAAGTAAGACAGCAAAAACAATACTATGAAGTAATCTTATTTCTACATTCAGATCTTTAGCAAAAACATGATCAATATTAGAAGCATCATCAATATCCAAAATAGTTTCTAATTTATATTTCTTTTCTTCAAGAGTATCATCACCAAGATTAGTACTTGAAATGTTCAAAATTTGACTCAAGGAATTTTCATCAAATTCAATTATAACACCTTTAACAGTTGAAGTTACTCTATCATTTTTAAAACTAATATTATAATAAAAAAATTTTAACAAGATTGGGGTAAATGGGTAGGTTTGTCTTAAGTAAATGTTCCCAACCTTGATATGCTAAATTTTCTCTAATTGAAAATTTTTTAGAAGCTAGAAACTCAAAATCAACAATTTTTTGAAATGCTACAGATCTTCTAATCATAGATATAAAGCTGGAAGGATTAGAAAGAGAGCACTCACTAATGTCTCGAGATGATGATCCATGCATAGATTTACCTTTGGGAGCCATAGATCCAAAGAAAGCAAGGGGATATGAAGTTGGAATCAAGCTTGAAGGGAAGAGGACGCTCGGCTTGGAGAAGAAGAAAGTGATGCACGGCTTGAAAAATAAATGGAATTGAAAGCAAGAAGAATTTAAGAAGTCTCCATTTTGGAATGCTAATAATGCAAAGTTGGTATTCCAAAATAGAAAAACTAGAAGACCGGTTGATAAAAAGTGGAATACCAAAACATGAAAACCGGAAGACCAATTAAAATACCAGAAAAAGATTCTGTTCATTCATTACGTCATCCAAAATAATTTAAAATTGATCTAATAAAAATATTAAAAATAAGTAATATGAAGATCAAATAGTTGTGATTCATATGACATAAAATTCATGCAATCATAATGAGTATGGTGTGTATATAAATTAAACAATCATGATGACTCATTTAAATAGAAGGGTCAAGCATACCAAGCTCTCTTCTAATTTTACAAAATTTTGATTTATCAAGGGGTTTTATGAAAATATCAGCGAGCTACAGATCAGTACAAACATGCTTAAGCACACTATTACCATTATTAACATGATCTCTAATAAAATGATGCATAATCTCTATATATTTATCCTAAAGTGCTGAATAGGATTTTTGGTTATATTGATAGCACTAATATTATCACATTTTATTGGAATATCTTTAAGTTTGGTGCCATAATCTTCTAGTTATTGTTTAATCCATAATATTTGAGTGCAATAACTTCCAGCTGCAATGTACTCAGCCGTAGCTATGGACAGTGCCATTGAAGTTTGTTTCTTGCTAAACCATGAGATTAAATTAACACCTAGAAATTAACAAGTGTCACTAGTAGATTTTCTATTTAATTTACAACCTACAAAATCTGAATCAGTATACCCTATTAAGTCTATGCTAGATTGTTTGTCATACCATAATTCTAAGTTTACTGAACCACTCAAATATTTAAATATTCTCTTAACAACTAATAAATGGGTTCCTTAGGGTTAGCTTGATATTTAGCACACATGCATACACTGAATAATATATCTGGCCTACTAGCAGTCAAATACAATAAAGATCCTATCATTCCTCTATATAATTTCAAATCAATACTTTTATCAGTGCTACAAGAGTCTAGTCTACAAGAAGAGCTTATAGGTGTACCGATATACTTAGAAGTTTCCATTCCAAATTTCTTTAACATTTCTTTGATATATTTGCTTTGGCAAATGAAGATTCCATCATCACTCTACTTGATTTGTAGTCTGAGAAAATAATTTAATTCTCCCATCATGCTCATCTCGAACTCTCCCTGCATAAGCTTTATAAAGTCTTGACATAATATTTCGTTAGTAGAACCAAAAATGATGTCATCAACATAAATTTGGACAATAAGCATATCATCATTTTCTCTTTTAATAAAAAGTGTTGTATCAACATTTTCTCTAATGAATTTATTGCTAATCAAGAATTTGCTTAATCATTCATACCACACTCAAGGAGCTTGCTTCAAACCATACAATGCTTTGTTCAATTTGAAAACATGGTTTGGAAACAAGTGATTCTCAAATCAATTCCTTCTTCTTGACAATATATCCATTTAGAAAATCACTTTTAACATCCATTTGATATAATTTGAAATTCATAAGTAATAATCTAATGGCTTCTAGTCTAGCAACAGGAGCATAAGTTTCCTTAAAATCAATTCCTTCTTCCTGACAATAACCTTTAGCTACTAGTCTTGCTTTGTTTCTAACTATATTACCATGCTCATCCAACTTGTTTCTAAATACCCATTTAGTCCCAATAATTGGATGATCATGTGGTCTATTAACTAGCATTAATACATTATTTCTTTCAAATTGATTTAATTCTTTATGCATAGCATTTATCCATTCTATATCATCATTAGCATCTTCAAAATATTTAGGTTCAATATGAAATACAAATGCTAAGTTATTATAAGTATCTTTAAATAAAGATCTAGTTTTAATACCATGCGAGATATCACCAATAATAAATTCCTTAGGGTGATTGTGTACATACCTCCAATCCTTTTCTACGTCATGATTACCTTGTGGCTCTTCATGATTTTTCTCTTCTTGATTGGTTTGAATATTTGTGTCTTCTTTTTCCTCCAAAGTAATTTTCTTCACTTGATTTTCAATTTCTCCTGCATCATCAATAGCCTTTCTCTCCCTCATTGGAAGATCATTAGTTTCATCAAAAGTGACATAAATTGATTCTTCTATTACTAAAGTATTTTTGTTGAAAACTCTGTAAGCTCTACTAGATTAAGAGTAACCAAGAAAAATACCTTCATTAGATTTTGGATCAAACTCATCAAGATTTGATTTTTTATTATTCAATATAAAATATCGACATTAAAAAATATGAAAATATGCAATATTGGGTTTTCGATTTTTATAAAGCTCATAAGGGGTCTTTTTCAAAATAGGTCTAATCAAGGCTTGGTTTAAAATGTAACATGAGGTGTTAATTACTTCTGCCCAAAAGTACTTTGGGAGATTGCTCTTACATAACATGGTAGGGGCCATTTCTTTCAACGTTCGATTTTTTCTTTCTACAACCCCATTTTGTTGAGGTATCCTAGGTACAAAAAATTATAATTAATGCCATGCTTATTGCAAAAACTTTCAAAGAAATAATTTTCAAATTCTTTTCCATGATCACCCCGAATCGATAAAACCGAAACTCCCTTTTCATTTGTAATCTTTTTAAATAAGTTTTGAAATGCAGAAAATGCTTCATCTTTTCTAGCTAAAAATAAAACCCAAGTAAATCGAAAGAAACCATCAATAATTACAAAACCGTAATGCTTACCTCCTATACTTATAGTTCTAGTTGGTCCGAATAAATCCATATGCAATAATTCCAATGGTCTATTAGTTGAAATCATATTTTTAGATTTAAATGAAACTCTAGTTTGTTTTCCTAGTTGACATGCATCACAAATCTTATATTTTTAAAAATTCAATTTTGGTAAACCTTTGACTAAATCCTTTTTAAGTAGTTTTGAAAGAAGATCCATGCTAACATGTGCAAGTCTGCAATGCCATAACCAACTCGATTCAGCAATTTTAGTATTCATAGCAACTAAACAATCAAAGTCATGGTCATTTAAATCATTCAAATCAACAGTATAAACATTTTCATGCCTATGACCAATAAGTTTCATGCAATTATCAGCATGATTTAAAACAATGCAAACAGACGATTCATAAATCACTTTAAAACCTTTGTCACATAATTGACTAATACTTAACAAGTTATGCTTTAAACCATTAACTAACAAGGCATTTTCAATATATGTATGAGGTGTGACACTAATTTTACCAATGCCAATGATTTTACCTTGGCCATTATCTCCAAAGGTGACTATGCCTCCATCTTTAGCTTCTAAAGTGATGAACTATGATTCATCACCAGTCATGTGCCTTGAACACCCGCTATCAAGATACCATTTTCGTTTAGATCCCTAGGTTGCAAGACACACCTACAAACATAATGTCATGTCTTGCTCTTAGATACCCAAGCTTTCTTGGGTCCTTTGGGGTTAGATAAAATGGTTCCTTTTGGAGCCCAAACCTGCAAGCATGCATGGGACTTATGTTTCCTTAAACCATATTTAAAGCAAGTAATATTAGAAGATTGACCAGCATGTATGAAAATATTTTTCAAAAATTTTTATTTTCTAAGAGGATTATATCCTAATCCTGCTCTGTCAAAAACAACTTTTTGGCTATCTAAAATCATATTTAATTTTAAATAAATTAAAGTAAATTTATCTACTATAGGTTTAAGTCTGTCAACTTTATTTTTCAAATATTTATTTTCTTTCTTCAAAAATTTATTTTCTTCAATATATTATTATTTTCTAAAACTAGGTTTTGCATTTGATTTTTCAAATCATTATTTTTGGAACTAAGGTTAGCAAAATCATCAACTAACTCATAGAATGCACCATGCAGTTCTTCAAATAAAAATCATCAAGGAAACTTGGACTTACCTCCTCGTTGTCCGCCATGAAGCAAAGATTAGCCACTTCATTCTTTTCTTCTCCCTCGAAGCTTGAATTTTCAGAATCACTCTATGTAGCCATCATTGCCTTTTTCTTATTTTCTTGGAACCTTTTTTTAGTTGTGTACATTCCGATTTAAAGTGTCCCAACTTCTTGCATTCATAACAGATACTTTCTTTTTCCTTTTCTTTGTTCCCATATCCTCTTGTAAATGGTTTTCTTTTTCCTCTGAACTTTCTTCTTTTCATGAATCTTTTAAATTTTCTAGTAATGAGGGCCATGTCCATATCATCACTGTCATCCTCAGATTCATCTGACTCTTTCTTATGTTAAGAAATTTTAAGAGCCATAGTCCTTCTCTTTGACTCGTCCTCATCAGTGTGTTGTTTGATTTGACGCTCATGAGTCATTAAGGATCCCAACAATTATTCCAAGGGTAAAACATTAAGGTCCTTTGCCTCTTGAATAGCAGTGACTTTAGACTCCCAAGACCTAGGCAAAGATCACAATACCTTCCTCACAAGATCAGCATTAGTATATGATTTACCAAGGCTTTTAAGCTCATTTATGATGTCAGTAAATCTAGTAAACATTTCAAAAATTGATTCACTAGCATCCATCTTAAATAATTCATATTTATGGACAAGTATATTTATCTTAAATTCTTTCACTTGATTAGTACCCTCATATGTAACTTCTAATCTATCCCAAATCTCTTTAGCAGACAAACAAGTAGATATTTGATTAATTTCATTAGCATCCAATGAGCAATATAAAATATTCACGACCTTAGCATTGAGCTGAGCCAACTTTTTATCATGTTCATCCCATTCTGTTTTCGATTTATGAATTACCCTGGTATCTAGTCTAGTTGTGGGTGTGTGAGGACCATTTACTATGGTACTCTATAGGTCAGAGTCAAGTGCTTGAATGAAAATTTTCATTCTAGCTTTCCAATATCCATAATTTGTGCCATTAAATAATGGTAGCCTATTAGTGGATTGTCCCTCACTCAACAAGGTTGCCATAATTTTTAGCTCTAAGCTTTTTAGGGCTTAACAATAAGAGCACCTGCTCTGATACCACTTGTTGCCCAGATCTAGCAACCCAAGAGGGGGGATGAATTGGGTTTTTAAAAATTTAATCGGCTATCAAATATGTGCACTTATATTCTTTTACAAATGAGTATCATATAATGAAGTGAATCTAGTGCGTAATCAATCACAAAAAATATATCACAATCAAACACACAATATTTATAGTGGTTCAGTGCCAATCCTGTACCTACATCCACTCCCCAAGAACACCTTGGGTATTCCACTAATCATCACTAGCCAACCTAGCTAGCAACACTTATTTTCAGGCACAAGCAAGCCTTACAAATAAATCACCACTAGCCAACCTAGCTTGCAACACTTGTTTCCGGGCACAAGCAAGCCTTACAAATACAAAACCGGGTAGACCACTACCCAATCATGTTTTACAACTGTAAAATAAATCAAAGTATAAGTAATAGAATGTTTAATATAATAAGCTCCTGGATATGAGCAGATTTAAACAATAGAAATACTTATCAACTTGAAGAGCTAATCCAAGAGTTGCTTCTTTCTTTAATAAATGCAGCAGCACAATAGAAGCCTTCAAGATAGCTTTGAATGCTCTTTAATGAGGGTAGATGGAGCTTTAAGACCACTTGAAGAAACAGCAATAAATGGACTTCGGTGGGTTGAAAAATAATCAAAGCAATACTCCAACAATTCTCAAATGAATATCTCTTTCAAATGATTTTTCTCTCAATATTTTTCTGATATTTTTCTGATTTTTCTTTTTCAAAATCACTATCACTTTTTTTGCAAAAACACTATTTATCTCCACTATTTATAATAAGAATAACAAGATATAGCCGTTATGAAATAGAGGAGGGAGTGAGAGAGAGAGAGAGAGAACCAGCCAAGAGAAGGCTATGAAAAGAAATTCCAAACGGTGGCAATAGGAGAAGTAGAATTCCAATCCACAAAAATTGGTATCCCAACGAATGAATAGGGAATAGAACCAGCCAATGGAAGCAAAGAGTTGGAATGCCAAAAGCACCAAAGTGGCATTCCAATATATATCACAAAGAAGCCAGCCGAAGATTTCAAAATGTTGGCATTCCAGCATTCCAATATATCTCACAAAGAAGCCAGCTGAAGATTTCAAAATGTTGGTATTCCAAAATCCTCAAATCGGCAAGCTAAGGAAAATGTTGGCATTCCAACTTTGATTCCAAGAGCCACCAGTCAAATGACAAAAGATGAAAATCAGCATGCCAAGAGGAAAGTTAGCATTCCAATTTTTTGAATCACAAGAAACCCAGCCGTGAGCTCATGAAAATTAGCATGTCAAAAGACAAGTTGGCATTCTAATTTAGAGCTCTTAAACTTCCAACATAGGGCCTTAAAAATCTGGCAGCCCGACTTGAGAATTAGCATGCCAATGCCATAAACCGACAGAAGTTATTTCAAAAATAGCATGCCTACTCTAACCATTAGCATGCCAAGAATAATGCACAGGGAGTCGGCAGAGGGAATTTCAAAAATAGCATGCCAACTCCAGAGACTAGCATTCCAACTTCTAAAGTAACATGGCATTCCCAAAATCCAATTACAAGGAACCAGCCATTAGATAATAAATACATGCAAGCTAAGTAAGCCAACAACCGAAGGCAACCCGAATGCAAACTGAAGGCAACAGAATCTGGTATTCCAAATCAAAGATTGGTAACCCAAGATTCAAGCATTAAGCATCCAATCCAAAGGCAATAGAATATGGTATTCCAAATCAAAGATTGTAACCCAAGATTCAAGGCATTAAGCATCCAATCTGAAGGCAATAGAAATACAAATAGTTTAAGAACATAATCCGGTGATGATTCAAAATAGAATTATAAATAGGAACTTGTAGGATAATTGAATCCAATTCAAGACAATGCAAATATAATTAAACTTGAAAGTTATTTTATCAAATGAATCGTATTACCTTATATTATGAATTACAATATATCTGGGATAAATGAAGTGTATTGTTCCATGATGAATAACCTGAAATTGATTGAACTTGACAGATACAATATTAACACAATACTTAATTATTTTGCGCTTCATCAAAATAAATATGGGGTCAACAAAAAACGTTGTATTTGATAGGGGTGTCTGATTCATGAGTTACTTTTGAAAAAATCCTCTGGCACATGTTAGGGACTAAGCTCAAATTTTTTACCTCCTACCACCCTCAAACCGATGGCTAGACTGAAGTAGTAAACCGAATCCTTAGAAACTTGTTGAGATGTCTTGTAGGTGAAAACACTAAAAATTGGGACCTTTTATTATCAAGAGCTAAATTCACCTACAAAAGTTCAATTAATAGGACCACAGGCAAGAGTTTATTTGAGATTGTCCATGGTTATAAGCCTAATAGACTCATAGACCTAATCCCTTTGCCCATACATGTACGAGTCTCTGAGTCAACTGAGTCATTTGTACAAATGTTAGAGATCTGCATAAGAAAATTATCAATAAGATTAATTTGAGCAATAATACTTATAGAAACATAGCTAATTCCTAAAAGAGAGTTAAATAATTTGCTGAGGGAGATTATGTGATGATTAGGCTTAGACCTAAGTGGTTTTCTTTGGGATCATGAAAAAGTTACATGCCCATGGAGCTGAACCCTTCAAAGTGATAAAGAAAGTTAGACCGAATGCCTATGTGTTCGAGTTACCATCCGAATTTGGCATTAGCTCAACCTTCAATATCTTAGACCTAGTTGAGTATAGGGAGCCAGCGATGATACCTAGTGAGCCGTTTGGACCCGACCCTATTCTTGAGAGCGAACCCATACCTGAGTGTCCACCAATAAATTTATCTGGAAGCGTAGAAAGGATTTAACGTATCCTAGATGACTAAGCTATTACTATCTGGGATAAAGGCTACCAATGTTATTTATTTCATTGGGAAGGATGATCAAAATCTAAGAATTCATGGATCACTTAAGAGGATCTGCAGCACCTCAACCCAGACCTATTGGAGTAGTACTACAGCTGGATTGACCCTTACTCGACAGGATCGAGTTCCTCCCATCTCGAGAGAATTAGTGCGGGCACCAAGATCAAACAGAAGTTACTGAGCTTATTATGGATTTCTGATTGATGTAGTTAGACTTTTGATTCCTGTCAATCCATTTGAGTCTAGAGTCATTATGGATTTCTTACTTTATGTTGGTTTGACTTTAAGTCCTGTAATCAAGTTTTATCAATATGAGTCCATTAATTTTTATTTGAGTCAAGTTAAGATTTATTGAGTTAAAATGTAAGAAGTTAAATACCCAAGACTATGAAGGACAACATTCAATGCTCCACCTTAGCAGCCACATGGAATCCCAGTCAAAGTAGGTACCATCTACTCAAAAGGGCATCCCAGGATTTTTATGAAATCATCTCAGCATAAAAGAAAGCAAATAAGCCCTCTATAAAAGGTGATTTGCTGTCCACCCCTTATGGAAAGCAAAATATGGCACCATCCCCTGATCTCTTTTCCTTGTTTAAAGATATCGCCTATCTTCCCCTATGGAAGGTGATTTGCTGCCCACCCCTTGTGGAAAGCAGAATAAAGAAAGCAAATAAGCCCCCTATGGAAGGTGACTTGCTGCCCACCATACCCCTTATGGAAAGCAGAATATGACACCATCCCCTGATCTCTTTTCCTTATTTTAAGATGCCGCTTATCTTCTTATTTGAAAACCATCCCCTGATCTCTTTTCCTTGTTTCAAGATGCCACCTATCTCCTTATTTGAAAACAATATGATGCCCTTATTTTTTTTCATGTAATTTAAGGATTAGGGTTTATTATAAAAACCCCTTCCTTCTTCTTGTAGAGAGAGAATTGATTATTAATGAAAAAGAGTCTTCTTCTTCTATTTTTCTATGCTCCTGAGCATTGACACTCCGTAAAGAGAGGGTGGGAGGCTCAATAAATACCTGTTCCAACACCTGTTCCAAGCATTCTAGCCCAAAGATGCCAAGGTGCTATGATCCTTAGATAAAGTCCTCCTTGCCTTTGGAACCATCTGAAGAAAAGTCAAAACATTCGTGGAAGCATAGCTTCTTCTTTCAGGCACCCATTCCGAGAGCTATGTGATCCAATCTTTTAGGATGAAGACCGTCATTGCTTGGTAATCAGACTCATCCCTTCTTATAAGTTTTATTTTGTTAAAGAAAGAGCATGTTCTAAGCAGTAGTTTCTCAACCCAAGGATCCTCTTTTCTTTATTACTTAGTGAGTTCAGTTCTGTGGATAGTTACTTTACTCTTTGCATATTCATTCTTAGTTTATTCTTACTCATTTCGAAAAGTAAAGCCCCTTAAAATTTGAACCATTGCTCTACATTAATCTATTGCATGGTACATCCTGCATCACCTTTGAGAGGTGGCATGATCTGAAGTGTCAGTGGTTGCTCTATTGCGATTCACCATTGAGAATGTGTCCTTCTTGTTTGAATTTTTTCTCTAGCTTTTCAAGTTTTCTAGGAACTTGGGGCCCTTACTCTAGCGCCAATATATTGCTGCAGATTTTCGTTCTATGGCCTAGGGTCGAGACAGTAACGTGCATTGAGATTTGGGTGGCGTCCTTCCATCCTTGCAAACATGCAAAATAGTCCTCATGCAGGGATTAAGGTAGGTGGTCCCTGCAAAAAACCCTTTGATGCCCAAGTCAATGGAAACCTTTGGCCATAGATAGAGTGAAGAAGATTGTTAAAGGATGCCCTAGAGAAGGTCTCTAGAGAACAATGGTGTCCGTTAAGGTTTCGCATGTGCTTATCTAAGGGGTCTTGGGATCTGATATTTATATGCTGCTGAGATGGTAAGTTATTACTAGAGTTGGGTACTGGGCTATGCCTAGCAAGGCACGGCCCAGGCCCAATGGGCCGCTCCCATGGTTGTGTCATGTCTGGCACGGCATGGCCAAAATAATTTCAAGCCTGGCATGGCCTGTGGCCCATTTTGGGCCATGAGCTATGCCGGGCCTGGCCCCTGGCACGGCCCAGTCGGGATATGCCAGCACCCCCGACGATGACCACCAGAATATGTAAAAGTGGGTGCTGCAGAAGCTCCACATTCTTTCCGGCGGCTCCGATGATGACAATTACCTGCTCTGGCTCGACCAGGTCATCGACGTAGAGAAGTACTTCCTTGCCTCGATGTACTTCTCCTTCCCTGGGGCATCGATGGGCCTAGGAAGGTCCTTGCCTGAACACCTCTGGGTCTCCGATCTCAGCCTCCGATCGCCGACTTCCACTGTCGATTACTGCATTTGGGCCATCCTCGCAAGGTTCCCTGGGTTCCGCACCATCGTGCTTGTGCCATTCGATAGTGGTGTTTTGGAATTGGGCTTCGTAAAAAACATGCCGAAGAGCTTCGAGGCATTGCCGATGATAAGGGCTACGTGTAATAACCCATCGCAATAGATGGTCCTATTTTTATTACGATCGTTTCCACTAATTAATAAGTGATAACGGCCCCTTAAATGTTAAACGCCTGCTTGATGGGAGCAAGCGGTAGAATGGAAAGGATTTGAGTATCTCTTTAAATAAAGATCCCTTCCTAAGGCTTTCGATACAATGTTATCGAAAGAAAAACCAAAACAAGCGAAGGCATTAGGTCCCTGATCAAGAGCACATCCTGAGAGCATATACCATCAGAGTGCGATGGCTCATTGATTGGAAGCGCTCAATCAAGATCCATAGAGAGGAGGAGGAAAATCAAGATCCATAGAGAGGAGGAGGAAAATCAAGATCCACCGAGAGAGGAAGAAGATCCATCGAGAGGAAGATCAAAATTCTTACCCTCATCGGGAAGAAAATTAATAATAATGGCTGGAGGTATTTATCGATCTTAACTTGCTTAATTATCGTGATAAATATATTGATACAGTATTTCCGTATATCTGATAAGATCAATATATTTAAATTAAGTCTAACATTTGGTATCATAGCATTTAAACCTCTGCCTTATTTTGTGAGTGTTTCCATCAAGGTTCCTCTTTTCAAGCAATTTATGCCGCGTATTTTTGTTTTCTTTTTTTTTGGATCTCATGTTCCAATTTTTGCTCAGTTCTGATTTTTGTTCATGGAATTGAGCAGAAACCATCAAACTGATCTCAGATTTGATTTTTTATAGAAACAGAATGTGGCCTTTTCCTCTTCTATTAAAGAATGTTCGCGTTAAAGGAAAGAATTCCATGCATTTTCGGTTTTGTTGCATCACGGATTTCTTTCTAGCATTAATTCTAGCATTAAAGAAAGGAAACATAGCGGAAACGTAGCTTCTATAACCACAGAGAAAACGTGGCCTATTTCGATTTTCGATTTTGGGTCTTTCAGTTTTCTCACGGGATTTAAAATCTGGATTGGTTAAATTTTAAATGCATTTATTATCTGTTTAATGTTTTATTAAATCATGTGACATGATTTTTTTTATCATTTGTTTCTTAAGTTTAAATTTTTGTATTAAAATACACCTCCTGAGTCTCTATGCCTATGGTGTTTTGCATAGACTGGCAAGGGAATAATGAGCTACGGCCGGACGTGTTTTAATTAACAAAAAATTTTCTTAAGATGATAATTTTAAAATTTATTAAATAGATAATTGAAATGTTGTCTCCTGTTTTGCATACTAGATTTATTCTATGCATGAATTTGGTGGTAATGTGAAAATCACAGTGCAAATCCTTTCAAGGTCTGATTGGTCAATTGGTGTCTAAAAAGTAAAGAGATTGTGGTTACTTAATTGGTTCCGTTGACTGACCTAAGGAAAGCAACGGGGGACCCCACTTCTCTTTCACTGGCCTGGCCAATTTGATTAACTCAGATCTTGATTTGAAAATGTTACGTTGATTAAGATCACTACCTAATAATCATGCTAAATTGGTTAATCTATATGCATATAATGGAATTCAAATGTCATGTGATCAATATGATTTTGATTAATTAAGGAGTAGCCATCTTTGATTAATCAAAATTATATATTGAGTTGCAAAGGTCACATTAGGTTAGATGATATTAATTGTGACTAATTATATTAATGTAATCAATCTTATCCCACAGGAATTTTTATTGCACTAATATAATTAATTAGGATGCGATAACAAATTATTTTCTTAATTACCCATAGGAATTAAGAAAGGAATATAATTTGTTAGTCACATCATTAAGTTAATGAGTCTATTTGAGTATAATAACTTAGCCCACAGGTAGTTATTATATGTTATTGATTCATGTTATTGCATGTTTACATTGGTAAAACATGACATCAAGTTATATGCCTCAAATTCAATTACATGAACATGATTTTTATTTTTATGCAGCTATTTTACCTGTTAATATTTCTGATATAAAATGTGACGTTTCCGATTTAAGTGGTGATAATTATAAATTATGAAAGGAGAGAATTCTTCTTCAATTAAGGTGCATGGATATTGACTATACTATCAGGAAGGATGAACCACATTCAGTTACATCTACTAGCACTCAGGCTGAGATTGCTGCGTATGAACGATGGGAGTGGTCCAATCGCCTCAGTATGATGTTCATATGTACTAAGATTTCTGCTAGTATACGTGGTTCAATTCCTGAGTAAAAAAATGTCAAGGAACTTCTGAAGGCTATTGATGCACAATTTGAGTCTTCAGATAAGGCACTGGCTAGCACCCTAATGACAAAATTGTCATCAATGAAGCTCACTACTGTTGGAGGGGTGTGCATGAGCACATCATGAAGATGAGGGACATTGCGACTCAGTTGAAATCCCTAGAGGTTGAGATGTTATAATCTTTCTGGGTGCACTTTACTTTAAGCTCACTCCCACAGTAGTATAGTCCCTTCAAAATATCTTACAATACATATAAGGACAAATGGTCAATTAATGAACTTCTGACCATGTGTGTTCAAGAGGAAGGGAGGCTGATTTTAGAAATAGGAAAAAGTATACATTTAGTCACTCAGAGAAAGACTAAAGCTCCCGAAGCCAAACGCAAAGGAAAGGGTAAAGTATCCATCCATATAGAAGACAAGAAGGAGTCCAAGTGCTTCTTTTGCAAGAAGAAAGGGCATATAAAGAAAGATTGTCTCAAATTCAAAGCTTGGCTTGACAAGAAAGGTACTCTAACCTCATTCGTATGTCATGAATCCAATTTGGTTATATGTCATAACACATGGTGGATTGATTCTGGTTCTACAATCCATGTTTCAAATACCTTGCAGGGTTTTCTAAATCAAAGGAAACCATTGGGAAGTGAACAAAGCATCTATTCAGGAAATAAGATGAGTTCACATGTGGAAGCAATTGGGACGTGCAGACTTATTTTACACTCTGGTTTTGTTTTGGATTTGGAAAAGACATTTTTTATATTCCAAGTTTCTCTAAAAATTTGATTTCAGTGTTAAGGCTTGTACCTGCAGGATACTCCTTTAATTTTAATAAAAGCTATGTTGATTTATTTTATAAATCTAAGCTTATTGGGAATGGTACATTGTCAGACAATCTTTTTCAAATTAATTTGAAAAATAATACCACTTATAATGTGATGCACGCCCAAACTGGTATGAAAAGATGTGTTATGAATGAGATTTCCTCTATTTTATGGCATCGGAGATTATATCATATCTCCATTGAGAGAATTAAAAGATTAGTAAAAGATGGAATACTTGATACTCTTGATTTTACTAATTTTGGCACTTGTGTGGACTGCATAAAGGGAAAGCAAACCAATAAGTCCAAGAAAGATGCCAAGATAAGTTCAAAATATTGGAGATCATACATATGGATATCTGTAGCCCAGATATGGACTCGTATGGTCAGAGATACTTCATCTCATTTATTGATGACTATTCACGATATATGTATCTCTACCTACTTCATAATAAGAATGAAGCATTAGATGCCTTTAAGGTATTTAAGGCAGAAGTAGAGAAACAATACGACAAGCAAATTAAAATCGTGAGGTCAGATAGAGGTGAAGAATATTATGGTAGATACACTGAGAATGGACAAGCACCTGGTCCGTTTGCTCGATTTCTTGAAGAAAATGGAATTGTTGCACAATACACCATGCCAGGGTCTCCTGACCAAAATTGTGTAGCTGAAAGGAGAAACCGAACATTATTGAACATGATAAGGAGCATGATTGTCAGCTCCAACCTACCTAAATCCTTATGAACTGAAGCTCTTAAAACTGCTGCGTATATATTGAATCGGGTTCCAACCAAGGCTATTTCCAAAATGCCATTTGAGTTATTTAAAGGTTGGAAACCAAGTTTGCAACATATACGTGTTTGGGGATGCCCATATGAAGTAAGATTTTATAATCCACAAGAAAAGAAACTAGATCCAAGGACTATTAGTGGATATTTTGTTGGATATGCTGAGAAGTCCAAGGGTTATAGATTTTATTGTCCATCTCACAACACTAGGATTGTGGAATCAAGAAATGCAAAATTTCTTGAGAATGACTTGATTAGTGGGAGTGATCAATCTCAGTATTTGGCTTCTTCTGAGAAAGATCATTCAGTTATTCCAGCTTCCACTTCAAGTGAGGGATTGGTTGTTATTTATAGCACTCCTCAAACTTAATTAAGTGCTCAACAACCAGTCATTGAGATTTCACAAGCTAATGGTAATCTAGAAGATCATGTTGTTCATCAACAATCAGTTGTGCAAGATACTCCTCAAGAGGTCATTGATACAACATTAAGAAGATCAACTAGAATAAAGAAATCAGCAATTCCTAGTGATTATATTGTGTATCTACATGAATCTGACTATAACATTGGAGCCGAAAATGATCCTGAAACATTTTCACAAGCCATGAGTTCTAAGGAATCAAACTTATGGTACAATGCCATGAAGGACGAGATGGAATCTATGGCATCTAATCGAGTCTGGATTTTGTTGAGTTGCCTGATGGTGTAAAAGCCATTGGATGTATATGGGTCTTTAAAATAAAGAAAGACTCACAAGGCAACATTGAGAGATATAAAGCAAGACTCGTTGCCAAAGGATTCACTCAGAGGGAAGGAATTGACTACACGAAGACATTTTCTCTTGTATCCAAGAAAGATTCTTTCTGAATAATAATGGCATTGGTAGCTCATTTTGATTTTGAGTTACATCAAATGGATGTAAAGACCGCATTCCTTAATGGAGATATAAAGGAAGAGGTTTACATGAAACAGCCTGAAGGATTTTCCTCTGGTGATGGTGAGCATTTGGTTTGCAAGCTTAAGAAATCCATATATGGATTGAAACAAGCCTCACGTCAGTGGTATTTAAAATTTCATGATGTGATCTCTTCCTTTGGTTTTGAAGAGAACATCATGGATCAATGTATATACCAGAAGGTTAGTGGGAGCAAAATTTATTTCTTGGTCCTATATGTGGATGACATTCTACTTGCAACCAATGATAAAGGGTTGCTATATGAGGTGAAACAATTTCTCTCCAAAAATTTTGATATGAAAGATATGAGTGAGGCATCTTATGTCATTGGCATTAAGATCCATAGAGAAAGATCTTGAGGCATTTTAGGATTGTCTTAAGAAACTTATATCAATAAAGTCTTGGAGAGATTTTAGATGAAAAATTGTTCATCAAGAGTTGCACCTATAGTGAAGGGTGACAAGTTCGCTTTGAATCAGTGCCCTAAAAATGAACTTGAACGGGAACAGATGCACAACATTCCATATGCTTCAGTTGTCGGAAGCCTAATGTATGCTCAGGTTTGTACAAGACCTGACATTGCATTCGCAGTAGGAATATTGGGAAGATATCAGAGTAATCCAGGTTTAGACCACTGGAGAGCTGCTAAAAAGGTCATGAGGTATCTTCAAGGGATCAAGGACTACATGCTCATGTATAGACAAACTAATCATTTGGAGATAGAGGGCTACTCAGATTCAGACTTTGCTGGCTGCGTTGATTCTCGAAAATCAACATTAGGATTTATATTTATGTTAGCTGGTGGAGCCATATCATGGAGGAGTGCAAAGCAGACTTTGACTGCTATCTCTACTATGGAAGCGGAGTTCGTTGCTTGTTTTGAGGCTACATCGCAAGGTGTATGGTTGAAGAGTTTCATCTCAGGGCTTAGAATTGTTGACTCTATTACTAGGCCAATTAAACTGTACTGTGACAATTCAGTTGCTGTATTTTTGGCTAAAAACCATAAGAGTGGTAGTCGAAGTAAACATATCGACATTAAGTATTTAGCCATAAGAGAATGTGTTAGAGAAAATAAAGTGGTCATAGAACATGTTAGCACTAAATTAATGATAGCTGATCCTTTGATTAAAGGCACGCCAATTAAGAATTTTAAGGATCATGCGATAAGAATGAGAGTTGGTTCCATGATATAATTGTATGGATAACAATTTGTACAAAGAAACTCTTATTTCAATTATTTATTTATTTTTCATTCAGGTGTACATGTTATTTGACTTTGAGAAATGACAAACTTTTCTTTTGGACTCTGAATAAACATATGGTTTATTCATTATGTTATCACATTTGGAATAGTGGTAAAGAAATTGAATGCATTGTAATACATAGAAGATAATACTCAATTATAGAGGACCTATCGCTATGATTCATGTATTTAGTTTCTTGTTCAATGTTGATAAAATATACGGACCAAATGGGAGAATGTAATAACCCGTCGCAATAGATGGTCCTATTTTTATTACGATCATTTCCACTAATTAATAAGTGATAACGGCCCCTTAAATGTTAAACACCTGCTTGATGGGAGCAGGCGGTGGAATGGAAGGGATTTGAGTATCTCTTTAAATAGGGATTCCTTCCTAAGGCTTTCGATACAATGTTATCGAAAGAAAAACCAAAACAAGCGGAGGCATTGGGTCCCTGATCAAGAGCACATCCCGAGGGCATATACCATCAGAGTGTGATGGCTCATTGACTGGAAGCGCTCAATCAAGATCCATAGAGAGGAGGAGGAAAATCAAGATCCACCGAGAGAGGAAGATCAAAATCCATCGAGAGGAAGATCAAAATCCTTACCCTCATCGGGAAGAAAATTAATAATAATGGTTGGAGGTATTTATCGATCTTAACTTGCTTAATTATCGTGATAAATATATTGATACCGTATTTCCGCATATCTGATAGGATCAATATATTTAAATTAAGTCTAACACTGCGTTCTCTCCTGCTCGAAGAAGGGCCGGCAAGAAGAAAGATGAGAATGGCTCGGGTCTCAGCTTTGGGGGTCGAGCGACGGAGTACCCCAGGATTTTTGGAAAGGATTTTAGCATCGGGGGGCAATCTCAGTTCGGTGAGAGGCTCTCGTTGCCATCCAAGGTAGAGGAGAGGCCTTTCAAGATCCAACCAAATGGCAGAAATCATCATTAGATGTTGCCAGTCTTCAATGGTGTTGTTAATGGACTGAATTGGAGTCAGAGTTGTGCTCACACCATGAACTCTCTCCAGCACAAGTTTGGCAACGGCGTGGTAGTGATCGGTGGTGGCGAAGTGGATGCCTCGGCAAGGGCGTTTGTTCATCACGGCAACTGGGTGAGGGAAGACCCTCGGATGAAGCAGTTCCTGAATCCAAACTAGCAACCACCGCCATCGCCGCCGCTGCCGCAGCAACAACAGCAGGAGGCACAGTCCCAGTCACAGCCATGGCAAATCGATTTCAATGGCGGTGAGTGTAACATCCTGAAAACCTTGTAATCTATGGCATTTTCAGTTAAAATGAAAGTCAGAAAGTTTTCTTGAAATATGGGTGTGTTGGCCTTTTGATAAATGTAAAGAGAAGAAATTTTGGAGTAAATAAGTATATTTCTAAATGTTAATGAGTCTGATTTGAGAAATTGAGAGACTTAAGTTTTAATGGGTTTAAATCACAAGAAAAATCAAGTCTTTTGAGTTTTATCCTAAAATGACGTTTTTAGTGGTTGGAGTCGACCCTAATCAGAGTGGAGTCGACTCCGGCACGGTTTTAAACTTTCGGCACGCTTAGGAGTCGACCCCTGCAGAGCTGGAGTCGACCCCTACTTTTCAGGAGTCGACCCGTACTTTTCTGGAGTCGACCCCTATTTCTGCTGGAGCCGACTCCCAATCTGTTCGAGCCGACTCCAGGACGGCAGGTTTTTCTGAGTTAAATCTTGAGAAATTCATATTTAATCCATTTCAAGTCCGATTTGGATGCCGTTTGAACCGTTGGATTTCTAAAATCGAGTTCTTCAAGATGGTAAAGTCTTTTCTTAGAAATGTTACATAAAGTATCGATTTAAGTAAAAAATGGTGATCTGGGCTATAAATCGATTAAAAAAATGCTATATCAGGGGCAAAATGGGAAAAGGCTCCGATGTCAATTGCTAATTGTGTTAAGGGCAACTTGGAAAAGAAAATCTAAGGGCAAAATATCATGGTTATAAGTGAGCCACGTGTTTTCCAAAAAGCGTGCGTTAAGAGTGTTTGAGGGCAAAAGGGAGATTTGGCATGCCTTAACCCTTAAGTTTCCAATGACTTGGTCCCCAAGTCATTAGAGAAAAAGGGAAATGTGGGTTCAGCCAGAGAAAAGAAAGAAAGAAAGAAAGAAAGAAAGAAGAGAAGAAAAGAGAGGAAAGGAAGAAGAAGAAGAAGAAAAAGGAGGAAGAAAGAGAAAGGGAAAGGGAAGCTTGGGGTTTGTGCTCGACTCCAGGTAAGCTATAGCTTCCCTAGATCTTGTATGACTTTAGATTTTCTTAGATTAGTATTTTGAGGTAATAGTAGAAGTAATCTTGAGTAGAGATAGGGTGGAAGAAAATAATGAGATATTAGAGGATAGATCATGTATGCATGCATGGTTCATGGGAAAACCTCGTGTGGAGGTAATCCTAATAGCTATTGTATCTGTATGTTGACGTAGGTCAAGAGGGTTATTCCAGGGAGCCGAAATACCAGAGTTGAGTACCAGTTGTACCAGTCGAGGAGTAACCTACTAAGGTGAGTGGATTTCTCATCTAGCAATGAGAGGTTAATTTGAGCTAGTATAATGAGATTAATACCTAGTTATGGTATGTTATGTTTAGCAGAGTATTATGTATGTTTTAAATATGAGAAATGAGAACCTAGTATATGATAATCTGATAAATGAGTTTTGAGCATAAACACATAAGCATGAGTTTCGATGAGGGAATTTTTAATGTATACATGGCATATTTGCATGATAAAGCTTTACAAATGATGTATGAGTCATACTGAGCATCAGGCAGCTAGGGGCTGATCACCCTTTAGACTGTACTGTAGCATGAGCATTGCACACTACTATCGAGCCGGCACCTCCTTGCGAACAGATCGTACGATGAACCCCAGAATCAGGGGTGAGTGCATGCCTAACCAGGCCAGTGGGGCTGGTTGTGAGCAGCCCGTGGGGGCATGAATCATAGCTCAGTGGAGCTGATTACTATATATAGCCCGTGGGGGCAGAGAGAAAACCCGAGGTTCCAGGGTTAAGGAACAAAGCACTTTGCCAGGTGAACCGCACGGGTAAGGGGTGCTATTTGTGCGGGGATCCTGTTGCTAGTCACGCACCCGATGAGAGTACACCTATAGAAGGGCGACTGTAGGGTGGTACCTCAGAGGCATTACACACACAGCCCAGCATCATGAGATCTAAAAGCATATGTTGTGATATAAAAAGGGCCAATGGGCCAAATAGTTATCCCGAGAGGGAGAGCTTACTTGAGATGCCAGTGGGCAAGCAGATCCTGATGGGAGTCTGGGTTGTAGATAAAGAATGCATATCTTCATATTGCAATGCATGGAGTTTTATTTTAATGAGTTATCTTTCAGTGAAGAGTTATTATAGAGTATTCCAGTACTGATATGTTATTTGAAGAATAAGCTACATTTTATTTTATCTGATATCATGTTAAAAATGTACTTTGAGTTGTACAAGTTAAATAGTTTCAGCATACGATTGAAATTAAGAGGTTATGGTTCTCTATTTCTCCATAGTTAGATGGTTATCCAGTCACTGGGACTTAGGTCTCATCCCTCTATGATTTAAATGTTCTTTCAGATCAGTGAGTATTTCTGCCAGGATCACAAGATAAACAGGACAGGACCCTTAGCTGGTGAAGCTTGCTTGGATGCAAGAGTGTTTAAATGCTAGCCTTGTATATTGAGAGAGTGTGGTTTGATATTTGTATTTTGTATATGTGTATGTGTACAGTGGGATGTAATGATGTTTTAGACCTTTTTGGATATGAATACGAGACTTATGTTTTGGAGAAAATTATGAGCATGATGTGTGCACTTAGGATTTTAATGTCGATTGTGAATGTGATCTTGTAAACTGCCTGAGGAATGTCATGAAAAATATTATCTGAGCAGGTTGATGCTTAGTGTTGATTGGGTGATTTGTGTATATAATTGAGATGAAAATGAAAAGTTTTTAACAGGATGTGTTTTCGTGTGTCTGCCACTTATGATAATTAGTTGGGGTTCTCTAGCTCTTTATGGAGCGCTACATAAAGACTAGTAAAACTCTATCCGATTACCACAAGTGTGCAGGTGTGCTGTCGGTGGCCCCAGAGAGGAGGGGGAGCTAACAAGTTTTGGTATCAGAGCCCTAGGTTATTAGGTCCTAGGGGAATAAGTATGAGTATGAGTCTAGGATGATTGAATGTTTTATGATTATAGCTATTGAATGATGAAACTGATGTATGAATAATGTCTTGTAGGACGATTACTACAAAGGCATCTAGAGAGACAAGCAATCTTCAGGCAGGGATAGAAGCAAAGGTCAAAGTAGATTCAGAAGGTCAGTTAGAAGAAGTCAAATTGATAGAATGGCTTCTAGTGATTCCACCGAGCCAGTATCTAAGGAGGCTGGAGTGGGGGCATCTTCAGAGCAGATGCCAGAGTCTTCTTCACAGTCTATTACCCCTGTGCCAGTAGACCCATCTCGAGTACAGACTCAGGGGCCTAGTATGTCAGAGTTGGTAGGCATGATTACTCAGGCTGTGGTAGCAGCTGTGGGTGCTAGTTCTAGCCTTCCATCTAAAAATACGGAGGTTGTGAGGAATGTGGAAAGAGCCAGAAAGTTAGGGGCTCTGGAATTCCAGGGAACTACTGATCCTATTCAGGCCGGGGCATGGCTGCAGAGGATCGAGAGAGTATTTGATGTGATGGGATGCTCTGAGGAGCAGAGGCTGAGTATTGCCACCTTTTTACTGGAGGGTAGAGCCCAGAGTTGGTGGAGATCTATTCAGGGCAGGCAGCCCCAGGGAGTGGAGTTGACATGGGAAAATTTTAGAAGAGAATTTCATCAGCAATATTATTCTGAGATTTATAGGGATCAGAAGAGGAGGGATTTCCTTTGTCTGACTCAGGGGAGGATGTCCGTGGCAGATTATGAAGCCACTTTTGTGGAGTTATCTCAGTTTGCTAGGGCCTTGGTGGCTGATGAGAGGGAGAGATGTCGACTATTCCAGGATGGATTGAATCTCCCTATTAAAGCCAAGACCTGTATGCAGACCTACAATAGTTACTCTGAGTTGGTGCAGGGAGCACTCAAAGCCGAGGAGATTGAAAAAGAATATATGAGTAGGAGGCAGGATAGAATGAAAAGAAGTGCTCCTAGTTATTCTTCTGCTCCGGGAGGGACTCAGCCATTTAAGAAACCCCAGAGGACTGGACAGTTTTATTCTGGGTTTAGAGCCCCTGGTGATGTGGGCAGAGGATCCGTATCTGTGTCAGCATCTAGCCCAGTTCAAAGAAAGCCTTATGTGGGTGTGCCTCAGGTTGCCTCCAGCAGGGTGTCTGGTGATGTAGGGGAGCAGGGTCGTCCTTCTAGTGGAGGGAGAAATACCCCCATGTAATGTATGTGGAAAACTTCATTTGGGAGAATGTAGGAGGGACAATAAGGGATGTTATATTTGTGGTGATCTAGGTCACCTGAAGAGAGATTGCCCTAGGAGAGGGCAGCAGGCTGGTGGGCTTCCTCAGGGGCCAGTAATGCCAAGGGGACAGCCTAGTAGGAGGGGTGATGGTAGTGTTGTGGCTTCAGCCAGTCAGGTGGGGCCTAATGTTAATCAGCCAGGAGGGTCATCCAGTATTCCGAGAGCCGAGGCCAGAGTGTTTGCCATGACCAGACAGGAGGCTCAGATTGATCCTGATGTGGTGACAGGTATGCTACCCATCGATAATCATGATGCTTATATTTTAATTGATTCTGGATCTACGCATTCATTTATCTCATGTGAGTTTGCTAAGCATCTAGTTAGAGATGTGGGCCAGTTGGGTAGTCAGTTGGTAGTATCTATGCCCGTAGGGAGGCCTTTTATAGCAGACCAAGTGTATAGAGGTTGTGATATTTCTGTGGGGAGTCAGAAATTAGCAGCAGATTTGATTCCTTTGAGGTTGAAAGAGTTTGATGCCATTTTGGGGATGGATTGGCTATCTGTGCATAGAGCCAGAGTAGATTGCTTAAGGAAGGAGGTGATGTTACAAACTTCTGATGATAGCGAGGTCTGTTTTGTTGGTGATAGGAGGGGGTTACCCTCAGGAGTGATTTCAGCTCTGTCAGCCAATAGAATGCTAGCAAAGAGATGTGAAGCCTATTTAGCTTGTGCAGTGAGCCTAGAGGGCAATGGTTTAGAGCTGACGAATATCCCTGTGGTAAGGGATTTTTCAGATGTATTTCCTGAGGAGTTGCCAGGGTTACCTCCTGACAGAGGATTTGATTTCAGTATAGATCTAGCCCCAGATACCAGACCAATAGCCAGGGCACCTTATAGAATGGCTCCAGTCGAATTGAAAGAATTGAAAAGTCAGTTACAAGAATTATTGGATAAAGGGTTTATTAGACCCAGTATATCACCATGGGGTGCACCAGTGTTGTTTGTGAAGAAAAAGGATGGTACCTTGAGGTTGTGTATAGACTATAGACAGTTGAACAAGGTGACCATTAGAAACAATTATCCATTGCCAAGGATCAATGATTTGTTTGATCAGCTGCAGGGGGCAGCAGTGTTTTCAAAGATTGATCTGAGATCTAGGTATCATCAATTGAGAATAAAGAATGAGGATATATCTAAGACTGCTTTCAGGACCAGATATGGTCATTATGAGTTCTTGGTAATGCCATTTGGCTTGACAAATGCTCCAGCTGCTTTTATGGGTCTGATGAATCAAGTATTTCAAGAGTATCTAGATAAATTTGTGATAGTATTCATTGATGACATCTTGATTTATTCTAGAAGTAGTGAAGAGCATGAACAGCATCTGAGGATAGTTTTGCAGATATTAAGAGAAAAGCAATTATATGCAAAGTTTAGTAAAAGTGAATTTTGGCTGGATGAGGTAAAGTTCTTGGGACATGTAGTTTCAGCCAAAGGTATTATGGTAGATCCTCAAAAGATTGAAGCTATAGTAAATTGGGTATCACCTACCAATCAGACTGAGGTGAGGAGTTTCTTGGGGTTAGCAGGATATTATAGAAGATTTATAGAAAATTTCTCGATTTTGGCTTCTCCTATGACTAAGCTGCTTAGAAAGAATATCAAGTTTGATTGGTCAAATGAATGCCAGAAGAGTATGTATTGAGAAATATGGGAGATTGTATTTACCCCAACTTTATTGATTTTGATGATTTCCAAAAGCCATGAGTATTTTAAAGAAAACAATGAGTTTATTTATCAAAATTCAAAACGAAAGCAATGGGATCTCAATGGTTAAATTTACTGAGTTTTGAATCTATTTGAAAAAGAAGTTTCAAGCTCTATATTTAAAGATCTCAAAAAGGAATTTTTACACGATATATTTCATTCAACGATTTCTTGAAACATGTCTTGAATTCATGCTTAATGTCATATTTAATGTATTCAAGTCATAATATCATTTAAAATTATTCTGGGATGAATTTCAAAGTCAATCAGAAAAATATCTGACTTTTGATACGTTCCGGAGCCGACTCTAGAGTTTCAGAGTCGACTCCTGTAAGTAACTGAGATTTTTGATTTTCTCGAGTCGACCCTTGGTTTTCAAGAGTCGACCCCTGACTCTGTGCGAGCCGACTCTTGTCTGTGCGATCCGACTCCGCTCAAACAACAGAAACCATATTTTTTGAGCACTTCTCGAGTCGACTCCCCATTTTCCTCGAGTCGACCCCCGACTTTCGGGAGCCGACACTTTGGTTTTTCGCGAGTCGACCCTCTAACGTTTAAAATGTTTCTATTTTTAGTAATCGACTTCGAGCCGACTCCCACAAAGCTCGAGTCGACTCCGCGAAATCTGGGCATGATTTTTCACGATGATACATCAGCCCCAACGGTAAGATTTTCAAATAACGGCTATTTTTCTGTGTTTCTAACGGATATATTTTGCAGAATCTATAAATAGAGGAGCTCTTTTTCAAATCAAAGGAGAGATAGAAATTCAAAAAGAGAGAAAAGAATATCTTTCAAAAGAGGGAAAAACAGAGCCTTATTCGAAAAATCTTCTAGTTCAAAATAGAGTGATTCAAAAGGAGTGAAATCAAAGAGGAAGTTTCATCTACTCCAGATCATCAATCTACAAGAGCCAAAAGAAAATCCAAAAGCTTTTCAAAGATCAACTCGAAGGATTTTCAACATTCAACAAAAGAAGAAAAAGCTTCATCTCAACTCCAAAGTTTTCAAACGGTCAAGAATCTTGCTGAGGCCTGATTCAATACTTCAAGAGGAGTTAAAGAGGAGAAGGAAGAAAGCCAAAGCCACAACCATCTGCAATCTTATCAGGCTTTTCTAACCCTTTTTATACTTTATTTGTATATTTGCTCAAGGGGAGCATTTCTATATTTAAACTCTGTTATTTTGGTTGTTTGCTGATTCAATCAGTGGATTGAATCAGTGGAGGTTATTATACCTCGTTGCAAGCCGGTGTGCTTGTGTTTGGGTTAGTTGTGAGCCCGTGAAAAATAACGTGTAGGGTTTTGTGCTGGTGAGCCCGTGTAAAACCGGCTGGGTTCGTTGTGATCCCGGAAAAACAACAAGTTTGAGTTGTGAACTTGTAAAACAACTCGGCTGTAATCGAAGAGATTATAGTGTGGACCCAAGTGAATCTTGGGAGTGGACGTAGGTGTTGGTTGCACCGAACCACTATAAAATTATCTTGTGTTTGCGTGCTATATTTTCTCTCTCTATCTCTCTTTATTATTTGCTTGTGTATTGATAAAGTTAGCCTCTCACTTGCACATTTTGCTAACTAATCAACTAAAGTTAAAAAGACTTAAATTTTTAAGAACCCAATTCACCCCCCCCCCCCTCTTGGGTTGCCATCTGGGCCAACAATTGGTATCAGAGCAAGTGCTCATTTAGAATTTGATCTCACGATCAAGGGCTAAAGATCCTTATGGCAACACAAAGTGGTTCAAGTTTTGCTGAAGGTCATTCTACGAATAGACCTCCTTTATTTAATGGAACCAACTATTCATATTGGAAAGCTAGAATGAGAATATTCATTCAAGCTTCTGACTATGAATTATGGGGAGTAATAATCAATGGACCTAGTACACCCACACACTTAATAGATGGCACTATTGTTCCTAAGCCCGAAAGGGATTGGAATGATAATGATAGAAGAATGGCTCAATTAAATGCTAAAGCCATTAACATTTTATATTGTTCCTTAGACTCTAATGAATTCAACCGAATCTCAACATGTAATTCCGCAAAAGAAATTTGGGATAGGTTGGAAATAACACATGAAGGAACAAACCAAGTTAAGGAATCAAAAATAATCATTTTGGTTCATAAATATGAATTGTTTACAATGGAACAAACTGAAACCATCACATGCATGTTCACTAGATTCACTGATATTGTGAATGGTTTAAAGAGTCTTGGTAGAATTTATTCTAATGCTGACCTTGTGCGCAAAATTCTTAGGTCACTACCAAGATCGTGGGAAGCGAAAGTCACTGCTATCCAAGAAGCAAAGGACCTCAATGCATTACCTTTAGAGGAGCTTCTAGGATCCCTAATGACCCAC
>UESW01001830.1:720009-736576 GCA_900491605.1 Calamus simplicifolius
ACTGACACTTAAAAACTACCACCTTAATTCAATATAATCAAGTTCCCATATGTCCTGAAGAACCCATAAAAGGATATGTTTGAAATTATCGGGTTCTTGTCCTTCGAGCTAGACACTTGCATTATTTTAGCAGTTAAGGTGACACCACTATTCTGAACACATCTGGTACTATCACATTTTTGGTGTGAAATCGAACTCCATTTATAAGATATCCATCATATCTTATCACTTGGGGTTGGGGTCCATGAGATATCCACCTCAACATATCAAAAATTACGTTACTGGATTCCTTAATCTCAGAAGCAACCTACATTCAATTTTAAAATTTAGCAATATAAATGATAGTTAAGTATAAACAAATGATGATCTCCTAGAAGATGCCAACAACATAGTCATATACCTTTTCACGCAACCAATTTATGAAAGTTCGATTATGCTCATCCTGAAGCCACTTTTGTCTCCTTGTTTTATTTGGATTAGCTGCCTTCAATTCTTCCATATGTTGCCTGTATGTTAAAACTTATTCAGTTATGACCACATACTTTAAAAATAAGAACATTTAATGAGACTCAAATAACTTGTGATGGGTCTGACTTACTCTACATAGGCTGCAACTTCTGTTGTATTTTTCAACACATAAAGATGTGCTTGCTCTAACTCTTTCGCATCAGCTCTAAATACATGAGAAGCAGAAAGTGGCTTTCCAATACTGTGTTGACCACCACACTCATTTCTTATTGATGGGATCCCAACAGCTTTCATATTTGACAAGTACTCCGAACAATATTCTACAGCTTCTTCAGCAATATAACATTCTGCAATGCAACCTTCTGGCCTATTGCGATTGCGTACATATCCTTTTAAGATCTTCATGAATCTTTCAAAAGGATACATCCATCTTAAATATACTGGTCCGCATAACTGGACTTCGCGTACAAGGTGTACGGTTAAATGAACCATTATGTCAAAAAATGAAGGAGGATAATTCTTTTCCATCAAACATAAAGTCTTCACAAGTTCTTCTTGTAGCAAACTAAGATTGCAAGTATCCACAACTTTTTTGCAAAGTGCATGGAAGAACAAACTTAGTCTAGTTATTGTGGATCTCATGTTCTTATTCAACAATCCTCGTAATGCCAATGGAAGAATTTGTTGGATCAAAGTATGGTAGTCATAAGATTTTAGGCCATAAAGCTTTAATTCTTCCATAGAAACACAATTTCTTAAGTTAGAACAGTATCCATCTGGAACTTTAAGTGCAGATAACATCTTGCAAAATTTGATTTTCTCAGCCTTAGAAAGTGTGTAACTTGCAGCAGGCAAATATGTTCTTTTTTCACCCACTATTGGCTGTAGCTCACTTCGAATTCCCATATTTACTAGATCTAAACGACTACTTAGTCCATCTTTTGACTTTCCAGGTATATCAAGAAGGGTTCCCACGATGCTCTCACATACGTTTTTCTCAATATGCATCACATCTAATACATGACGTACATGAAGAAACTCCCAATATTCAAGATCAAAAAATATTGACCTTTTTTTCCATGCAAGTTTAGACTTTGCCTCTGAAACCTTGTCCTTCTTTTTTGATTTCTCAACATGCACTGTATTTGCTTGCTTTTTTCCATACACATAATTAATATTTCTGATATTTTGTAAAATTTCTATTCAGTTAAAGGTTTAGGCTCAACATCAAACTCTTGACAACCATTAAATGCCTTTTTTGCTCTTCTATATGGATGATTTCTGTGCAAAAATCTTCTATGACCTTGGTACATATTTTTTCGACTATGTTTCAAGTATACACTATGTGTATTTTCAGCACAAATTGGGCAAGCCAAATAACCTTTAACACTGCAGCCACTCAAATTTCCATACGTAGGAAAATCATTTATTGTCCATAGTAATACAGCCTTTAAGGTGAATACCTCTTGCAAATATGCATCGTAAATTTTAATACCGACATCCCATAGCATTTTTAAATCATCAATAAGTGGTTGCAAGAAGATGTCAATATCATTTCCCGGCTGCTTAGGACCCGATATCAACAAGGTTAACATCATAAACTTTCGTTTCATACACAACCATGGTGGGAGATTATAGGTAATAAGTACGACAGGCCATGTACTGTGACGACTACTTAAGGAGCTATGTGGATTTATCCCATCTGCTGCAAGTGCCAATCGAAGATTTCGTGGCTCACATGCGAAATCAGGCCATTTGTGGTCTATTAATTTCCATAATGCTGCATCTGCTGGATGTCGAATGTAACTGTCAACTTCTCTTTCACTAGAATGCCATATCAAATCTTTGATATTTGACGAGTACCATACATTCTTCTAAACCTGGGTATTGGGAAAATACCACACAACTTTTGCCGGCATGCCTACTTTTGGATGATTGGATCCTTTAGGAATCTTCCATCTTGATTCAGAACAATTTGGACATACATCAACATCCTTGTTTGCATTTCTATACAAAATGCAATCATTTGGACATGCGTGTATCTTTTCATATTGCATTCCTAAGGCGCACAATGTCTTTTTTGCTTCATATATTGATGTTGGCATCAAATTTCCTTTTGGAAGCACATCACCCCAAAAGCTTAAAAGCTCATTGAAACTTGCATCGCTCCACCCATATTTTGTTTTAAAGTTGTATAATCGTACCAAAACAGAAAGCTTAGTGAACCCACTACAACCAGTGAATAAAGGGCGCTCAGCATCATCCAACAAGTCAACGAATTTCTCTGGATTACATTCAAATAGATCTCTGGCTGCTTCAACCATTTCCACAGCATTAATATCATCATTGTATTGAAGACAACATTCTTCAGCATCTAAGGTACACTTATCTTCCTCAACATTACATATGTTTTCGCCATGCCATATCCATACATCATAACTTGAGTCGATACCATTACAAAAAAGATAATCTTTAACCACTGTGATATCATGAACTTTCATATTCCCACATTTTAAGCATGGACATTGTATGCTAGGGTCACTTAAATTTTTTTTAACATGATTCAAAAAACTTCAACACCATCCTCATATCTTTTTGTACGTCTATCAGTAGAGTACCATGACTTATCTAGTCTGTTTAAATTCAAAAAATACTAGTAACTAGTTAATTGAATCAACAAATATAATTAATTTTATCTAACAAACTAATTAAATTTATCAAACCATATAGAAGTAAAAAAAATTGAAAGATGACAAGTAAATTAAAAAGATAAATAATAACTCATAGTGGTTTAGCTTCCTTTGCTTTGTCATCAATATCTTTGGACTTACTTTCCATGCCTGATGAATCCACCATCTATGTTCCTAAAATAGAAAAGATATTATGTTCAAAACATATAAACTTTTTCTATTTGAATCACGATATTAATTTAAATGGTAAGGATTAATTGCATCAATCTCTTTGAATCAAGTTATTAGATCATTTTTTATTTTTTTAATACTTAATTTAAATGGTAAAAATTAATTGCATCTTAATTCAGTCTTTTTTTAATTAAAAAAAATTAACAATCACCTTTAAAAAAAAGAAAAAAAAAAGGCATTCACCTAAATCCCCCCCCCCCACCTTTAAGGAAAAAAAAAACTGGCATTCACCTGAATGCCTCCCCCCATTGCCAAAGGGTTTACTCAGAGAGAAGGAATCGACTACATGGAAATATTTTCTCCTGTATCCAAGAAAGATTCTCTTCGAATAATTATGGCATTGATAACTCATTTTGATTTTGAGATGGATGTGAAAACTGCATTCCTTAATGGAGATCTAGAGGAAGAGGTTTACATGAAATAACCTGAAGGATTTTCCTCTTGTGGTAGTAAGCATTTGGTTTGCAAGCTTAAGAAATCCATGTATGGATTGAAACAAGCCTCACGTCAGTGGTATTTAAAATTTTATGATGTGATCTCTTCCTTTGATTTTAAAGAGAACATCATGGATCAATGTATATACCAGAAGGTTAGTGGGAGCAAAATTTGTTTGTCCTATATGTGGATGATATTCTACTTGCAACCAATAAGGGGTTGCTATATGAAATGAAATAATTTCTCTCCAAGAATTTTGATATGAAAGATATGAGTGAGGCATCTTATGTCATTGGTATTAAGATCCATAGAAAAGATCTCGAGGCATTTTAGGATTATCTCAAGAAACTTATATCAATAAAGTCTTGGAGAGATTTCAGATGAAAAATTGTTCATCAAGTGTTGCATCTATAGTGAAGGGTGACAAGTTTACTTTGAACCAGTGCCCTAAAAATGAACTTGAACGGGAATAGATGCAACATTCCATATGCTTCAGCTATTGGAAGCCTAATGCATGCTCAGGTTTGCACAAGATCTGACATTGCATTTGCAAAAGTTATCGATATCTTCCCGAATAATATAACAGATCCGTTCATGATCAAAGACACCAACATCCAATACATATTATTGTATTTGTATCTTCCAAACTTTTTCAATATTATTCTTTAAATATGACAAACTCCATGACCATTTTCTTTGCTTTTTATCTGTAACTTTTGTGGTCGGACAATCTTAGCCTGTTAATAATAATGAAATTCAATTCACAAATGCTCCAGGTCCGATGGGGCTGCGGCCATGGCTCAGGCCCGGCGCGTGAACAGGAGCCGATTTGGCTCCCGCACAGGAGAGGGCCCGGCCCTCTCCTTTGCTCTCCGCCCGCCTCCATCGCTCAGTTCTAGTGTCCCCCACCGGATGCCGATCCAGGTCCGTTGGGGCTGCCGGCCGTGGCTCAGCCCGGTGGGCACGTCGCCGGGCCCGAGCCAAACCCTACGCCGGCACCCCTCTTGCCCTCTCTCTCTCATCGTTAGATTTAAAAAAAATTACCTGCAGTTGAATCTCAGCCTGGTGAAGAACAAAACCCTAATCCTGCCTGGTGATGGAGTCCTTATAAACTAAATCCGATCAATGATGGTGGAGTCTCCTCAACCTTAATCCCGCGTGGTGGGCGGTGGAGTCTCCACAAACGAAATCCTAGAACAAAACTACGGATGGAAGAAAGAAATTTGATTTTGGGTATCGCGAGGGTTTCATTAGGAAAAGGGGAGAAGTGAATTAGGAGGAGGGAAATTATATTAGACTACGTCTTAATTAAAAAATATTAGACTACGTCTTAATTAAAAATGTAATCTTTTATATTATAAAATATTAAAAATATAGTCTTTTTATATTATCTGATAATATAAGACTACGTCTTAATTAAAAACGTAATCTAAAATTTATTATCAGATAATATAGACTACGTCTTATTTAAAAACATAGTCTTCTTATATTATCATATAATATAAGACTATGTCTTAATTAAAAACGAGTCTTTTTATATATAAGACTACGTCTTATTTAAAAATATAGTCTTTTTTAAGACTACGTTTTAAATAAAAGATGTAGTCTTTTAATTTGTAAAAATATAAGACTACATTTTTTATGAAAAACGTATCTTTTCCTAAAACCTACTGTAGTCTATTTAACTTTTTGTAGTAGTGAGCAAGAAACACAGTAAAAAAAAAGTAGAGCAAGAAAAGCAAGATTAGGGTTGGAATAAAAAGCTGGAGAAAGAAAGAAAACAGATCACCTAGATTTGGATCACAATGAGGTCGTTGGTGACGGAGGGGCCGTCTATTTTGGCTATTTCGGAAGGGTTTGGACGCAGGTTTGTAGAGATAAAGATGCTGAATAAGAGGATGATAGGAGAGGAGAGAGAGCGAAGAGAAGGGATTCACCGCATCGAAAACTGGAGATTACACCATCGATCGCTATCTTCCAGTGGAGCAGCGATAGTGAGGCCCAAGGATGCGTTGTCCATCTCCGCTCCCCATCTCTCCCTCCCCCTCGATCCTCTGCCAACCTTCTTGCAAAGCTGTATGGTTGTTACCCTTGACTGACATTGCATCGTGCCCTACCGACACAGTCGCTTACCTCCCTGCCAGTAAGGGCATCGGCGGGGAGACGCTGGCATCGCAAAAGGAGCGAAGAAGGGTGGCGAGGTTGAGGAAGGCATTGGCCTTGGTGGTGGCGGCGAAGAGGGAGTCAAAGATGGCGAGGGCGTCGGAGAGGATGGGGGATTGAAAGATTGAGGGAGGCGATGCCAAGGGGGGACGGGTCTCGAGGAAAGAAGGCCTGGGCGAAGGGTTTCTTCTTCTTCTTGAGAGAATTTTTAGGAAGGGGAGGGCGGTAAGGTTAAGGAGATTGGGCATGGGGGCATCAAAACCCTAATCTCGCATGGTGGTGTAGTCTCCGCAAATAAAATTCCGATGACGGTGGTGGAGTCTTCGCAACTTTAATCCCGCATAGTGGTGGAGTTTCCATAAATGAAACCCTAACCCAAAACAAAACCGCGGTTAGGAGAACAAAATTGAGTTTGGATATCGAGGGTTTCGTAAAAGGGGGAAAGCTAATTAGGAAGAGGAAAAAAGATAAATTTTTAGTTTTATATTAGACTATGTATTAATTAAAAATGTAGTATTTTATATTATAAGATAATATAAGACTATCTTAATTTTAAACGTAGTCTTTCTATATTATCAGATAACATAAGACTACGTCTTAATTAAGAACGTAGTCTTTCTATATTATCAGATAATATAAGACTACGTCTTAATTAAGAATGTAGTCTTTCTATATTATCAGATAACATAAGAGTACGTATTATTTAAAAACATAGTTTTTTTATATTATCAGATAATATAAGACTACATTTTAATAAAAGATGTAGTCTTTTAATTTATAAAAAATATAAAAATATAGTCTAAAAATTATGCTACATTTTTTTACGAAAAACGTAGTCTTTTTCCTAAAACCTACTGTAGTCTATTTAACTTTTTGTAGTAGTGTATCTAGGACCATTTGCCAGATACCTAGAGGAGTGTAGAATTGTTCCACAGTATACTATGCCAGGGACACCTAGCATGAATGGTGTAGCTGAAAGATGAAATGAGACTCTTTAAGGATATGGTAAGGAGTATGATTTGTCATTCTACTTTACTAGAGTCACTCTCGAGAGAGGCACTAAAGACAACAGCCTACATTCTAAATAGAGTACCAACTAAAGCAGCTGTCAAAACACCTTATGAGCTTTGGATAGGATGAAAGCTTAGTCTAAAGCATTTTCGTGTTTGGGGATGTCCAGCTAAGGCAAGGCCTTATAGGCCATATGAAAAGAAATTGGACTCCAGGATAGTGAGTAGCTATTTTGTTGGGTATTCTGAGCGATCCAGGGGTTATGAGTTTTATGATCCCAAATCAAGGATAATTTTTGAGACGAAAACTGCAACATTCTTTGAGGATATTGAGTTTGGGAAAGAAATAAAGTTAGAGACTTTGTCTTTGAGGAGAAATTGGAACCTACTACTCTTGTTGAAGAGAAGCTAGTTTCAATTCCTATAATTTCTTTTGATAATGATCAAGTTGCAATTCCAGAACAACAAGAAATTGTTGTTCAACCCTCAGAGGTACAAACTCAACAACCTCAAGAACAAGTGCCTTTGCGGTGATCCACTAGAGAAAGGAAGAATGCTATTCCAGATGATTATATAGTGTTTCTTCAGGAACATAAGAAAATAATGGCATGATGGAAGATGATCCTGTCAACTTCCTTCAAGCCATACAAGGTTCCAATTCAGAAAAGTGGATTGAAGCAATGAAAGAAGAGTATAAGTCTATGCAAGATAATAAAGTTTGGGAACTTGTCCCATTACCAGAAGGTGTGAAACCCATTGGTTGCAAATGGATTTTTAAGACCAAACGGGATTCAAAAGGTAATGTGGAAAGGTATAAAGCTGTCTTGTTGGCTAAAGGCTATACTCAAAAGGAAGAGATTAACTTTAAAGAGATCTTCTCTCCAGTTTCATCGAAGGACTCTTTTAGGACAATCATGGCTCTTGTTGCACAGTATGATATGGAACTCCATCAAATGGATGTCAAGACGATGTTTCTTAATGAGACATTGATGAGACAATTTATATAGTGCATGCAACCAGAAAACTTTATGTTAGGAGACCCAAAGAAAATGGTTTGCAAATTGACAAAATCCATTTATGGGTTAAAGCAAGCTTCTCATCAATGGTACATAAATTTTATCAAGTAATTCTCTCATTTAATTTTGAAGTAAATGCAATTGATGATTGTGTGTATCATAAGTTCAGTGGGAGTAAATATATTTTTCTGGTTTTGTATGTGGATGACATTTTGTTTGCCACAAATAATATAGGCATGTTGCACGAAATCAAGAGATTCCTATCAAGCAATTTTTAAATGAAAGATCTTGGTAATGCCTCCTTTGTATTGGGAATCCAGATACATCGAGATCGTTCTAAGGGTATCCTTGGATTATCACAAAGGAGCTATATCGATAAAGTACTTAAGAGATTTGGCATGCAAAATTGCAAACCAGGTGATACCCCTATCGCTAAAGAAGATAAATTCAATATTAATCAGTGCCCAAAAGGAAACCTTGAAGTTGAAGAGATGCAGAAGATTCTTATTCAGTTGTAGGGAGTCTAATGTATGCTCAAGTTTGTACGCGTCCGGATATTGCGTACATTGTTGGAGTGTTAGGCAGATATTTAAGCAACCCAGGAATGGATCACTGGAAAGCAGCCAAAAGGGTTATGAGATATCTGAAAAGAACAAAAGATTACATGCTCACATATAGGAGATCAGATCATTTTGAGATCATTGGGTATTCTGACTCCGACTTTACGGGATACCAAGATAGTAAAAGATCCACTTCGGGCTATGTATATCTGTTAGGTGGTGGGGCTATTTCTTGGAGAAGTGCAAAATAGACACTCATAGCTTTTTCTACCATGACAGCAGAATTTATAGCATGTTATGAAGCATCCAATCGTGGGATATGGCTGAAAAATTTTGTCACTGGGCTGCGCATATTGGAAGGAATTGAAAGACCGCTAAAGTTATTTTGTGACAACAAGTCAGTCGTATGGTATTCCAACAACAATAGGAGCTCGATTAAGTCAAAGCATGTTGACATCAAGTTCCTAGTTGTAAAGGAAAGAGTACAGAGTGGTCAGATTTTATAGAACATATAGGGACAAACTCTATGGTTGCAGATCCCCTTACAAAGGGTGTGCCGCCCAAGGTATTTCATGAGCATACTGCTCACATGGGTGTTATAGAGCATGACGATGCTTAGATTCAGTGAGAGTTTGTATTGCTTCTATTTTTTGCTTTATGTTTGGTTTGTGCACACTTATGTGTTTGGATATTTTCTGATCAGAAATAAAGTATTTCATTCAGTTCAGTACACTCTGTACAATTATGTTAAAGTTTTGATCACACTCAAGTTTAAGAAGGACCAGTTGTAAATAGGCATATTAAGATCACATTACATGTAATTTTATGCTCCACATCCACATCATGATCCATGTCATTCAGTTGTATCAACATACGTGACCATTGATTGGTCGAGTTATGATAGATATAACAAGGCCGCTTTGATCCTATGTTGGTATGATTGATGGACCGGATTGGTTATAGATACATTTCGGTAATGACAGTAAAATCGAGCTTATTTGATTATTTTTGCAACATAATTATAAGGTTACACATATAGCCCAGTGGAAGATTATTGGATTTTTTAATCCAACATTGGGCTTATATGTGAAATAATTATGTGTTGCGGACTGTCAAATAAGGTTAAGCCAATTAAAAGTGATCAGCTAAGTTTCAGTGATTTGGGCTTTAATGTATTTGATTACGTGTGGCCCTTTAATGTGTAGAGACCAAGGGGTTATTTCTATTTTTATGATGGGCTAAAATAGAAATACCAAAAATAATGATAAAATTATCTATATATAACGGTTATGGTTCCTGGATCGCACATACGACCTTCTTCTCTGAATTCCATCATGACCTTCTTCTCTGAATCCCATCATCAGAAAGAATAGCTTAGAGAAAATTCTAAAGGGCTCTCTGGGAGTACGTGTTGATCTGGAAGGCCAACCGCAGGATTTGGAGAGCAATCAAGCAATATGGATTCAGGTACGCTTCCGTTTATCGATTATGGATTCTTGATGATTAAACATGAATGATTCTTGGGCTTCATGATGATGGTGTTCATCAAAGGTTCAGATCTAATGTCAAATATTTTTTTTTATCAAGAATCAAACTATGTTATAGGTACTATTTTATTAAAATATCATGACAAGATTGGTTCAAGTCAACAACTTACTTTATTTTGGTGGCTAATACCACAAAAAGAATATAGCTGCACGCATGATATTACTAAAAGAATGAAGGAATGATGTGCTAAATTTTCTTCACTTAATAGTTGTACAGTTAGTGGTTATTCATATGGTAAAAACATTCTCAACAATAATCTAAAGAAAATGAAGAAGCCGATATATTTACCTAAACCAATGATCTGGTCATCATTTTTCCAAAAACATAATATCTCTAATCAAAATAACTTCTGCAGATGAATCATCAAAGAACTTATTCCACTATTTTTTTGAGGAAAAAATACTATTAACCTTTTGCAACATTCTCAGTTGTTAAACTCTCTAGAAAACCTTATCTACAGAAACAAACTAAGTACATTTCACTAGAGTGCAGAGTGGAGTTTCTGGAGTTTTAAGGCTTCAAGCCACGCATCTGAGATTATCTGCTACCAACATTAATAGCCCTTCAAGCTCGCACCAGACATGAACTTTTCATCATCATAAACTATAATCCAATGACAGATAGGTTGCATGAGAAATTTCCAACCCCTTCTCCATTCTTTCCTTCAAAGGGGGGAAGAGGTACACTGACCTGTCTCTTCGCCTATCCTTATTTCCATGCAGCCATTCTGTTAAAGTCTTTTCACTCAAAAACTCTGTGACTACCCAGCCATTTTCTGGTGGCAGGAGACATGCGCCAACCAATCGCAGCACATAAGGGTGACGTTGACGTGAAAGAGTATCAAGTTCCTGTGCAAAGAATGCTTCACCACTTCCATTTAATTGGAAGTATCTGGGGTGTATCCATTTAACAGCAACATCAAGGCCTCGCCAAGTCTCCCTGTATATGTCAGCAGTCGTCCCTTGGCCAATTTGTTCATGCAACTCTATCTGCTAAGAGTAAATTGCATTGTTTATTGTTAGGCATAGATAGGGAGCAGTATGCTGTTAGTCAAGGTATGCAAAATCACCGTTGAGAATCATACCGGTATATTACCGATTTTATACAATACAGGTTCGTATGGATACGTATTGATATAGGATAAGTTTCTGATGCAGGAAACTGGCAAACGATTTCTGCGGATCTGCAGACAGCCATTATCCGTGGCTCATCCAAAATCTCAACAAAGTTGTCTACTTGTGTCTATAATTTGCCGACAACATTCTGCATGGAGCTCTTCTTCACAACTCCTCTTGAACACAGCTCACTTAGCAACTTTAAGGCCTCCTTAGACATCCCTTCATAAGCTAGACCTTCAATGAGAATGGTGTATGTTGACTCATTGGGCATAACACCTTTGACACCATATAAGCAAAGAAATCAATAGCACGATCTGTCTGCCGGGCTTTGCAGAGTCCCAAAATAACTGAATTATAAATGATTGCATTTGGTCCGATACCCAAATTTTCCAGTCCATTAAATATCCTGATCGCCTCATTGATCTTACCCTCTCTGCTGAGACCAGCAACAAGTGATGAATAAGTTATTATATCAGGATGGAGACCCTTTCTTCTCCTTACAAAATCCATGCAGCAATGGGTTGTAACTCAACGAATTTGGCATGCATCCATGCTCGGGCATCTTCTCCAAGACATCAATTGCACGCCCCAACAACCCTTTCCGGCACAAGAAATTGATCAGAATATTGAAAGTCACGACACTCGGAGAGCAACCCTTCTGAACCATGTCGGCCAACAGCTTCTCGGCATCCATCCACCGCCCTGTGCTGCACATACTTCTTAAGATTGATGACGCTCGATCACCTCTCCTGGACGTCGGGAACGGAGGCGCTTCTCGAATCCTCGCCTCGCCGGGTTGCCTGCAAGGAAGTCTCGGGGCCAGAGGGGGCTCCGGCGGGACCCTCGACGGCCAAGTTAGTGACGGAGGTCACAGCTGAAGAAGGGCTCGAGTGAGCCCTGTTTTGGATAGAAAAGAGGGGTCTCCGAGAGGAGGAATCCCTTTTGAGAGTTTAGATGGCGATTTTGGGGGTTATCGCGCATACCTATTTGGTGAGTGGATTTACCCTTTTATAGGGGTTGACACTGGTACGACAACGTGGGGTGGCGTGAAGTCAGAACGTCTGCAGAGCCCTTGCGTGAATCTGGACTGGTTGGTGGGTTACGTCCCATCAGCAGCGGGGCTGTCGGGCGGCGCCCGTCTGGCGTTGTCGGGCGGCGCGTGTCAGAGAGGCGGTTTCTTGAGCCGCTGGGGCTGATCTGGCGGGAACCGGGGAGTCCCGTCTTGTCAGGGCCGAGCTGGGTCGACCCGAGATGGCTGGGGCCCATCCCGCTGGCAAGGCAGTGCCGGGGAGGGGCCGAGTCGGCGGACTGGAGACGACGGGGCCGAGTCGGGCCAGCCAGGGATGGCCTGGCCGACTCGGCGGGACTGGAGACGCCGGGGCCGAGTCGGGCCGGCCGGGGATGGCCTTGGCCGACTCGGCGGGACTGGAGACGCCGGGGCTGCCTTGGAGAGGCCGGGGCCGGCTGGAAACGTGCCGGGGCTGCCTGGCTTGGAGAGGCCGTGGCCGACTAGGAACTGGGGCCGCCTGGCTTGGAGGTACCGATTTTGGAGGCGTCGGCCTTTGGGGCCGACTGTCTTGGAGGTGCCGGCCTTGGAGGGTCGGTATTGGAGGTGTCGGCCTTTGGCCAGCGCTAGAGGCCGACGCTGGCGGCCGGCGCTGGAGTATGCCGGCCTTTGGGGCCGTCCAAAAATTTTTATTTTTCATAGGGTCAACTGGCCCCATCAAATGCCCCTCACACTCCTTGAGCTTGCGTGCCCCGCATCGGCTAAGCGAAAGGAGTGTAGAACTTCAGGAAAAAATTTTTTTGAAGGCAAAGTTGAGGCCGGCCTGGGAACCTTTGAACCCCGGAGGGTGACCTGAGAGCTGAGAGTCATCATGTTCCTTTTCTTTAAAGAAATTGGTCTCCCTTTGCAGGGTTGATCTGCCCCCCAGGAAACTCTGTTGATTGGAATCCGCAGGTCTTGAGCTTGAGGGTGCCGACATGGAGCCAGTCTTGGTGCCGGCGTGGAGGCCGGTCTTTGGTGCCGACGCGGAGTCGGTCTTTGGTGCCGACACAGAGTTGGTCTTTGTTGCCGACACGGAGTCAGTCTTTGGTGGTTTTCTTGTAACGCATTCAGATACTAATGAAAAGAAACATTTTCTCAGTGTAGTATACTTAGCTCCTTTTTTTCGCAGCTATTTGCCTTCGCGGGTCTTTGGTACCGACGCGGAGTCGGTCCTTGGTGCCGACGCGGAGCCGGTCTTTGTTGCCGATGCGGAGCCGGTCTTTGTTGCCGACGCGGAGCCGGTCTTTGGTGCCGATGCGGAGTCGATCTTTGTTTGCCGAAGCGGAGTCGGTCTTTGGCGCCGAAGCGGAGTCGGTCTTTGGCGCCGATGCGGAGTCGGTCTTGTTGCCGACGCGGAGTCGGTCTTTATTGCCGACGCGGAGTCGGTCTTTGGCGCCGACGCGGAGTCGGTCTTTGTTACCGACGCGGAGTCGGTCTTTGGCGCCGACGCGGAGTCGGTCTTTGGCGCCGATGCGGAGTCGGTCTTTGTTGCTCGACGCGGAGTCGGTCTTTGTTGCCGACGCGGAATCAGTCTTTGTTGCCGACGCGGAGTCGGTCTTTGGCGCCGATGCAGAGTCGGTCTTTGGCATCGATGCGGAGTCGGTCTTTGGCGCCAATGCAGAGTCGGTCTTTGTTGCCGACGCGGAGTCGGTCTTTGGCGCCGACGTGGAGTCGGTCTTTGGGCCGACGCGGAGCCGGTCTCTGTCTAAGAAATATACTCATCCCAAGAGTGTGATAAGACAAGGATATTCTGAATAATACTTTATTAAAGAATTGGCAAGCTACTGATAATACCGTCCGTGTTTCGAATGCGGGGGAGAAGCTTCCTATTTTGATGCTAGCTTGCTTCCTTCCGTCGGCTCCCCGAGCTGCTGCTCGCCCTCATGAGGTCATGCTATTGTTCCTTCCGTTGGGGCATTGTTGAGGCAAATCTGAGGCGCTGAGGTGCCAACGCACCTGGGGCCGCGAGGTTTCCTCGAATGAACCTGCCCAAGTGGCCCTGCTGGACAAACTTTTCAATGGCCTTCTTCAACTGGTGGCAATCTTCGGTGTCATGCCCATAGTCTTAGTGATACCGGCAGTAAAGCTCTTTGCTGCGGGGGTTTATTGACTTTAGGGGCGTGGGCGTTGAAAGTAAGGCTCCTCCTCAATCTCTAGCAAGATGTGGGAGATCGGAGCCGTGAGAGGAGTAAACCGCCCCTTAGGAACCAGCGCTTGGGGCCATTGGTCAAAGCGATTGGACGGCTCGGGCTGCCTGGATCGTTCCTCAGCTGGCTCCGTGGGTGTTGGCTTCTTATTGGAACTCCTGTTGGCTTTCCTTCTGGACGAGTCAGCCTCGTTGGCACGGATCTACTTCTGGGCCCGGAGGAGGAGGTCGGAATAAGAGCTCGGGGCTTCTTATCTAGGAAGAAGGTGAAGCGGGACGGAAGGAGTCCCCGCTTCAGCGCTAGGGAGGCCACCGCATCGTTGAGATGGTAGACCTCGAGGGCGGCGGTTTTGAATCGGGACACGAAGTCCCGTAGTGACTCTCCTTCCTTCTGGCGGACGGAGAAGAGCCTGTCTGCCACCCTTGGGATCCAGCGGCAGGCGTCAAAGTGGGCCAAAAATGCCCTCTCCAGCTCCCGGAAGGAGTCGATGCTGTGAGAGGGCAGGCGTGAGTGCCATGCACATGCGGCATTCCGCAGAGTTGTGGGAAGGCCTTGCAGAGGAGGGCGTCTCGGGCATTCTGGATTTGCATCATAGCCTTGTAACTTTCGAGGTGGTCGAGGGGGTCGGTCGTACCATCGTACGGGTCCACCTGGAGGAAGCGGAACCTGGAGGGAACCGGTTCCTCCGTATGCGGCGAGTGTAGGGAGGATGAGTCTCGAACTCTTCCTTCGGCTGATGGTTGATCTTCTTGGCGAGCTCATCGAGGCGTCGGTTGTACTCATCCAGGCGTTCCTCCGTCTGGCGGTTGATCGTCGGGGCCCTCCGAGATAGCTCGGAGGAAGAAGAAGAAGAGGAGGTAGAAAGAGATGGAGACGGACGTCGGGACTTCTGCCTGGGTTCCTCGTGATGATGTGGCTTGGGAGGTAACTCGTTGGGGCCGTGGTCAGGGGACCGCGGCCGCTTGGAGGGCTCGCGCCGGGGTTTCCTGGGGGAAGCTTGACGTCGGTCGGTCTCTCGCCGACCGGCCTTCCACCGGGGGGAGCCTCCCCTCGCCGACTACTGACTGGCGAGGGGAGCAGTTTGATGCTGGGTGGCCACGGACTGTGGTTGCCGGAGCCGTGGATCATGGCGGTGAGATTCTGGACTTGCTGGGAAAGAGTCGCCAGCCGCTTCGCTGTTTGGACAGCGGCGTCCGGCAGCGAGCAACGACCGAAGGGTCGGCAGCAGGGGGATTGGCCTCCTGCTGTCTAGTTGGCAGGGGAAGCCCCGCTGGGCAGCCGATGGAGGCGTCCTGAGCTCGGGTCACCACCATGGCTTCTGAAAGAAGAGGGGGGACGAAAGATATAGCTCGGGGAGGACGTTCGCTACTTTTTCTTATGCCCCCTACCTGGCGCGCCAATCTGATGACGCTCGATCACCTCTCCTGGACGTTGGGAACAGAGGCACTTCTCGAATCCTTGCCTCGCCGGGTTGCCTGCAAGGAAGTTCCGGGGCCGGAGGGGGCTCCGGCGGGACCCTCCGACGGCCAAGTTAGTGACGGAGGTCAAAGCTGAAGAAGGACTCGAGTGAGCCCTGTTTTGGGTGGAAAAGAGGGGTCTCCGAGAGGAGGAATCCCTTTTGAGAGTTTAGATGGCGATTTTGGGGGTTATCGCGCATACCTGTTTGGTGAGTGGATTTACCCTTTATAGGGGTTGACACTGGCATGACCACGTGGGGTGGCGTGAAGTCAGAACGTCTGCAGAGCCCTTGCGTGAATCTGGGCTGGTTGGTGGGTTACGTCCCATCAGCAGCGGGTTGTCGGGCAGCGCGCGTCTGGCGTTATCGGGTGGCGCGCGTCAGAGAGGCAGTTTCTTGAGCTGCTGGGGCTGATCTAACGGGAACCAGGGAGTCCCGTCTTATCAGGTCCGAGCTGGGTCGACCCGAGATGGCTGGGGCCCATCCCGCTGGCAAGGCAGTGCCGGGGAGGGCCGAGTCGCAGACTTGGAGACGACGGGGCCGAGTCGGGCTGGCCAGGGATGGCCTTGGCCGACTCGGCGGGACTGGAGACGCCGGGGCCGAGTCGGACCGGCCGGCCTTGGCTGACTCGGCGGGACTGGAGATGCCGGGGCCGAGTCGGGCCGGCCTGGGATGGC
>UESW01001831.1:0-59273 GCA_900491605.1 Calamus simplicifolius
CAGCTAGGCAACTTTGTTTCTATCGCAGAGTTACAGAAGCTCTTGACAAGGAATATTGGTCAATAGGATACAGCAATAAACTTGTACTGATATACATTTATCAGATTGACAGAGTATGTCATCAAATTAAAATTCATAATAAGAGTTGCCGCTTCCTTATCATTAACAAATCCAAAAAAAAAAAAAAAAATAGACTAAAGCTGTACACAAAGTGAGGCTTACATGTATTTTTTTGCTTTTTTCAGAAAATATTGAGATTTACCCGTAAGTATTTATTCATTTTGATAGGTTTTTATGCAAACACTATTATCTTGTCAGCTATATCTGTCATCATGGTTGTTAATTTGTAATCACACAATCATATCATGATGATTATTCAAGAATCAAACATTCAAAAAGATATCTTGCAAGCCATCAATGTCTCTTGTGAGTTGTTTTTCTATTTTTTGAGGAAAGGGAGGGAGATACCCCCCACAGAGCCACCCTGCTGCAGGCAGGATTCTAAACCAGATTATTGGTACCACAACCAGTGACCTTATCAACTGCACTAGTTGGCACCCTTAAGTTGGTTTTCAGAACGTGTAAGCAAAATGTATAAGGTTGGTTCCTTGGGAATTGTAAGGGAAAAAGCACTTCATGGTTTGCCATACTATCATCATAAGCTCAGAGGGCAATCTGAGTTTTCACTATATGCCACCAAAAATCTGCCTTTTTGTCGCTAATGATACTTAGCATTATGTCATCACTAAAAGCACATGACAATAAGTAACCTAATGATCTGCCAAATTAGTTGTTGTTATCAGGAACAAGTTTCTATTATAAAATTGTAACTGACTTGCTGAATCCAGTTGTGGATTGCTAGACTAGTGGCAATAAGGGAGGTATTTAAACAAAGTTTTAAGTCCTGATAGGACATAGAAGATATCCCATCCCAAAAGAAGAAGAAAGAGAAATGAATAAAAAGGAAAGAATGAAGAAAGAAGAAAAATAAAGAAGAAGAAAAAGGGAAGGAAGAAAGAAAAGAATGAAAAAAAGAAAGAAAGAAATAAACAAAAGAAATAAGAAAATCAAAATGGGATGAGATGTGTGGCCTTCCATTCCATGGAGAAGCTGGGATATCGCTGTTCCATGGGATTTAAAATCTTAATTTAAACTCTATTTTGAATGGATATAAGATATTGACATCAATGGAACTTAACAATGACCGCAGCAAATATATAATTTCTAGAGTATTCCTGAATAAAGAGATTACAAGGAGTGCTCCTTAAAAGTGGCTGCTTGGAAGTTATGTAATGAAGTACCCGTGTCTATGCTTATTAGTTATTTAGAATTGTTCTCTCTTCCTTCCAGGGAACAAGCATTCATGGTCCCCTTCATGACTGTATCATCATCAGCTCATTGCTAATAATATGCTTGGTGTTGCCATCCTCCTCCATTTAAGAAAGAAACCTGTTCATTATTTTGGATATATCAATAGAAGAAACTGGGTGGCATGAACATTGGAGGTTGCCCAGAATTTATTAAAGCAGGAAATGTAGAAGGCATCAATTTCTTTCAACCGAATGCTCATTCAGGAATATAGATTGAATATCATATGATTCTAATTTTGATTGCTGATTGCTTGGTGGAAGGGATATAAGGAAAGGATCATCTGTGTTAATAAAAGCAGAAGTCTACCCCAAGGCACAAGTCTTTATGGCTTAAGAGTAAGATCTAGTCTTTGAGTTTGTATACTGAGCAGCTTTGCAACTTTTGACTTTGTATATTTGTTATTAAATTGAAAGCAATCAAAAGTTGGATGGCATAGTTCACTAAACTAGTTTCTCTGTTGATTTCTACTCTATGCTTATCCCCATGAGCTTATAATGTGTATTCTATCTTGCAAAATCATTTATGCAATAGGGTGTAGAGAATTTATGATTTTGGCAAACCTGAAAACTGGTTATCTGTTAACCTACATGGTGTTTTAAGAAAGCACGGCCAGATTCATGCATGCATATAGTGCTACACATCAATGTGATGACATGTGGCTATCATTTGAAGGTTACATCTGGAACAATTAGGAGGTTACAGCCAATTATGTTGCAACCACATTAGAACATTGTTTGCACCCATGTGAGAACATAGGCTTTCCTATCAAGAACAACTACAAAATAAGTGTATTTAAAATGCAGCAGCATTCGTCACAACTTTTCAGATATCTAGCACATGGTTCATTTCAAAACTTAGCTTATTTTGCAATGATTTAAGGTTGGCATTTTTTGTAATTCATTACTAGAAAAGAAAATTTACCCAAGAAAATATAATGCTTCAATAATTAGTTCAAAATCATGACTATCTCATGCCACACAAGTTGGTTCCACTTTGCCCAATTATTTTCCTTTCCTTAAAAATAAAAACTATCTAGTGCAACAAAATGTGCATATTTGAAAGAATAATTCTCTAAATTAGCCGCATCATGTACATTGAATATGCAAACTAAGTACAGCATTTACCAGAGTGAGTTAATATTGAGTGTTACTGAAAATTTATACTTATAACATGTTATCTGCAAATGCGATGAGTATTGGGTGCTATGGATGCTAAGGATACAAAATAGCTTGCGAACCAATAAGGAATTAAAACCAAAATTTCCTTCTAGCTTACTATAATTATATTGAAGTGAGATAACAGACCACACATGGAAAGCAAGTAGCCCTGAAAGAACTCAAAGAGCCGAAACAAACCCAGAGAACCCAAGTAATTGATACCAACCAGACCCAAAAACACACAAACAGAGAATTCCCATGCACAGCCAAGTGCATATAATAGAGAGAGGAGAAGAGTCTCACCCTTAATAAGCACGATAGTGGTATGGTGGATAAACACCAAGAGAAGAAGGAGAGCATTTATTGGAAAGAGAGTGCTTAGAAAGAAAGCCATGACCATGCTTCGTAACATTGAAATGGGAGAAACCAACTTTTGAGAACATCTCAGTGATGCCAGAACTTGGCAAGCACAAATATGAAGTAAAAAAAAACTAAAAACATTGTGTGGCCTGCAACAAAATCAACACATCCAAATGATGCTACATCGCAACAGTACAGTGAACAAAGTTATCCCTTAATGGAGATGGAGTGCAAGAGGCTTTTTTTTATGGTAACTCCTACCACCAAATTTCTCTTGGTTCCATCAAGAAGGTCTACTATCAGATGCCCTTTAGATTCCCCTTGGATTTGTACCCGGCTACCTTTCCTTACTCCAACCACCTACCATCTCTGTAAGACGACGACAAGAAGAGGGGAGGACAGCTGGAGGGGAAATGCGGGAACCGGTGCCAAATAACTTCATGTAGGACCCTGGAGCAGATCCAGGAAGGTGGGAACTTGATCTAAATATACATATTATTGTTATTAACCTTTTTATTTATTTATTTTATTTTATTTTTTGAGATGGGGTGGCTGGAGGATGTAGCGTGGAGCTTACACTAATGTTATAAATTATTGGTTTCATTATTTTTTTCCTCGACTGATTATAAACTTTTTTATGCTTACTAAAGTATTTTAGTTACATTGTCACGAGAAAAAAAAAGGAGGAGAATAACAATTTGCCCCGCATTCATAATGAAACGTAGGGTATTGACATCATTTAAGATACGATTAGTGGAGAAAAAAATAAAACACCATTTATAAATGTCACAATATCTTTATTTTTCAATATTCGCTCATGTTTTAAAATTTTATAATTAATTTAAAAATTAATGAGGAAATCTAGCTTTGGAAATCAACCACACTCCTTCGAATATCTTCATCCATTCCACGGGCTTAGTGCTTCCATCATCCCATAATCTCTATACGGCGCTTCTCCTTTTATCATCATTTTCTTCCCCAAAATTTATATTAGCTCTTCCTTTGCCACCTTCTTCGTTTGGCTGTACCTTCCATTATTGGCATCCCATGTTCTCTCATCCACATAGCTCGCCGTTGCCTTATTCTTTCCTTCCTTCCATCATCAATGCCTCCCACTTAGCCTTCCTCATGGGCAGTAGTGTCATCCTCGCCACTATTAACATCCTATGCATTGGCTATAGGTCTGCCTACGCCATTTCACTGCTCCTTGATCTCCACCATCATTGACATGAAATTCGTCACTCACCAACATCTGCCTTGACCTTAACTCTACCAGAGATTGTTTATCCAATTGACCTCAATCCCTAATATTTCTATGATCTCTACTAATACAATCCTTATTCTCCTCTCTCGCATGGCCATTTCATTTTGTTTGATCATCTAGAATGTGATCGATGGAGAACCCAGCCCTTAAAATCTCATCTTCTACTTATTTTTGAATTAAGCTTTAGGATTCTGATAAGCCAATCTATTTTTGTTAGTGTTCTACCTTATGGGAGAAGTTTCTTCAACAGCCCAAGCAATAAGGTGAATGAATTGTTTCTCCATCCATTTATGCATTTAATATTCACTAACTAAATAAGGAAATCCAAGTCACTAAATTTCTTGTAACCAAGATATAGTTCCCAATTGGCATTATCAAGGAACTCATAGAATTTCTTAGCTTCTACATTAGGATCCCCACTGTGTTCTTTAAGCTAACTAACCATCCCACCATCTTGGTTTGCAATTTCAAATGCATCATGGAACGTCTCATATGTCATCTAAATCATCGTAGGCATCAGAGTCATGAGCTAATTCAATTGATAGATTACCTTCCTCATGGTAAACTTAATCAGTATAAACCTTTAGAAAACCATCGCATATGAGATCATACACATCTTCTCTACTTTTCCTTAAGCAATTATTGTAGTTAACACATGGACACAAGATCTTCTCTCCCTCGGATGCATTACCAAATGCATCGATAAATTGAGCAGCTCCCTTTAAAGTACAAGTTGCTCACCCTATATTAATTAATAGCAAATGAAAACAATCATCAAGACAATGAATTACAAAATTAATTAACAACTTTTGAAGCTTAACGATCTTTACCAAATTACCTAGATTCATTAATCCAACTCTTATCCCATGAACAAAAATCTTATCTCCTATAATTGGTTGACCTTAATATAAATGATCTAGAATTAAATACAACAATGGATAAAAGACGAAATTGTCAAACTGGCTATGATAATGTACTAAAATCTACCTAGAAATGATATTTCATATAGTATATTATAGTAACCATAGTTTAATAATTTATAATAAGCACCATAGTTTAAATTTATGCATGCCAAGACCTAGTTTCAACTTAACAGAAACAAATGATTTTGGCAAGGGAACTCAACTAACTCAAACCTAGGTTGAGTTTGGGTTTCCCAAACCTGGACCGGACAACTTGTTGACATCTTCTGGTATGGTTCTAACTTAAGGATTTAGGTAAACCATTCCCATTACACAAGCGTGCATAAACATTAGGTTTTATTTTTCGCATTGATACCCTAGCCTATCTATACATCATAGATTCTTGATCAATACCAGTTCTTGGTTCCAATTCTAATTAGTTTTGTTGAGATTCAAAAATTAGTGAACAATCTTCATGGGCTAGGTTCTTGGTTAGCTACTAACCAAAACAAACTAGAATCATGTATATCCCTAGCATGAATCACATTAGACAATATTTGTGCAGTAAAAGGTTCAACAGCTCTAAAGTGAATGCAATGACTCTTTCTCTAGCTTAGGAGTGTTCCTAAAGACCTTATGAATTATTCTACTTTTACTTTTTTTATCGAACTAGTCTATTAATTAGAGGAACAACAATTTTACTGATTAAAAGGAAAATATGGTTTTGAATAGGTAAGGTAGGGAACCTATATGCTCCTCAAAGCAACCCATGAATGGTGAAGATTAAACCAATGGCAAAATTAAACAATACATCAGCAAGAACATAAGCATACTTCTAGGTAAAAAGATAAAACTTAAAAGTAAGAGTAGGTTAAAGAAAACCAACACGATTTTCAGATAGGAAGTGGAGAAGTTCATGAGAATACCATAAGCACAAAACGAATTCAAGCATAAAAGTTACAATTTAGTAGGATGGATACACATCCATGTTTAACTTCTATGTCCACCCATTGACATGATTGAATTGATCACTCTCTACAAAAGCTAAAACACATATTTTATTACATCACAAATTAAGTATGCACAAAAACTGAATCCATACCAGCCCTTGGTGGAGCTTCTTATTTTGTTGAATGAAAGAAGTTTTCCCTCTAGTTTAACCCAGAAATCAGTGCCAATGCCTGCATATCATAAATTACAAAAGGGATATGGCCACCATGAAGCCAGCAGTAAACATAATCAAATTAAAATGCTAATGTATTGCTTACTGAAGCATCATTATAAGAATAATAAGTTCATTATGGTTGTTATCTTTCCAATGGAAGGAATAGAGTTCAATTTTTTATGAAAACATTAAAAAGAATCATCACTTACCTAATGTGCAATTTGAGTACAACTAGCATGATAGCATGGAAACAAGACTTTATTGCTTTTATTGAAGAATATTGCTTTAGCAAGTTACTTTCGTACAAGAAAACTTATGGCACAGAAAAGGCCTTTGAAAAATTGAGAAGATCAATATTGATATCTGATTTATAATCAAATATTTTGGTAAAAGTGTAATTAACTAACAAGTGTAATTCAGTCAATAAGTGGTCAATTCAATGACCCGTCAAAGCCAGAGGACGTTGATCCCATCTTAATCCTAGTCCTCTCTGGCTTGGTGTCTAGTTCCTAAAGGAGAGAACTTTGGACGATCAAAGAGCCTGAAATGAATATAAAAAACTTTAGTGTATGAAATATACCTTACCACTCATGCAGCCTAAGATCATGCAATCACATAACACCTCCCAATACACTAAAAGTTGAAATAAATATATATAGAGAGAAGTAAAGTTTGTAAATGCCAACAGAGAATCCATAGCACAACATAAAGAACAGAAATAGAACACCTAAAGAAAAAAGAAAAGAAGAAGAATCTGATCCCTCCAAATGCACAAAATTTGCATGAAAAATAAGAAAAAACTGGATTGGCTTACCAGAATCCTAAAGCTCAATACAAAAATAAGTAAAAGATGAGATTTTAAGGGCTACATTCTTTGCCAATCACATCCTAGATGAATAAAGCAAAAGATAAATGATGATGATGATGATGAGAGAGAGAGAGAGAGAGAGAGAGAGAGAGAAAACATGGATTGTACCAATAGAGACCGTACAAAAATATGAGGGATTGAAGTCAATCAGATAGGCAATCTCCATTAGATCTAAGGTTGAGGCTGACGTTGGCGAGCAACGAGTTTGGCATCAGAAATAGTTGCCGTCTTAATGGCAGTGAGGAATCCATTGCTGCCCGTAAGGAAGGCTGAGTGAGAGGTATTGATGATGGAAGGAGGTGGAGAAAAGCAAAATAGTGAGCGAATATGACTGATCCCGCGTCGTCAGAATAAAAGGTAACAGCAGTTAACGGAGATCATATTTCCCGACCCCGAGACCCCCTCCGGTCTCGGGGTGCACCAGCATCATCCCACCCCCGTGACCCCTTCCGGTCTCGGGGTGGGATCACCATCTCTCGACCCCGAGACCCCCTCCGGTTTCGAGGTGTACCAGCATCATCCCACCCCCGGGACCCCTTCCGGTCTCGGGGTGAGATTACCATCTCTCGACCCCGAGACCCCCTCCGGTCTCAGGGTGCACTAGCATCATCCCACCCCCAGGACCCCTTCCAGTCTCGGGGTGGGATCACCATCTCTCGACCCCGAGACCCCCTCCGGTCTCGGGGTGCACCAGCATCATCCTACCCCCGTGACCTCTTTCGGTCTCGAGGTGGGATCACCATCTCTCGACCCCGAGACCCCCTCTGGTCTCGGGGTGCACCAGCATCATCCCACCCCCGTGACCCCTTCCGGTCTCGGGGTGGGATCACCATCTCTCGACCCCGAGACCCCCTTCGGTCTCGGGGTGCACCAGCATCATCCCACCCCCGTGACCCCTTCCGATCTCGGGGTGGGATCACCATCTTTCGACCCCGAGACCCCCTTTGGTCTCGGGGTGCACCAGCATCACCCCACCCCCGGGACCCCTTCCGGTCTCGGGGTGGGATCACCATCTCCCGACCCCGAGACCCCCTCCGGTCTTGGGGTGCACCAGCATCGCCCCACCCCCGGGACCCCTTCCGATCTCGAGGTGGGATCACCATATCTCGACCCCGAGACCCCCTCCGGTCTCGGGTGCACCAGCATCGTCCCACCCCCGGGACCCCTTTCGGTCTCGGGGTAGGACCACCATATCTCGACCCCGAGACCCCCCTCCGGTCTCGGGGTACGTGGGTATCATCAGCGATCAGCACGCGGACCAACTTTCAAACCAAATGACAGCTCCGGGCCACATGGCGCGCCCATGTGATTCTCCGTACGCTCGTGATTGCGCCCCGTTACGGAGGGCCATGCCTCATAATGGCGTATGGCACACTGCATGTTCCTGTGCGTGACCGTGCTCCGTTACGGTGTACGATTCGCTACCACTTGCAACTGTGCGCGGTCATATCAAGCAACGACGCGCACCAAATACAACAGCGGCTGTTAGACACGTGTGATATCATGTTGACAGGTAGCGCGGGATGCCTCCGGCACGCATAATGATGGTACGACGGTGATCTTCCGGAACAGTAAGATGGGATATTCGGATAGGTATAAAAACATGCGCCCGCACTGTGAGTAAGGATCCAAACTCTGGTTTTCTAGCTTTCTTCCTCCTAGCAAAACCCTAACTGTCTCAGCTTCCTTCCGCTGAGCGGTTCTTGTCTGATCACAAGTGACTAACTTGAGCGTCGGAGGGTCCCCACCGGAACAACCGGTCTTCGGGGACTTTTCTTGCAGGGGTCCGAGGAGAAGGACGTCCGTCTTCCCGACGTTTGAAGAAGGTGACTTGGCGTCATCAGATTGGCGCGCCAGGAAGGGGGAAGAAAAAGAAAGACCTCGAACCAGCAGTCTACTTTCCCTCTCTTCAAGCTCTTGAAGCTATGGTGATGACCCGGACGAAGGGAGTTTAGCCGGTCGCGCTGGGGGCAGTGCCGCGGGGCCGGTCCACCTGCGGAGGCCCCCCGGCTCTCGCAGCCAGTATTCAGAGCCGCTGCACCCCTGGAGGGCTGGGCCTTCTGCTCCTCAGGTTGATGTTCCCGCGCCTGCTCTGCAACAGCTCCAAGAAGATCGATTCACTGTCCTAGCCACGCAAGTCCAGTCTTTGGCGGCAGCGGTTCAGGGCCTGCAGCACCAGCAGGCGGCCCCGCAGCAGCCGGAGCCGAATCCATCTATCCTGGGGGTGGTGCAACCCAGCCAGCATTCCTCCCAGAGGAGATCGCCAGTTCCTGTGGATTGCCACCATCGATCTCCAGCCAAGCCTCACCACCGCGAAGCCTCTAAGAGACATCGGTCTCCTTCCCGCCATGCTAGTGTCTCTCCTAAGCGGCAGCATGGGAAGGAGGCGGAGCGCCCCCGCTGGCATCGCTGTCCCCATTCTCCGTCTTCCGAATCTTCGGGGGAGGGCTCTTTTGATGGCCGGATGCCTCGTCGAGCCGAGCATCGACTCGATGAGTATAATCAAAGGCTAGAGAAGCTTAGCCGTCGGATCACCCACCTGCCGGAAACAAACTACGATAGCCGGCCTCCCTTGTCTCGCGGCATCATGGAGGAGCCCATCTCTACCAGGTTCCGTCTTCCCCAGCTAGATCCATACGACGGGACCACAGACCCCCTGGACCACCTGGAAAGCTATAAGGTACTCATGCAAGTCCAGGGGGCCACTGACTCGCTTATGTGCATTGCCTTCCCGACCACTCTGAAGAAGGCTGCTCGAGCTTGGTACTCCCGTCTGCCACCACGAAGCATCGATTCCTTCCGCCAGTTGGAGAGGACTTTCTTGGCCCATTTTGATGCCTGCCGAAGATTCCAAGGGTGGCGGACAGCCTCTTTGCCGTCCAGCAGAAGAGCGGCGAGTCCCTACGGGACTACTCGCTCGGTTTAAAGAAGCAGCTCTGGAGGTCTACAACCTGGAAGACTCGGTGACTACCTTGGCCTTGAAGCGGGGGCTCCGCCCATCTCGCTTCGCGTACTCTCTCGACAAGAAGCCACCGGGCTCTTACTCCGAGCTTATGATCCGGGCCAGAAGTACATCGGGCAGACGAGGCCGACTTTTCTCGGTGCGAGGCTGGTGGGAATATCCCCAAGAAGCTAGCCCAGTTGGAACCTGCAAAAGTTTGCCCCAGAGACCTGAGCCTCCTCGCCGGCCAGACAACCGCCCCCGAGCCCCTGCACCAAGAGATGGACCCTACACCCCATTGCTCGCCCCGATATCTCAAATCCTGCTCGAGATTGAAGGGGAGTCTTATCTGCAGCGCCCTCCTCCCATAAACCCGAAGATCCCCCGGAACAAGAACCTCTACTGCTGCTACCACCGGGACCACGACCACGACACCGACAATTGCCACCAGCTGAAGAAGGCTATTGAAGACCTTATCCAGCGGGGCCACCTGGGAAAATTCGTTCAGAGGAACAACCCGAAAGCTCCTGGCCCGTCAGCGCCCCCGCCGCCGGTGATCGACAATGCCCCGACGGAGAAGACGGTAGCGATGATTTCCTGGGGGGCAGGAGGCCCCTCGAAGAGGCCAAGAGGGGAGGGGAGTCGGAGTCTGTAATTCCTTTCTTTGAAAAGACTTAGATGGGGTAGTGAACAAAAATGATGATAGCATCGGTGTGTCTATGACGATCACTAAGCATTCTATAAAAAGAATTCTAGTTGACAGTGGGAGTTCTGTGGATGTTTTGAACTACGATGCCTTTGTTCGCATGAACCTGTCATCTGATCTGCTCCGGCCTATCGCCACGCCTCTGATGGGAGTCACGGGAGATTTGTAAAAGTTGAGGGGGAGGTCACTCTCCCTGTGACGGCTGGTACAACCCCGTGTCAGAGCACTATTTTCATGAAGTTCTTAGTGGTTCGCATGCCCCTCGCATACAACGCGATCCTCGAGAAGCCCGGGCTCAACCTCTTGGATGCTGTCATATCCACTAAGAGGCTCCTCGTGAGGTTCCCACCAGCAGAGGAGTCGGATAGATGCGGGGAGAGCAGAATCCACCAACACTTTGCTATCACTTGGCCCCTAGTCCGCAGGGGATGGCACCCGCACCGACACCTGAGACGCTGGACCCCCGAGACCTGGAGAAAAGAGGAGAGCCAGCCGAGCGACTGCTTACTTTCCCTCTCGGGGAGGATCCAGCAAGAGCAGTCCGGATTGGAGCCTTACTCCCGGAGGAGGCTCGTGACCGACTCCTCACCTTTCTGCGGGCTAATGCGGATGTCTTCGCATGGTCGGCGTCCGACATGCCAGGGATTCCAGAGGAGGTGATCACCCACCAGCTTAACATTCGGACGGGGTGCCGGCCTATCCGGTAGAAGAAAAGGAGTTTCGCCCCCGACCGACAAAAGGCCATGGATGAGGAGGCGGAAGCTGCTGACGGCCGGTCACATCCGCGAGGTGCATTACCCGGACAGGCTGGCGAATGTCGTAATGGTTCGCAAGGCCAGCGGGAGCTGGAGGATGTGCGTGGACTTCACCGACCTCAACAAGGCATGCCCTAAAGACAGCTTTCCGTTGCCCCGAATCGACCAGCTTGTGGACGCCACGTCCGGGCATGAAACCCTTAGTTTCATGGATGCATTCTCAGGGTATAATCAAATCAAGATGAACCCGACGGATGAAGAAGCAACTTCCTTTATCACAGAAAAGGGGATTTATTGTTATAGGGTGATGCCTTTTGGGTTGAAAAATGCCGGGGCCACCTATCAAAGATTGATGAATAAGGTCTTTGAGGACCAGATAGGGCGCAACATGGAGGTGTATGTGGATGACATGCTGACCAAGAGCATCAGTGCAGCTGACCATGTCGCCAACCTCGAGGAGACCTTCAATAACTTGCGCCGGTATCGGATGAGGCTTAACCCCCACAAATGCGCCTTTGGAGTGGCAGCAGGCAAGTTTCTGGGTTTTATGGTGACCCAGCGAGGGATCGAAGCCAAACCTGACAAGATCAGGGCAATCTTGGAGATGAGGCCCCCAGCCAACAAGAAGGAGGTGCAACGCCTGACTGGGAGGGTGGCGGCTTTGAGTCATTTCATGTCAAGATCGGCAGAAAGGTGCCTGCCCTTCTTTAAGGCGTGCGCAAGGTCAACGGCTTTGAGTGGACAAAGGAGTGTCAGGGTGCCTTTGAGGAGTTAAAGTAGTTTCTATCCACTCCCCCGTTGCTGTCCAAGCCTAAGAATGGAGAGGAGCTCTTCCTATATCTTGCAGCCTCCCCCGAGGCTGTCAGCTCTGTGCTCGTGCGCATGGATGCTGATGGGGTTTAGAAGCCAATCTATTACACCAGCAAGGTACTTCATGATGCCGAGACCAGGTACTCTAGAACCGAGAAGATTATTTTTGCCTTGGTGGTCTCTGCTCAACGCTTCCGACCTTATTTTCAAGCTCATCCTATCGTGGTGCTCACGGACCAGCCTCTTTGAACCATCTTATATCGCCCCGACATCTCCGGTCGGCTAGCCAAATGGGCCATTAAACTAAGTGAGTTTGACCTGTCCATCCGGCCAAGGTCAGCCATGAAGTCTCAGGTGTTGGCTAATTTCTTGGTCGAGTGTTCCTGGACTGAGAGAGATATGGAGGAGGTGCGCCCGGAGGAGTGTGTAGACCCTCCCTCGACCGAGGAGGCAGAGGACTGGATCTTGCATGTGGATGGAGCTGCAAATTCTCAAGGAAGCGGAGCCGGACTCATTCTCGCGAGCCCGGAGGGAGACACAGTGGAGTATGCTCTCAGATTCCAGTTCCCGGCAACTAATAACCAGGCGGAGTATGAAGCCTTGTTAGCGGGGATGAGGTTAGCCGAGGAGTTAGGCGCGGGGCGTTTGAGGGCCTTCACGGACTCTCAGCTTGTTTCTGGGCAGATCACCGAGGAGTACGAAGCTAGGGACCAACCATGTCCTGATATTTGAGCAAGGTGCAATCCCAAGCCACTCGTTTCTCTTACTTCCGCATCAGCTACATCCCCAGAGCGGAGAACGCCAGAGCCGATGAATTATCGCGCTTAGCCACTTCGCCGACGGGACGCTGGGAAGAACATATGTGGAGCACCTACAAACTCCGAGCATTGAAGTTGCGGATGAAGCGTTGCCGATGGAGCAAGAGCCCTCTGGATGGACGCTTACGTCCGATATCTGACCGACGGCACTCTCCCAGAGAACCCCGCTGAGGCCAAGTTACTCAGGCAGAGGGCCCCGAGATTCTTGATGATGGACGGGAAGCTTTATCGGAGATCATTTTCATACCCAGTCCTCAGGTGCATGGGGCCGTCTGAAGCAGATTACATCCTCCGGAAGATCCATGAAGGCATATGCGGGAGTCACCTGGGGGGCAGAGCCCTAGCCTACAAGGCCTTGCGGCAGGGGTACTTCTGGCTAACAATGAAGGAGGACGCGGCCGAGCTTGTTAAGAGATGTGATAGCTATCAGCGTCACGCTAATATCCAGCGACAACCGACGTCTCACCTAACCCCCTTAGTAGCACCCTGGCCCTTCTCCCAGTGGGGCATGGATATCCTGGGACCATTTCCCCCGGCCTTCGGACAGCGAAAATTCCTCTTCGTGGCGGTGGATCACTTCACCAAGTGGGTTGAAGCTGAGGCCCTTGCCAAGATCACAGAGAGCAAAGTGAGATCATTCTTTTGGAAGTCCATCATATGTCGGTTTGGGCTACCGCACACCCTGGTCACTGATAACGGCTGACAATTCGACAATGCGCCCTTCCGGAAGTTCTGCTCCGAACTGGGCATCCATCAGAGGTTCACTTCCGTCGGGCACCCTCAGACCAACGGGACAGCCGAGGTGACTAATCGGATCATTCTCCAGGGGCTGAGATCTCGGCTAGATGACTACAAGGGGCGATGGGTGAAGGAGATCCCCAACGTGCTTTGGGCCTACCACACAACGCCGCGAGCCCCCACGGGCGAGACACTATTCAGCTTAGTCTTTGGATCCGAAGCCGTCATCCCGGTGGAGGTTGGCTCACCGAGCCCTCGGGTGGAATCATACAGTGAGGAAGGCAACCCAGACCAGCTGCGAGCCAACCTCGACCTGATGGAGGAAGTGCGAGACCGAGTGCGACTTCGGATGGCGATCTACCGGCAGGGCCGCCAAATATTACAACGCTCGCGTGCGCCCCAGGACTTTCCTGCCAGGAGACCTGATCCTTCAACGGGCTGAGGTTTTGAAGCTAGCAGAGGGAGGCAAGCTAGCTCCAAATTGGGAAGGACCTTATCGGATTGCCGAGACACTTCACCACGGAGCTTACAAGATTGAGGAGCTCGATGGGAAGCCACTCCCTAGGACATGGAATGCAGATAACCTTCGCCGGTACTATCAGTAACGTATTCCTCCTCCCACATCAAGTATCATGCCTGTATTCACTTGGGTTTTCACCCCTCATTTTATATTAACAAATTTTGATTTTAGCTCCTGAGATCTTTTCACCTAAAGCCCTGGGCCAGCCAGGCATGAAACCCGACACCCGTCGGCACCTAAAGCCCTGGGCCAGCCAGGCATGAAGCCCGACACCCGTCGGCACCTAAAGCCCTAGGCTAGCCAGGCATGAAGCCCGACACCCGTTGGCACCTAAAGCCCTGGGCCAGCCAGGCATGAAGCTCGACACCCGTGGCACCTAAAGCCCTAGGCCAGCCAGGCATGAAGCCCGACACCCGTCGGCACCTAAAGCCCTGGGCTAGCCAGGCATAAAGCCCGACACCCATCGAGCCAGGCATGAAGCCCGACACCTATCAGCACGTAAAGCCCTGGGCCAGCCAGGCATAAAGCTCGACACCCATCGGCACCTAAAGCCCTGGGCCAGCCAGGCATAAAGCCTGACACTCGTCGGCACCTAAAGACCTGGGCCAGCCAGGCATAAAGCCCGACACCCGTCGACACCTAAAGCCCTGGGCCAGCCAGGCATAAAGTCCGACACCCATCGGCACCTAAAGCCCTGGGCCAGCCAGGCATGAAGCCCGACACCCGTCGGCACCTAAAGCCCTGGGCCAGCCAGGCGTGAAGCCCAACACCCGTCGGCACCTAAAGCCCTGGGCCAGCCAGGCATGAAGCCCGACACCCGTCGGCACCTAAAGCCCGATACCCGACGGCACATAAAGCCCGACACCCATCGGCACCTAAAGCCCTGGGCCAGCCAGGCATGAAGCCCGACACCCATCGGCGCATAAAGCCCGACACCCGACGACACATAAAGCCCGACACCCGAGGGCACATAAAGTCCCACTGGTCAGATAAAGTTCGATCCCCGTCGACACCAAAAGCCACATGCCTACCTAGCGCAAGGCCCGGCATACTCTTGGCAGAGCGTTGCGCTGGCGGTCTTGAGGAACCCGCCTACCTCAACCTCCAACTACCGGCGTTTCAACCCCAAGAAACCTATCCTCCATGGCCCCAATTTTCGGTCCTAGATGGCTAAGGCGGAATAGCTCGTATGAGTTGAGAGTTATCCCCTGACATTAGCGGGACTAATGGGACCATGGGGCCGCGTATTGTCAACCAACGAATTCAGGGTAAGTCACAAATAGATAATGTATTTTGAAGAAGATTATCTCATTAATTTGAAGGGATTACAAAATGCCGACATCGTCGGACTTGCAAAAAAAAAAAAACAAATACAAGCTCACGGTGCTGCTGGCGCGGGCTCATCATCGGAGGGAGCCGAATCTGAGAAGCGGTCTAGCTCAACTTCCAGGGCCTAGGGAATGTTCAAATCCCTGGCCACTTTCTCCTTCCCATGCTGGAATCCTTCTAGGAACACTGCCGCCGAGGTTTCTGCCAAATCATCTGTAAAGCGCTCAGACGCCTTGTACTCTTCTATGATCCCAGTGGTCCTGGTCGCGATGGTAGCTTCCACCTCTGCGGCCAGAGCCTTCTCCTCCGCGGCGAGGGCTGCCACTGCAACCCTCTCAGCCTCCCGGGCGCAGCTCGCCTCCTCCCGGTATTGGCTTGCTTCCTCCTTCGCCGCCCACTTCTTCCTTCGCCGCCCGCGCCTCTTCCTCCGCGGCCTTCGTTTCCTCCTCCACGGCCTTCACTTTCTCCTCCGCCGCAACCGCCCGACCCTCGGCCTCCTGGAGGGCTAAGGTTAGCTCAGAGATGCGTAGATCTCTGGCCATCACAGCGTTCTCGGCCTCCGTCATTTGGTGGAGTGCCGCGCGCACACGGTTGGCGTCGGCCTCCGCTCGGTTCTCAGCGGCCTTGGTTTCGCTTGCCCAGGCGCATTTGGCCAACTCCAGCACCTCTTCGGCCGCCTCCACGCGCGCTGAGCATCCTCAGCCTCCTTCTGCACCTCCCGCAGAAGGGCCTTCCCACCATGGATCACATCCCTGGCGGCCCTCAAGGAGTGTGCGAGCTGCATGCGTAAGTTTCAGGTTAGCAAAAAGAAAAGAAAAAGATAAAGGCAAAAGGCAAAAAGATCGCTTACCCTGACGACGGCCGCGTAGGAATCCCGGAAGAATGCGCTCGCCTTCTGATGGCTAAGGTCCTCCAGGATCTCGGGCATAAAAATCGGGGCAAGGACCCGCTCAGCCCAGCGACCATCGTTCAAGGAGTCCCGGGGCGGCCCGGGCTTGGCCCCACTCCGTTCGGCCGTCTTGGCAGTCTCTGGCTTGACACGTGGGCTATTCCCAGGCGACCTCTCGGGGGGTGGGCTCGCGACCCTTGATGGCCCCTCCCCCCAATCCATGGCAGCCTCCGGCAGGGTCAGTTCGCCAGGGGCAGAAAGCTCTTCAGCCACTATAGGCACCTCTGCCGCTACCGGCTCCGCTGCGACCGGCTCCTCGATTGGGACTCTCGCGGTCGCCGTCATCTCTGGCGGGTTGTCGGCTGTGAGATCAACTTCTGGAGCAACCGGGGGATCTTGTGGTGCCGGTGGTTGGGAAGCCAGGTCGTCGGGCGTTTTGGAGCTAGAGCTCGCTGGCCTCCAGGTGGCCCCTCCCGAACCGTCTTTTTAGAGGTGGCCCTCAGGAGCTTCTATGCCGGTATCTTCATAGCTGCGCAATATCAGTCAAAGTCAAAAAAAAAAGAAAAAAAAGAAAAAAAAGAGAAGCAGAATTTTTGGCTAAGGGTGAAGATGGCTTACCCCGGTGGGAGATAAGACCCGCCGACTTGAGATTATCTTCCATCAAGAGCAAGGTGTATCGAGGGATTTCGGCAGCCAGCAATTGACCCGACACCTCCTGATCCCCAGGATGGATGGCGGAGTTCGCATTCCCTCGGAGGTCGGGATCTTCCCACCGGGGCCTAACTTGGTTAGTGTTTGTGAAAAAGAATCGGGATTTCCATCCCTTAATTGAAGAAGGAAGAAAAAGTTTGAGGACCGATTGGGTCGGGACTGGAACAGCCATCAACCCTTCTGGGACCGGAGGATGTAGAAGGATCGGAAAAGAGAGATTTGAGGGGTGATACTCAGACGATGGCAGAGAATGACAAAGGCGCTGACGACACGGTAGGAGTTCGGGACCAGTTGAGATGGGGTCAAGGAGTAGTAGTCGAGAAGGTTGATGAAAAAGGGCGGAAAAGGTGGACAAAGACCTGCCTTTAGGAAAATCTCATAAAGGGCCACCCGACCGGGTCGGAAGGAGATGACTCTATCGTCGGGAGTTGGCAGAAAAAGCTCAACATCCCGGGGAATCTGGTAACGAGCCCGGATTTTTTCCAAATCCAGACATGTTACCGTGGAGGCAGTCCCCTCCGGGGACCCCTCCACCCTCGAGGAGGTGCCGGCCTCCGACTGGCGGCCCCTCGATGGGGCTCCATCGACGACCCGTCGCCGGGCCAGGGGGACGCGGTCCTCTGAATCAGTGGACCACTCAAGTGGAGGAGAAGGAGAAGGTATGGGAGAGGTACAGTGCCTCTCAGAGGGAGGACGGTTCTCCGAACCGTCCTCCGAGGTCCAAGATGGAGAGCTCATGAGCAAAAGAAGGGATGGAGAAGTCTGGAATGGACAAAGAACTGACCTGGAAGAAAGAAAGCCAAGCATGAGCTCTCGGGTTGCAGGGGAGATCAGAGCACAGGCACAGAGGAAGACGACGATAGTAGAAGCGATATGGCCAAATTCAACCCCTCATTTGGGTTTATTGGGTTTTCAAATCGTCTCGCCTCATCTCGTCAGCCACATGGCCCCCTACCATAGGCTGGCTCCCCTCGAGGGATGCCCAGCGCGTGGTGCGGCATGCCTCTGGCCAATGATGGGACCCCGCTGACATCGCCGCTATGAGAGGTAATGATGATACAACTTTTCGTGCAGACTTCGAAGGGCTAGTTTTCTCTCGAGGTCGATCGTGGCGGGCATAGTGTACGGAGGCGTCCGCCTTCTCACATTCCCCAGGCCGTCCACATAAAAGATGTGGACGGGGATCAGCCACGTGGAGAACACCCCTTTTGCCTCAACAGTGGGACCCGCTTCACCTCAGGGGTGAGGGGGCATCTGATATGAGTGATCCCGCGTCGTCAGAATAAAAGGTAACAGCAGCTAACGGTGATCACCATCTCCCGACCCCGAGACCCCCTCCGGTCTCGGGGTGCACCAGCATCATCCCACCCCCGTGACCCCTTCTGGTCTTGGGGTGGGATCACCATCTCTCGACCCTGAGACCCCCTCCGGTCTCGGGGTGCACCAGCATCATCCCACCCTCGGGACCCCTTCCGGTCTCAGGGTGGGATCACCATCTCTCGACCCCGAGACCCCCTTCGGTCTCGAGGTGCACCAGCATCATCCCACCCCCGGGACCCCTTCCGGTCTCGGGGTGGGATCACCATCTCTCGACCCCGAGACCCCCTCCGGTCTCGGGGTGCACCAGCATCATCCCACCCCCGTGACCCCTTCCGGTCTCGAGGTGGGATCACCATCTCTCGACCCCGAGACCCCCTCCAGTCTCGGGGTGCACCAGCATCATCCCACCCCCGTGACCCCTTCCGATCTCGGGATGGGATCACCATCTCTCGACCCCGAGACCCCCTCCGGTCTGGGGGTGCACCAGCATCATCCCACCCCCGTGACCCCTTCCGGTCTCGGGGCGGGATCACCATCTCTCGACCCCGAGACCCCCTTCGGTCTCGGGGTGCACTAGCATCATCCCACCCCCGTGACCCCTTCCGGTCTCGGGGTGAGATCACCATCTCTCGACCCCGAGACCCCCTCTGGTCTCAGGGTGCACCAGCATCACCCCACCCCCGGGACCCCTTCCGGTCTCGGGGTGGGATCACCATATCTCAACCCCGAGACCCCCTCCGGTCTCGGGGTGCACCAGCATCGTCCCACCCCCAGGACTCCTTCCATTCTCGGGGTGGAACCACCATATCTCGACCCCGAGACCCCTCTCCGGTCTCGGGGTACGTGGGTATCATCAGCGATCAGCACACGGACCAACTTTCGAACCAAATGACAGCTCCGGGCCACATGGCGCGCCCACGTGATTCTCCGTACGCCCGTGATTGCGCCCCGTTACGGAGGGTCATGCCTCATAATGGCGTATGGTGCACTGCATGTTCCTGTGCGTGACCGTACTCCGTTACGGCGTACGATTCGCTACCACTTGCAACTGTGCGCGGTCATATCAAGCAACGGTGCGCACCAAATACAACCGCGGCTGTTAGACACATGTGATATCATGTTGACAGGTAGCGCGGGACGCCTTCGGCGCGCATAATGATGGTACGATGGCGATCTTCCGGAACAGTAAGATGGGATATTCGGACAGGTATAAAAACATGCGCCCGCACTGTGAGTAAGGATCCGAACTCTGGTTTTCTAGCTTTCTTCCTCCTAGCAAAACCCTAACTGTCTCAGCTCCCTTCCGCTGAGCGGTTCTTGTCTGATCCCAAGTGACTGACTTGAGCATCGGAGGGTCTCCACTGGAACAACCGGTCTTCGAGGACTTTTCTTACAGGGGTCCGAGGAGAAGGATGTCCGTCTTCCCGACGTTTGAAGAAGGTGACTTAGCGTCATCAGTGAGCTTGTGAGAGAGCGTGGGATGCTGATGTTGAAAAAAGCGATGGCGAGACGGGAAAGAAGGCAATAAAGGAAGAACCAGCGGAGATTTTGAGAAAGAAGGCAACGAGGGGAGGAGAAGCGTCGGCTTTTGGGAACGATTGATTTTGAGAAAGAAGGCAACGAGGGAGGAGAAGCGTCGGCTTTTGGGAACGATTGATTTTGAGAAAGAAGGCAACGAGGGAGGAGAAGCGTCGGCTTTTGGGAACGATTGAAGGGCTAAGCGCGCGAAAGCCAGATTTCTTTATTAATTTTTAAAATATGAGTTTAATACTTAAAAATAAAGATATTCCAATATTATGTCAGCTAATTATTCCTTAAAATATAAATACCTTATATTTTATTATAAATGAAGGACAATCTCTAATTCCTCTGCATTTTTTAAAAATACGATTAAAATAGTGCATCAGATTCTATAATTTCATTCACTGCATCAACTTCACTAGAAGATAAAGCTGGCACCTTGAAGTAATCCAAATCTTGTAAGGAAAAACAATAGCACAACCCTCAATATGCTAGAAATCCCAAGCAAAAGACCATCTAAACTACACATCTACTCGTTAAGCAAGCCTGTCACAAACGATGTATATCAACCTCAAGCTCAAACTTCTCTTGAATAAACTCAAGCTCCAGCCACAACATGGGAAAAAATTCTTACACCTGACTCTAGGAACAAACATCTGATGTTACAAGCACCAGTACATATTTATCAAGCATATCCAGATTTCCCACAGTTCATGCGAACACATAAACCAGCTGCATTTGAATACACATTCTCATCAAAGTTGGGACAATGTAAACTCAGCATCATAGATAGCAACAAACATTTTACAGGTTTACGTTAAGTGCAAGAGATGGTTACATAGGACACAGTTAAGGATGTCTTCCTTTACCCTCTCAAACTGCCATGAGGACAGAGGTTTACATATGATATGATTCATCTTGATTTAAAGTAACTACCACATCCCAAATTTGACAAGCATATGCTGGCATCTCTTGAATTACTATAAGTTCTACTTTGATGAGTTTCAGATTCTCTCATCAAAGTTTGAAACTGACAGTAGATTGAAATGTTCTACTTTGCAGTTTGACGTGAAAGAATGCTGGCTCTTGTTACACCATAATAAAGTGGTTTGCTTCCAGGGTAAACGATAAAGTTCCAGCCAACTGGAGATCCGCCAGTCATGTAAGTCTCCTGAACCACTTCTTCCAGTATCTTTGCAAATTCTGTTACCTCTGAAACCTTTGCTCCTTGAGGTGCTTTCTGCGCCGTAGTACTGTCTGATACATTAGGGGCATCGCCAGATTGAGTTTGTGCTGCCTGCTTTTCTTCCTCTGATGTTACGTCAGTATTCAGTTGCTTTAGCAATTCCAATATAATCTTCATCTCTATCAATTGAAATGGCAAGCACAAGAAGAAAAGAATATGTATTGTCAGACATCTTGCACTTTTAATCTGTAATAATAAAAGCACCAAATAACTATATATGCAACTTACCAACAGAAAGCAATGCAAGTTACTGCAAGGTTTGTGAGTCATGCCAAAAAAGAGTGTGAAATCCTTGTATTACAATGAATTCAAAAAGTTTGGTTATTTAAAATTTAAAAAGAGGCTTGAGCTGAACCAAAGAGTCTCATTGAACATCGCTAGCTGCCTCTTACAGTATAACAGAATCCAACAATGATCTTTCAGTAGAACATAGAGCCAGCAACCACCATCCAAGAATAAACAAAAATTTATCCTGTGGTAAGTTTGTACTGAAATGGAAAATACTGAATCCATTAATCAGTCATAAAGCTGCTATTTTACTAATGTGTATTGACACAGCATTGATTGATCAAGTATGAAGTTCCATTATGCAGCATTAAGTAAAAGAGAAAATTATGAAAGGCTGCTTAAATAAGTTTTCTGTTCTCTTCCTTTTTTTTCTTTTTTGCTTTTTTTTCTTTTCTTTTAGTCTGAAGAAGGGGAAGGGGTCTTTGGATCAAGAAATGGAGGACAAACAAAACGGTACCTTTGCTCTGGTACCAAAATTATGGAGGACCACTTGGGAATTGCTTGCTTGAGCACGGGTAGATGTCCAAGCTAGGGAACCATAGTTTGAATGAAGACTTCAAATCTTTTTATTTTTGGATGTCCAAGACTATGGGTAGATGGGGATGGTTCACCATCGAAGGCTTCCCAGATAATTCTTGTTGTTTTGATAAGTTGGGAATCAAATCGGCATAAGTTAGTGTGAAGTTTACGTGACTGTAATCCTATCTAAGTTTGTAAATCCTATAAGTTTAATTAAGTATTAACTAAAGCCTTACAAATTATATTTTAAGATATTTTTTTCTGATATTTTGTTTTCTTATTAGTTTTAAATTAAATTGCTTTTGAGATTTTTATCCGGAATAAAAGCATCCTAACCTGATATTTGCTAAACTGTTATTTTCTAAAATTCCTTGAATTTGTTCTTGAGAGGGAGTTAACTTTTTATTCTTAAGTATTTTAATTTTTTTATTGAATTCAAATGGAGGATAATTCTCTTATTTACATGAGAAATCTTAATTAAATGGAAAGAAAAGATGAAACAAGGGAGAGGATAAGAGATCACAAGATTCTTTTAGACTCATATACCACATAGAAAAAAATTAAAACAATATGAAAAAATTAAAAAATTGCAAAATAGAGTGAAATGGCTCAAACCATCAATACATATCGCCAATTTGGTTCAATATGCTACTAGCTCATACTGGTTCGACAACGGTTTATGGTTCAGCCTACCTGGTCATAATTTAAAGCATTTGCTGATAAGAATTCTAGTACAAGAATATTTGGTTGAGTGAGCTTAAAAATATGAGAACATGTAGGTCTAAACAGCCTAATCTTCACACTAGTTCTTGGGACAGAAATTTTTGCATTATCTCAGGGTTCTAAGATATATGCATTCACCTCAAAAGTTAACTTCACATTGGTTCTAATGTAATACTTCCTTTAAATGAGAGCACAGAGATCCAATGCCCTCATGAAATGCATTCGCAGATCAAGGTGACTCCCAAGGTTGTTAAATCCTAACCCATGCCCATCCACCATCAATCTCAATATGTTGCATTGCAAATTGATTCCTCATTTATTGTGTCATTACTTTTTTAATGGCCACAGACTAATCAAGAATGCAAGAACAAGGATTTCATCAATAAAAAGTAATAATAAAATAAAAGGTACAGCAACAAGACTACCAATCTATGAATCCTATTTACTTGAGGCACTTGATAACTGGAAAATAGACAACACTGGGTATACTGGTAGGAGAATATTGAAGAACTTATAGCACATGGTTAATACTTGAATAACTTTTTTCCACAGGTATGTATAGCTTTCATGACTTGGAACTTACTGTTTTGAATGTCATGAGCCACATTGATGTTCTGGAAGTCAGGGGTCCGAAGAATCTTTAAAAAATAAAACAACAATAGGATTATTAGAGTAAACTCCATGTGGATGCAGAAATATTAATGCAACTTTTGAGAAGCTGCAACATTATCAACTTTTATGTACTCTAAGCCATTGCAGGAACAAGCAATTTCCAGTTGAAAACAAAACTCATAAATATATACACGGAAAGAGTAAATCGAAGCAGTCAACAGGATAAAAAAGCCTCAAGAAGATGTAACAGATAGTATTAAAATGATGGAAGTGGAAGGTAAAGGAAACATTAAAATAGTGGTTAGTAAAATATTAGAGTGCCCCATTATGTCTGACAATTAGATAGACAAGCAGATAAAAAACTTGACTAACTTTATTAGTTAATTGTCCAGTGAAACTTTGATTTTAAGGCAAATTGGTTGGTCAAAAAAGATTTATAATGGCAAATCATCTGCATGAACAGCTAGGTCAACTTGCTAAAGGAAATAGGGAAGAAAATGTGGTTTGAGTGCTTAGTAGCAATATTTTTACTCATGTAAAGGCTAGGTAAGGTTGATAGAGTATAAGTGGCAGCTAGTTCAAATTCCTTTTACCAATTGCCTCAATCTTATGTTGGTGAAATTATAAAATAAAAATGCACCAAAAGTGAAATTACTAAGGAAAGAATAGTGACATCATTTATGTGCAAAAATCATAATAACACATTTTATATTGAGAACCAAGTATGTGAGGGGTGCAACTTGGGCCGGGTTCAACCCGAACCCGGCCCGCGGAACCCGATTTGCAGCAGTACTCAAACTCTAGTTTGCTTAACCCGAACCCGAAGGATCCGGGTTGAACCCGGACCGATTTGCAATTTGAGCTTAGGGTTGCAGTCAACCCGAACCCGAGAAAACCCGAACCCGCAAAGCCACAAGCAGCAGGCCCACTGGTATTGTGGAAGTGATGATTTAGCAGGTTTAAAATATATAGAGCTGACAATAGTTTTGTGAAAGTGATGATTCTTGATATGAACATTCCACCAGAACCTTTATTACCTTTTAAAATGAGCAATATACCTTTATCCATTGTAATCATGTAATGTTGGTGGGCCAAACTAGTATCTTTATTTTTTTTAATTATCTTCTTTGAGACATTTGTAACTTCTAATATGAAGTTTGCCAAAATTTTATGAAAGCATCTGGGAAGAGGTGATGAGCAGAAAACTAAAACATATGGGAAAGGGGTGATGAGTACAGAGAGCTTTGGATGGCGAATGCAGTCTCGCTACTTGGAAAAGATTTCTCATAATAGACTTATGTGGTCTTCTAACTGGCTCTTTATATCGTCTCAATATTTTCTGCTTTTGAAGGTTAAAGGTGACTTCATCAATGCATATAATGGCTATTGAAATATTATGCAACATTTGGATTACTTTGGATATATTTTGGTTTAAGAATGTACTTTTTTTTGTTTAGTTTATGTAAAAGATATATATTTTAAACATGTAATTTGAAATGTGAAGCTTGTTTGTTTCAAACTTTAGCTTGTTTGTACAATGTAAAGCTTATTTGTTTCAAACTTTAGCTTATTTGTGCAATGTTAAGCTTGTTTGTTTCAGATTGTCCTATCAACCCGAATTCTAACCCGAAACTTAACCCGAACCCGATTTTTAAAAATAGGGTTAGGGTTGAGGTTTTACAAATAGGGTTAGGGTTAGGGTTAGGGTTGACATTTTACAAATAGGGTTACAAAAAACCCGAGTTTCATGAGCCCGAACAAGTATGTCTCAAGAAACTGGAAGAACTGAAATTCTCTCTATGAAACAACATAGATCAAATCACGAATTCATACGTAATGAAATTATACAAAAAAGTACAACCAGATATGCCATTATTCATTGGAAGGTTAAACATATCCGGCTAAATTATCATTGGCTAAATTATCCATTGTTGTTTTTTCAATACAACTAATCAGTTGTTACATTTCTTAGTCCTGGATATTTCTATTCAGAAGATTTCAATAAGGTGTGGCCTATTATTAAGCAAATAAAAGAAAATATGACCTGAAATCAAAGCCTCATCAAGTCAATTCACTAAATTTCAAGGATGATGATATGATAATTTGGCAAAAAAAAGTATAAACAAAAGAAACATGGTCAAACCAATCTCTTGATATGTAAACACCCGAAAGATATTGTAATGTCTACTTCTGACTTTATCACACAACCAACATATTTCTTTTCTCTTTTTCTTTTTCTTTTTTTTTGGCTGAGGAAAACTGCAACCAATTTATTTCTTTTCTAAAGCATTTCCACTATTTCTTAAATGCTTTTCCATACCAAATTTTTGGAAAACTAGAACCCTAAAACCCTAAAATTTAATAATCTTCTGGAAAATGTCTCGTTGACATTTTTTTCATGTTGAAGAACTTCCTTTACATTTATATCAAGTTTCGTCGTAAATATAAACTACGGTTAGAATAGTTCAATCTCCAAAACTGGATGGAGAACAAGGGTGCACCTTTTGCAGAGGAAGAAACTTTCTAGCATGCACCTAACATTTCCAATATATACTTGAATGGAGCATCAGAGAAATTTGGAAGATCGCTCTTTATTCTCAACTGAAATGCAAATCTTCTCAATCTTCAAAGATATTTTCCATCTTTTTCCTTTTATTTCCTGGGTCATCAAGTATTTCTTTCTAATCAGCAGAAGCTCTTTTATATTTCACCAGCTTGGTTAAATGTATTCCTAGCCTATCAATACAATATATTGATTCCTACGTTCTGGCTCTACAAATTCAACGCTAGTCTGATCTAAAATTCTCGTGCATCCACGGGAAAACTCTGGAAAGTGGATGAGCAAGTACCTGAAATCTCGCCCAAAAAAGAAAAAAAGGTATGCAGATACCTAAAGAGCTCCTCTTTGGGGAAATGGTCAAATCTCAACTAGCTTCCTAGCTTCCGCGAAAAAAAAAAAAGCAATCTTGGTCATAGTTAAGAATAACTTCCTACGTTTTAATAAGGATATTGAAAATGATCCACTGAAAGCACTCCGAAACAAAAGCAAAATTAACTCTTTTGGTCCAATAGATCCTTGATATTGACCGCTGCAACCATTCTAACCAAAGAAAGCAACGAAAGAACAAGAAAGAACGAGAAAACGAATCTCCTTTCCATTTTATTTGCCCTACAACAGATGCCCAAACAGCGAAAAAGCCACCTAAAAGGACGAAATTTCAGGATCATTCCTATAATTCCAAACAAAAAGAAAGCGGGATCACCTCGAGGAACGAAGGGCGAAGGTCTCGGACAATGGAGCAATCTTGAAGTAGAGGGTGTTTTGGAACCCCATCCTCCAGCTTCCTCTTCTTCGCCGGAGGAGCCTCAGCCGCGGTCACCACCGCCTCCGCCGGTGGCACCACCGCTTCCTGGTTTGGAGGGTTGTGGTTGGAGTTTGGAGAGACATTGCCGCGGTCTTCCATGTTTCTCACAGAGAGAGAGGGAGAGACGGCGGGTTGATGAATTGATGGAGTTCGGACAGGAGGGGCGGAGTGCGGTCTCCGACACGGTGATTGTCTTTTGCCACGTGCATTGCACGTGAGCATTTAAAAGGATAATAAAATATTATTTCGATTAATTTTATATTATTTATAATATATGCAATATAATTTCACTAAATTCATTGTCTAGGTAATATCGATGTGGTTTATAAATTTATCAAGCATATAATCCACCAGGGCACTTTTATAATTCACAAGGCAGGCGTAGGATTTAAACATTATGATGGAAAAATAAAGTACAGCTAAAGCTCACACAACACCTAGAAGAAGCCAAGACCATCTTTTTAAGGTTCATAGCTTAATTCAGGCTTGACTGATCCCAGAGTGGTATGATTGTTCATCTGTAACAAAAAAAAAAAAGATTCATAGCTTAAAAATGATAATTTTTGTTTAAGTAAAATTAAATATATTAATTAAAGCATCGAATGATATGGTGAACAAGAAACAATAATCTTGAGCAAAGATTTGAATTTTGAGACTTTAAGTCTTTGCGAGACTTTGACTATTGCAAGAAACAATAATATGAAATGAGATGGAGACATCAAACCATGCTATCTTCCATTGTCCCAGGGCTAGACAAATTTGGCTAATTTCTAGGAATTCTCCTTGGGCTCTGATACTAATATCCACCGTATTTCTTTTTTGAAACTGCTGAGGTAGGTCACTGGGAAGGGTAGCAACCAGCAGGGTCCTGTGTGGGCTTATATTACGTATCAGATCTGGTTATCCCGGAATCAGATCCTTTTTTCTGACATGATGGTTCCTTCCGGCAGAGTTATCAGATCGGCTGCTTCTCTTTCAGCGGAGTACGCTCTTCATCATGGCTCTCTTGATTCTGCAAATCCTGGCCTCTGGGACTCTCCTGCTGCTCTGGCAGCGAACCGATGTACGGTTTTTATCTCTTAGGAGCCCCCTCCTCTAGGGTTTGTTAAAATCAATTTTGATGGGAGTGTCCATGGCAGATGTGCTGGTGCGGCTTTTGTTATTCGTGGTGCGGATGGTCGGATGCTGGCGGCAGGTGGCCTTGGATTACTTGATTTATCTGTGCCTCTTGCCGAGTTGCATGCGGCTTGGATTGGTATTTCGTATGCTATTCGGGCCCTGGGAGCTCGTAGTATTATTATTGAAGGTGACTCCATTACGGTGGTTCGGTGGATCAGGCAGGAGCCCTGCTCTCTCTTGCCTTCTATTCCTTTGAAGTATGATATCCGCTCTACCATCTCGAAAGCTCGTCATGTCCATATTCGGCACATCTTCCGTGAGGCCAATGCTGCTGCTGACTGGATTGCTGGCTGTGCGGCTTTTCAGTTTGGTGTTTGAAGCTGGAAGGAGGGTGATCCTTGCCCTAGTTTCCTTACTCAATTACTGTATAGTGATATGTCGGGTGTAACCCATTTCAGAATGATTTAATCACCCATTTGTATCCAAAAAAAAAAAAAAAGAGGGTACCTTGTGTTTCTCTCCGCCTCCATGGGAGGTCGCCCGGTGGCTGCAATAATTCCACCTGATCACGTACATTTGTCGCCCTAGGCCTCTCTCAATTATTGGACCCAAGGAAAACACTTTGTACACCGGCCCCGGTGCAGCAACGGTGACGTGGGCTGCACCGCGTCTTTCGATTGGTCCACGTGGATCCGACGTGGATGACCTGACAGGCGGTATGGCTGGGCTTTGACGTAACGTTCTGAACGTGACGGACATTTAATGCTGTTCGCTTTTTTTTAAACTTTGCGTGCGGACGAAAATGCCCTTTAGCGCCATTTTACGTTTTATGTCATCTGTGCAAGAAGAACTCTGTTTCTTCCAGCTTAGAGGCTGAAAATACTTCAGCTACTGGACTGGAAAACCTTGATACTGGAGTCTGTGTAAAAAAACTTCTGGAGGAAATGTCAGCCGCAGCACAAAGTAAAAACTCTTTCTTCCCACACCCTAATTGAATTCGGCAGAAAATCAATCGCGACACCCCAGTTGAAATCTCACGACACCCTAGCTCTGGGGCGACGACACCCGTCTTAAATGACCACATAGAGAGAACCCGGCGACACCCTACTTCGAATTCTGCCGTTAATCCTTCGCGACACCCTAGTTGAAATCCCACGACACCTAGCTCTAGGGCGACGACACCCGTATTATAAATGACCACATAGAGAGAACCCGGCGACACCCTAATTGAATTCGGCAGAAAATTAATCGCGACACCCCAGTTGAAATCTCACGACACCCTAGCTCTAACGAGACGACACCCGTGCTTATAAATGACCACATAGAGAGAACCCGGCGACACCCTAATTGAATTCGGCAGAAATTCAATCGCGACACCCCAGTGAAATCGACACCCTAGCTCCGACGACACCCGTCTTTAAATGACCACATAGAGAGAACCCGGCGACACCTACTTCAAATTCTGCCGTTAATCCTTCGCGACACCCTAGTTGAAATCCCACGACACCCTAGCTCTACGACGACACCCGTTTATAAATGACCACATAGAGAGAACCGGCGACACCCTAATTGAATTCGGCAGAAAATCAATCGCGACACCCCAGTTGAAATCTCACGACACCCTAGCTCTAACGAGACGACACCCGTGCTTATAAATGACCACATAGAGAGAACCCGGCGACACCCTAATTGAATTCGGCAGAAATTCAATCGCGACACCCCAGTTGAAATCCACGACACCCTAGCTCTGGGGCGACGACACCCGTCTTTAAATGACCACATAGAGAAACCGGCGACACCCTACTTCGAATTCTGCCGTTAATCCTTCGCGACACCCTAGTTGAAATCCCACGACACCCTAGCTCTAACGACACCCGTTTATAAATGACCACATAGAGAGAACCCGGCGACACCCTAATTGAATTCGGCAGAAAATCAATCGCGACACCCCAGTTGAAATCTCACGACACCCTAGCTCTAACGAGACGACACCCGTGCTTTAAATGACCACATAGAGAGAACCCGGCGACACCCTAATTGAATTCGGCAGAAATTCAATCGCGACACCCCAGTTGAAATCCACGACACCCTAGCTCTGCGACGACACCCGTCTTATAAATGACCACATAGAGAGAACCGGCGACACCCTACTTCGAATTCTGCCGTTAATCCTTCGCGACACCCTAGTTGAAATCCCACGACACCCTAGCTCTAGGGCGACGACACCCGTATAAATGACCACATAGAGAGACCCGGCGACACCTAATTGAATTCGCAGAAAATCAATCGCGACACCCCAGTTGAAATCCACGACACCCTAGCTCTAACGAGACGACACCCGTCTTTAAATGACCACATAGAGAGAACCCGGCGACACCCTAATTGAATTCGGCAGAAATTCAATCGCGACACCCCAGTTGAAATCTCACGACACCCTAGCTCTCGACGACACCCGTCTTATAAATGACCACATAGAGAGAACCGGCGACACCCTACTTCGAATTCTGCCGTTAATCCTTCGCGACACCCTAGTTGAAATCCCACGACACCCTAGCTCTAGGGCGACGACACCCGTATTATAAATGACCACATAGAGAGAACCCGGCGACACCTAATTGAATTCGGCAGAAAATCAATCGCGACACCCCAGTTGAAATCTCACGACACCCTAGCTCTAACGAGACGACACCCGTGCTTATAAATGACCACATAGAGAGAACCCGGCGACACCCTAATTGAATTCGGCAGAAATTCAATCGCGACACCCCATTTGAAATCTCACGACACCCTAGCTCTGGGGCGACGACACCCGTCTTATAAATGACCACATAGAGAGAACCCGGCGACACCCTACTTCGAATTCTGCCGTTAATCCTTCGCGACACCCTAGTTGAAATCCCACGACACCCTAGCTCTAGGGAGACGACACCCGTTCTTTAAACAGACCACGGAGATAATCCCAGAGACACCCTAGTTCGAATTCGGCCGTTAATCCTTCGCGACACCCCTGTTGAAATCCCACGACACCCTAGCTCTAGGGCGACGACACCCGTCTTATAAATGACCACATACAGAGAAATCGGCGACACCCTAATTGAATTCGGCAGAAAATCAAACGCGACACCCCAGTTGAAATCTCACGACACCCTAGCTCTAACGAGACGACACCCGTGCTTTAACAAGGCGGGAATTTGACGTCACCGTAGTACTAATTCGACGACACCCTAGTCACTGAGCCATGCCATATTTCCGAGAAAAGTTTGTAAACGTGGGCAGTTCCTATGGGTTCGCGGGTCTCATTGATGTGATCGTGGCGATCCGGGTGTCCTTTCGTATTTCTCTTAGGTCGGCATAAACCCTAGAATCAATCGTCTGTTGCCCGAGAAGCCATCTTTTTGCTCAAGAAGCCATCCTTCGTCTCTTGCTCGAGAAGGCACTGGTCTCCTTTTCCCTCCTGAACTTGTTCCATAGTTCATTCTTCCGAATACGTCATTCATGGAGATGAGTGCTTTCGTTTGTGCACGAAGACCGCGAACAAAGAAGAAGCAGACAGAGAAAATGGCGGAAAAATGCAAGGACCTGGTACTTCGTTCGACTGAGGATGCGGCTCCTTCGGGTATGTTTAGCACTATATGAAATATTACGACATTCTATATTAAAATTTCATGACATGTATGTATTCTGTCTTACCCCCTGTTTCCGTTGACAATAAAATTGTTCCAGTCCCCCCAGTGAAGGCTTCCCAGCTGTTCAAGAATAGCTGCAGGCCGGCAGTATACGTTCAGAAGGTTTGGAGGATGGGGTTCTCTAGACGTCATACAAAACTGATTCGAAGGACACCATTTGGTGCCTTCGTCGACATGCAGACGTTCACAGTCGACGGGCGACTGCTAGCAGACATCATAAGATGTCACAATGGAGGCGACGAGTTCATGTTTTGCGGAAAACGAGTTCTATTCAGTGCCGACGAAGTCGCACTCATTCTTGGACTTCCAGCTCATGGGAAGAAGATCGACACGTCCAGCCAAATGTTCAACGGAAGTTTGTTCAGACGGTTTGGCCAGGGTTTAGATCTTCGCCAAGAAGGTTTGGAGAAGTTGATATTTCAACTCCGACCATCTAAAGTACAGGAGGATGTCGAGGACACCGTCCGACTTTGGATCGCATACATGTTGGCCATGTTTTTGGCTCCAAAGTCTAATCAGAGATGTCCACGGTATCTCATCCAGCACTTGGATGATTTAAGTCAACTGGGTAGCATCGACTGGGCATCGGCACTGAAGGAATTGATTGTTCTGGCTCTCCCAGAAATAGCTGCTTGCTTGCGTTCCGAGGAGCCGGTGCACTCAAAGAATGCAAAAAAAGTTAGGAGGCAGCCTACCTTGTTCGGATGCTCGGCAGCACTGGTGGTAAGGATTATTGAGACACATTATTAGTGTTGAGACAAAATTTATTTGTAATATTACTTTATTTAATATCGAAAAAAAATTCATGTTCAGGCGTGGTTCCTCGAGCATACATCAATGCGAGAGCCGGCATACCCTGATAAACGGCCCCGGCTGTTGAAGTGGTATGACCACCAAATTAAGATCCAATCGGTTCGGGTTGCCGACTTGCAACCTCAGGACTTGGTAATCTATTTCATAGCTCCATTGCTCTGACCATTTTATCAACTTAATGCGTCAATATGTTCAGTTAATATTAATTTGTTATCATCTTGTGTTGCAGATGGAGGGAGCTACTGAACCATTGCCAGAAGAGCTATGGCTTCTCCCTCAGCAGATAAAACCGTCCCCCCTCAACAAACAGATACCTGCGCCCCTCAACCAATGGATAGCTGCGCAAGATGCGCCGAGTTGACGAATGAATTGGAGTGTGTTAAGGATCAACTCGAAGATGTCAGGCGCAGGCTGTCCATTGCTGAGAGCCTCCTCAATTCACTGGTCAGAAAGGAAAGTTATGCAATAAAGGAGGAGGACAAGGGGGACGAGAAAACAGAGAAGGTGCATTCGTTGGAGTTGGTCCTCCGCGAGCCTGGTAACGTAAATAGTGAGGAGAAGAAGATGGAGGAGGACCATTCATCCGAGTTTCCAATTGAGACAGGGAATGCAAAATCAGAGGACGACATATTGGAGGGGGATTCATTGGCTGATAAAACAGAGCAGGGGAATGAAAATAAAGAAGAGTCCATATCCGATAATAAACTTGGCACCCCTGCGCCAAAGGATGACAAAAGGGACTTAGAAATAATTGGAGTGCCGTCGCTTGTTAGGAGGATTAAAAAAGAGCCGAGGAAGCGTAAGGCATCCACGGTCGTCGGCAAAAGTTATGAGACAACCCGACCTAAAAAGTCGGCGAAGACAGTGGGCATTTCAAAGCCCAACACAACGGTCGAAGAAGACCAAATAATTATTCAAAATTTTTTGAGCGAGCGACAACAAACCGACGAGATCGTCTACACAAATATGTTTAATGGCGTTGCAACAAGAAAAAATCTTCAAGATCTCATTAACAATGAGATGATAATAGATGATGTAAGTATATCAAGAAACATGTTATAGTTGTTGATTTTAGAATTATATTAATCGTTTAACATTCCATTGGCAGATAATTGATTGCGGCCAGGAGTTTCTGATGCGAAACTGGGCAGAGCATCCTGACCGATATCATAAGTGCATAATTGCATCAGTTTTCGTATCTGCTCTATGTCTGACTTCCTCATCACCTGCGCATGAACTTGCTGGATCATCTGGGGCTGCGATATTTGACAATGTATCGGATGAAGATAAGTCCCAATTCCGGTTTCTTTTTACCATTGTAAACTCTGATAACTCGCACTGGCATTTGGTTGCTGTCGACATGGAAAGGAAGGTGTTCATGCACTTGAATTCAATGAAACGCAACCCGAAGTACAAGGCCAATGCAAGGAAATGGCATACAATTCTAGGCCACATATTCCATATCTACTGCGATAAGAAGGAAGCAATGGAGTGGCCGATAGAAGATATTTCGGATTGCCCAAGCCAACCGAGCGGATCGCTGGATTGCGGCCTGTACTGTCTGAGATACATGGAATGTCTTGCTCGACGGGACAATCCTGATATGAAGCTGGATTTCAGTGATGAGGAAGTCAGAGATTATCGGCGACACTTAGCTGCGACGATATTGAGAGAGGGCCTGAACAAAAAGATTAGCGACATTGTCGAAAAATGTTCTTAATTTTTGTATTCGTCTTTGAATGAACATTGAATGTAAATTATTCATATTAACACTGATTAATATTTAATGCAAATATTAAAAATTTTATCACTGCGAGCAGGAGTGTCCTCGATGTCTACGAGACATCCCAGACCAGAGCTTGCGAAAACGACTCCGAAGATGGAAAACGACACCCNTTGAATGTAAATTATTCATATTTACACTGATTAATATTTAATGCAAATATTAAAAATTTTATCACTGCAAGCAGGAGTGTCCTCGATGTCTACGAGACATCCCAGTGCTTGCGAAACGACTCCGAACATTTTAGCTCGACGACACCCTAGTTCATGGAAAACGACACCTTTGTCTTGTGCGGCGACACCCGAAAGGCGGAATCATACGAGACATCCCAGTGCTTGCGAAACGAAACGACTCCGAAGAATTTAGCTCGACGACACCCTAGCTCAAGGAAAACGACACCTTTGTCTTGTGCGGCGACACCCGAAAGGCGGAATCATACGAGACATCCCAGTGCTTGCGAAACGACTCCGAAGAATTTAGATCAACGACACCCTAGCTCAAGGAAAACGACACCTTTGTCTTGTGCGGCGACACCCGAAAGGCGGAATCATACGAGACATCCCAGTGCTTGCGAAACGACTCCGAAGATTTTAGCTCGACGACACCCTAGTTCAAATCTCATGACACCCTGGTTTTGCGCGGCGACACCCGAAAGGCGGAATCCTACGAGACATCCCAGTGCTCGCGAAACGTCTCCGAAGAATTTAGCTAGACGACACCCTAGCTCATGGAAAACGACACCCTGGTTTTGCGCGGCACCAGAACTAGGATGTCTCGTATGTTTCCGTCATTCGGGTGTCGCCGCGCAAGACAGGGTGTCGTTTGCCAGAACTAGGATGTCTCGTATGTTTCCGTCTTTCGGGTGTCGCCGCGCAATACATTGGTGTCGTTTGCCAGAACTAGGATGTCTCTTATGTTTCCGTCATTCGGGTGTCGCCGCGCAAGATATTGGTGTCGTTGGCAGAACTAGGATGTCTCGTATGTTTCCGTCTTTCGGGTGTTGCCGCGCAAGACATTGGTGTCGTTTGCCAGAACTAGGATGTCTCGTATGTTTCCGTCATTCGGGTGTCGCCGCGCAAGACATTGGTGTCGTTTGCCAGAACTAGGATGTCTCGTAGTTTCCGTCATTCGGGTGTCGCCGCAAGACATTGGTGTCGTTTGGCAGAACTAGGATGTCTCGTATGTTTCCGTCATTCGGGTGTCGCCGCGCAAGACATTGGTGTCGTTTGCCAGAACTAGGATGTCTCGTATGTTTCCATCATTCGGGTGTCGCCGCGCAAGACATTGGTGTCGTTTGCCAGAACTAGGATGTCTCGTATGTTTCCGTCATTCGAGTGTCGCCACGCAAGACATTGGTGTCGTTTGGCAGAACTAGGATGTCTCGTATGTTTCCGTCTTTCGGGTGTCACCGCGCAAGACATTGGTGTCGTTTGGCAGAACTAGGATGTCTCGTATGTTTCCGTCATTCGGGTGTCGCCGCGCAAGACATTGGTGTCGTTTGCCAGAACTAGGATGTCTCGTGTTTCCGTCTTTCGGGTGTCTAAGGGTGTCGTTGGCAGAACTAGGATGTCTCGTATGTTTCCATCATTCGGGTGTCGCCGCGCAAGACTTGGTGTCGTTTGCCAGAACTAGGATGTCTCGTATGTTTCCGTCATTCGGGTGTCGCCGCGCAAGACATTGGTGTCATTTGCCAGAACTAGGATGTCTCGTATGTTTCCGTCTTTCGGGTGTCGCCGCATTGGTGTCGTTTGCCAACTAGGATGTCTCGTATATTCGGGTGTCGCGCAAGACTTGGTGTCGTTTGCCAGAACTAGGATGTCTCGTATGTTTCCGTCTTCGGGTGTCGCCGCGCAAGACTTGGTGTCGTTTGCCAGAACTAGGATGTCTCGTATGTTTCCGTCTTTCGGGTGTCGCCGCGCAAGACTTGGATCGTTTGGCAGAACTAGGATGTCTCGTATGTTTCCGTCATTCGGGTGTCGCCGCGCAAGACTTGGTATCGTTTGCCAGAACTAGGATGTCTCGTATGTTTCCGTCTTTCGGGTGTCGCCGCGCAAGACATTGGTGTCGTTTGCCAGAACTAGGATGTCGTATGTTTCCGTCATTCGGTGTCGCCGCTTGGTGTCGTTTGCCAGAACTAGGATGTCTCGTATGTTTCCGTCTTTCGGGTGTCGCCACGCAAGACTTGGTGTCGTTTGCCAGAACTAGGATGTCTCGTATGTTTCCGTCATTCGGTGTCGCCGCGCAAGACTTGGTGTCGTTTGCCAGAACTAGGATGTCTCGTATGTTTCCGTCTTTCGGGTGTCGCCGCGCAAGACTTGGTGTCGTTTGCCAGAACTAGGATGTCTCGTATGTTTCGTCTTTCGGGTGTCGCCGCGCAAGACACGTTTGCTAGAACTAGGATGTCTCGTATGTTCCGTCTTTCGGGTGTCGCCGCGCAAGACAGGGTCTTTTCCATGAGCTGGGTGTCGTCGCGCTAATTCTTCGGAGTCGTTCGCGAGAACTGGGATGTCTCCGTCATTCGGGTGTCGCCATTAGCTCGTCCGTGTGTCGCCGCGCAAGGCTTGGGTGTCCAGAACTAGGATGTCTCGTATGTTTCCGTCTTTCGGGTGTCGCCGCGCAAGGCTTGGGTGTCGTTTGCCAGAACTAGGATGTCTCGTATGTTTCCGTCTTTCGGGTGTCGCCGTGCAAGACTAGGGTGTCGTTTGCCATGAGCAAGGGTGTCATCGCGCTAATTTCAGTCGTTCGTGAGCATTTCATTTACGACCAAGCAACCATAATTCAAAAGTTACGACACTCGTGTTTTATATATGATCTTGTGTAAGTTGACTCAATACATAAGCATCAAATTCATCCATTAAAGTTTCTGACGGCGGAACAATTCTCTCCAGGTCCTCTTCAGTATTAATAGACTGCAAACAAGTCTGCCTGCTACTTGAAGCAGCTCTTTCCTTGGCCTGATTTTTCCTTGATCTTTTTGCCTTCTTCTCGACTGCACTCTTTAATCTGTTCTCTCTCGGGCGACCTTTCGTCCTAATTTGTTCAGGATCTTGAATTACAAGCTCTGAACGTGGTTTAGCTGCGCAGTTGGCATCCACGGCAGTTTTGAATAGAGGCGTTAGACCATCCATCACTACATTAAATGCATCTTCAGACATGGAGGCTATCTCTGCGAGCTTCATCATCCGATGAGACAGCAAACTATATCTACAATCATAAACATAATATTAACGATAACAAATATTAAGACATTTCAATTAAAAAATTGTCACTGCGTACCGTGAGTTTCGTGTGCTTTTATCATAACCTCAGTATTGCAGTCGAATTCGTCGAATTGGTATTTCATGTCCTTGCACCATCTCTTCAAGAAGTATTTATCTGGTAAACGAAATACGTCACTTTGATGAAGAACCAACAGGGCATGCCTACACAGGTACCCCTTGAACTGAAAGGATCGGCACTGGCATTGGACATCCTCAATATTTCTATCGTATGACACGATATAATCTTTGATCATCTCCTTGCCAATTCCATCGACTTCAATCCTTTCATACGACTTTACGGAATATACACGTGTTGCCAGCTTCCTTGATCAATTTTGTATTTGATGCAGCCATTTCAAGGATCTCATTCTGAAATTTTTTGAAAATGCTCCGTGTATACCTTCCTGCAGCTTGTCTCTCAAAAGGTGATGATGTCTTTAGGAAAGCTATCGTTTGCAAAGTCCTATTATCTTCCTCATTTTCGGCCTCGTATCTTTTTCCAAGGCATCTTCGTACTTACTTATGAACTCCGTTAGTGTTGTCTTCGAATTTATAAACCCATCGAAGAAGTGATTAATGCCCTCGCTCCTTTGTGAAGATGACATCCCTGTTAAAAATTTTGTCAACCAAAAAAAAAAAAAAAAAAACGTTTAACGAACATGAACCAAAGACAATGACATACAAACCTGCGAAGAATGTATCCTTGAGGTAAACTGGGACCCATTTTTCCCGACATTCGTAAAGGACATTGAACCAATCTATAGACTTGCATTCTTTATATTTCTCCATAACATGTGCCCACCTTTCCTCGAATGAATTTATGGTCAATGAATCATATATTGCCTCATCGAAATCAACCATAAACTTGGGATTTGCCGTGCAAATGTGGCCAATCTTTTCGGTATCTTCTTCAATATATGCCAAAGACAAAATCGATGTCGTGTGTTAGGAAAAACTTCTTTGACAGCAGCCTCGATTGCCTTATCTTGGTCAGTAATCATGGCAATAGGTGCTTGACCACCATTTGCATCCAGCCAAGTCTTAAAAACCCATTTATATGTCTCAGTACTCTCATCAGACAACAATGCGCATCCAAGCAAGGTTGACTGTCCATGATGGTTGACCCCAACAAATGGACAAAAAGGCATTTGATATCTGTTTGTCAAGTAAGTTGAGTCAAAGCTTAGAACATCACCGAAGTATGTGCATGCCAATCTTGACCTTGGATGAATCCAGAAGACAGACCTCAGATGACCATTATCATTGAGGTCTAAGGAGTAGAAGAAATTGGGATTTCTGAGTTGCATTTCGGCGAAATGAATTACCATCGACTGAGCATCTCCTTCTTTCAGCTTAGACTGACGTTCGCGACAAATGAAGTTACGAGCATCCTTCTCGGTGAAATCCAATTGTCCTGCCCCCTTTTCTCCTTGCTATGGCAGAGTATATCTGAGTCGTCGGAACATTCACGGCATGTAAATTGCTGATCTCTGCCTTCTCTGGTGTGCTGATCCTCCTATGCGACCGTAGATAACCAGCTGATGTTATGGACAGCCCATGGTTATGTTCTAGAGAAACCTCATCCAAATCCACTTACCACTTGTAGCATTCAGTCTTGCTTTTATGGATGCCATACAACCAACTTTCCCAGTATCCCTATGATTCATACTCTTCTCTGATTTTCTGGATTTTCCTTGCCTCCAACACGCCAGGTGCTTGAAGCAAAGTTGTTTTTTGTTGTTGGCCCTGCTACACACTGTTGTGATTCCAAAGCCAACTCGTTTCGCGTATCCATTGTAGAACGTATATACATCATCGGCTGAATTGAATTCCATCCCAGTTTGAGGAACTACAATATCATCCACTGCATTTGGAGCGACGGGTGAAGCTGCACGGCCGGGAGTGTTATCTTCTTCTTTCCGATCTACAATTTCAGCATCAACTGTGAAAATATAGGCACGCATTCATGAACAATGCATACTCCTACGCGACACCCCAGTTGAAATCTACTGACACCCTAGCTCCAATGCTACGACACCCGTGGCTTAGAACTGACCGCGCGGAGAATCCCTCCGACACCACAGTAGAAATGGATTTCGGCCGAAACTCCTTCGAGACACCCACGTTGAAAGCTCACGACACCCTAGCTTTAAGGCGACGACACCCGTGCGAACAATCCCCGTGACACCCTAGGAGAATTGTTTTCGGCCGAAACTCCTTAGAGACACCACTGTTGAAAGCTCACGACACCCCTAGCTTATGCGACGACACCCGTGCTTAGAACTGATCACGGCGGCGAGAAGCCCGCGACAACCAAGTTACTAAAATTTAATTTTATTTATCAAAAAAAAAAATACATTAGCCCTCACTGGGGCTTCTCTCCTTCGGTCGCTGCGTCGGCGATCTGGCGCTGGAGGGACGCTACTTTCCCTCCAGGTGGCTATTGGCCCGACGCAGGACCTCTATCTCTTTTGTTGAAACGGCCAGGTATTCCTCGACCGCCAGCTGAGTCGCTCGCTGATTGCGTGCGACTCCGCATAAACCTCCGCGTCGATGGTGACGGTTGGGCGGCGGCTGCCATGGCTCTTATCCTCGCCTCTGGAAGCCATCTTGTGGTCAGTTCAAGCTGGAAAGGTGAGTAACGATGGCATTCCCCCATCCTTATTTAAGGTTCTCCTGGCGGGTGTTTCGATTGCCATGCGCCACCATCTCAGTCGTTGTTCACAGGAATCGAATCGGTGCGCCACCACGCCCCGCCCTCCACGTTGAGTTTCGAGGGATGGGGAACAGAACAGAGTTTCGGGAAGCAAACCGTCGTAAGTTTAACGTCGTCCCAAGAGAAAATTCACGACACCCAAGGATGATTTGGATTTCGGCCGAAACTCCTTCGCGACACCCCTTGAAAGCTCACGACACCCTCGCATCAATGCTTCGACACCCGTGCTTAGAACTGAACATGGAGAGAATCCCCGACATCCCAGGGATGAGTTGGATTTCGGCCGAAACTCTTTTGCGACACCCCTGTTGAAAGCTCACGACACCCTAGCTTTAAGGCGACGACACCCGTGCTTAGAACTGATCACGAAGAGAACCCCCGCGACACCCCTTCTCGAATTCGAAACTCCCTCACGACACCCTAGCTTTATGGCGACGACACCCGTGGGTTCACTGTTAATGCATGGGTGTCGTCCCCTTAAAGCTAGGGTGTCATGAGTTTTCAACTGGGGTGTCGCGATGAATTTCGCCGAATTCAAAGAATGTCGCCGGGTTCTCTCTATGTGGTCGTTAAAGCACGGGTGTCGTCTCGTTAGAGCCAGGGTGTCGTGCGATTTCAACTGGGGTGTCGCGATTGATTTTCTGCCGAATTTAATTAGGGTGTCGCCGGGTTCTCTATGTGGTCATGTTAAAGCACGGGTGTCGTCTCGTTAGAGCCAGGGTGTCGTGGGATTTCAACTAGGGTGTCGCGAAGGATTAACGGCCGAATTCGAAGTAGGGTGTCGTCGCCCAGAGCCAGGGTGTCGTGCGATTTCAACTGGGGTGTCGCGATTGATTTCTGCCGAATTCAATTAGGGTGTCGCCGAGTTCTCTCTATGTGGTCATGTTAAAGACGGGTGTCGTCTCGTTAGAGCTAGGGTGTCGTGGGATTTCAACTAGGGTGTCGCGAAGGATTAACGGCCGAATTCGAAGTAGGGTGTCGTGCGATTTCAACTGGGGTGTCGCGATTGATTTTCTGCCGAATTCAATTAGGGTGTCGCCGAGTTCTCTCTATGTGGTCATGTTAAAGCACGGGTGTCATCTCGTTAGAGCTAGGGTGTCGTGGGATTTCAACTAGGGTGTCGCGAAGGATTAACGGCAGAATTCGAAGTAGGGTGTCGTCGCCCCAGAGCCAGGGTGTCGTGCGATTTCAACTGGGGTGTCGCGATTGATTTCTGCCGAATTCAATTAGAGTGTCGCCGAGTTCTCTCTATGTGGTCATGTTAAAGACGGGTGTCGTCTCGTTAGAGCTAGGGTATCGTGGGATTTCAACTAGGGTGTCGCGAAGGATTAACGGCCGAATTCGAAGTAGGGTGTCGTCGCCCCAGAGCCAGGGTATCGTGCGATTTCAACTGGGGTGTCGCGATTGATTTTCTGCCGAATTCAATTAGGGTGTCGCCGAGTTCTCTCTATGTGGTCATGTTAAAGCACGGGTGTCATCTCGTTAGAGCTAGGGTGTCGTGGGATTTCAACTAGGGTGTCGCGAAGGATTAACGGCCGAAATCAAGTAGGGTGTCGTCGCCCCAGAGCCAAGGGTGTCGTGCGATTTCAACTGGGGTGTCGCGATTGATTTTCTGCCGAATTCAATTAGGGTGTCGCCGAGTTCTCTCTATGTGGTCATGTTAAAGCACGGGTGTGATCTCGTTAGAGCTAGGGTGTCGTGGGATTTCAACTAGGGTGTCGCGAAGGATTAACGGCAGAATTTGAAGTAGGGTGTCGTCGCCCCATAGCCAGGGTGTCGTGCGATTTTAACTGGGGTGTCGCGATTGATTTTCTGCCGAATTCAATTAGGGTGTCGCCGGGTTCTCTCTATGTGGTCATGTTAAAGCACGGGTGTCGTCTCGTTAGAGCCAGGGTGTCGTGGGATTTCAACTAGGGTGTCGCGAAGGATTAACGGCCGAATTCGAAGTAGGGTGTCGTCTCGTTAGAGCCAGGGTGTCGTGCGATTTCAACTGGGGTGTCGCGATTGATTTTCTGCCGAATTCAATTAGGGTGTCGCCGAGTTTCTCTATGTGTCATGTTAAAGCATGGGTGTCATCTCGTTAGAGCTAGGGTGTCGTGGGATTTCAACTAGGGTGTCGCGAAGGATTAACGGCCGAATTCGAAGTAGGGTGTCATCGCCCCAGAGCCAGGGTGTCGTGCGATTTCAACTGGGGTGTCGCGATTGATTTTCTGCCGAATTCAATTAGGGTGTCGCCGGGTTCTCTCTATGTGGTCATGTTAAAGCACGGGTGTCGTCTCGTTAGAGCTAGGGTGTCGTGGGATTTCAACTAGGGTGTCGCGAAGGATTAACGGCAGAATTCGAAGTAGGGTGTCGTCGCCCCAGAGCCAGGGTGTCGTGCGATTTCAACTGGGGTGTCGCGATTGATTTTCTGCCGAATTTAATTAGGGTGTCGCCGAGTTCTCTCTATGTGGTCATGTTAAAGCACGGGTGTCATCTCGTTAGAGCTAGGGTGTCGTGGGATTTCAACTAGGGTGTCGCGAAGGATTAACGACAGAATTCGAAGTAGGGTGTCGTCGCCCCAGAGCCAGGGTGTCGTGCGATTTCAACTGGGTGTCGCGATTGATTTTCTGCCAAATTCAATTAGGGTGTCGCCGGGTTCTCTCTATGTGGTCATGTTAAAGCACGGGTGTCGTCTCGTTAGAGCTAGGGTGTCATGGGATTTCAACTAGGGTGTCGCGAAGGATTAACGGCAGAATTCGAAGTAGGGTGTCGCCGGTTCTCTCTATGTGGTCGTGTTAAAGCACGGGTGTCGTCTCGTTAGAGCCAGGGTGTCGTGCGATTTCAACTGGGGTGTCGCGATTGATTTTCTGCCGAATTCAATTAGGGTGTCGCCGGGTTCTCTCTATGTGGTCATGTTAAAGCATGGGTGTTGTCTCGTTAGAGCTAGGGTGTCGTGGGATTTCAACTAGGGTGTCGCGAAGGATTAACGGCAGAATTCGAAGTAGGGTGTCGCCGGGTTCTCTCTATGTGGTCGTGTTAAAGCACGGGTGTCGTCTCGTTAGAGCCAGGGTGTCGTGCGATTTCAACTGGGGTGTCGCGATTGATTTTCTACCGAATTCAATTAGGGTGTCGCCGGGTTCTCTCTATGTGCACATTTATGAGAGGGGTGTCGTCGTCCTAAAGCTAGGGTGTCGTGGGATTTCATCTGGGGTGTCGCGAAGGATTTACGGCCGTATTCGAACATACGCCATCGACGTTCGCTTCTCTCTCTGAATTCGGCCAGGTCTGGCATTCCCAAATAGATGGAGGAAAAAAGGAGCTTTTTAAAAGCAATTGACGAAGAGATAACGAAAATCTTACAGACCTGGCCGAATTCAGAGAGAGAAGCGAACGTCTGCGTGAGGTTTTGGCAAGGAAAATCTCATTGGATAAACTTTTATATTTGAAGCCTCCAGTAGACTCCAGTAGCCAGGTTTTTCAAAGCTGAAGTATTTACAAAACAGTTATGACTCTCAGAGTGTCATAACTATTTCGTTCTAAGGTAGTTACCCGCGCATTAAACGCATTAACTAACTATAACCAGAAAAAAACCTTTGTGCTGCGGATGTAATAAAGAAGTGGGAAGAAATAGTTTTTAATAAAGACGTGGGAATAAAGAGTTCTTACTTGCTGCGGATGACATTTCCTCCAGAAGTTTTTTTACACAGACTCCAGTATCAAGGTTTTTCAGTCCAGTAGCTGAAGTATTTTCAGCCTCTAAGCTGGAAGAAACAGAGTTCTTCTTGCACAGATGACATAAAACGTAAAATGGCGCCAAGTATCAAGGTTTTCCAGTCCAGTAGCTGAAGTATTTTCAGCCTCTAAGCTGGAAGAAACAGAGTTCTTCTTGCACAGATGACATAAAACGTAAAATGGCGCCATGATGTAGCGAAAGGGCATTTTCGTCCGCACAAAATTTTAAAATAAAGCGAACAGCATTAAATGTCCGTCACGTTCAGAACGTTACGTCAAAGCCCAGCCATACCGCCTGTCTGGTCATCCACGTCGGATCCACGTGGACCAATCGGAAGACGCGGTGCAGCCCACGTCAGTGTTGCTGCACCGGGGCCGGTGTACAAAGTGTTTTCCAAAAAATTTTCAAGCCCGGATTTATCGGGCCGTGCCGGCTACGCACGGCCCGTTTTGCCGGCCCATGGTTGAATAAGCGTTAAAAAGCAACGACAGGAGCTAAGCGGAGCAGCAGGAACCCCAGAAAAGCAAACAAAGGCGCTAAAAAAATGGAAAAGATAGGGTTAGACCGCACGAAGACAACACTGGAGGGGACAGACTTTTGACATTATAATTAACAATCACTGGATAGAAACCCTAGTGACAACAAGAAGAGCCTCACAAGTTAAGTTACAGAGATGAGTTCGCATTATTATGGTGTTACAATAGGTGTAGAAAAGACCAAGAAGATGGGTAAGTTGATAATCAATCACAAAAATATCTTAAATTATGAAATAAATTGGAATTCATCGTTCGTGAACACTAGGGTATATCCTAGGTCTCAATAATACCAAAGTTAATGCTAAATTGAAGTACTTGATGATAAGGCCAGTCTCAAATGTTTGGATTATGACTTGATGATTACCTAAATCCACTTGGTTGAATAAGCGTTCAAAAGCTTCGCTCAAATCAACAGTTATAAGGATAAGAACCTTCCACTAGATTGGAGAACTAGTGGGTGGAGAACTAGTGGGCAATAAAAATAAAAGAAAAGAAAAGAAAAGCTTCAATCGATCGATCCCGATTGCTTAATTTTACCAACTTGACGGCTTAACACTCTCTATTAATATAATAGTACTAGAAAATAATAATAATAATAATAGTAATAATCTATTATAGTATTGAGAGAATGGAATTAATCTCACACTGGATCGGGAAGAGAAATTTAGCAGTGGTTTTATGCTCATGCGCCTGTCCACCATCCACCGCCTAGTTTCAGTTTTTCCACTGATGGGTCGCCCCTTTTTAGATACCAATCATCCCACTTTGGTCCATGTAAGCTTTATGAAAAGCCACACATATCTCCTTTTGTCCTTCGCTAAATTAAGCATGAAAGATAAGGGGCTTTTGACCTCCGCTAAATTATAGTACGAAAGATAAGAAGCAAGTTGCAGCGAGTTCATACGCAACATGTTAGCATATTGAAGTCACTCATATTTGATGGACTCATAATTGTTAATGCCAAATCATCTTTCTCAATTGTTTGCAAGCGTTCGATTATCTTTTTTCAATGAACCTAGGATCTTTCAGTGGGCTTCGCTCCGGTTGGGATCCTGCAAGAAGTCCTAATGGCCAATGATTTCGTCTGAGACCCTCCAACGCTCAAGTAAGTGGTTTGAACAACAACTGTATATTAAGAGAAACTCAGAGTTCGAAGGAAAAAACTCTATATGAGCATCTAAGTGTTCATATCTGATCGGGGGTCCCTTTTATCCATTTTATGAATATTCGTGAGCCTCGAGATGCAGCCACTTGGCAGAGGATGATCGGCATGACAGCAGTGGAGTGTGCCTTCCTCGTGGTATATCAGAGTTGGCAGGCCATATCCCGATCGGAGTGGGCGGCCACAGCTGGTTGGTGGACCAGGTTCCGTCAGACACGGCAGCAGCAAAGAGGTTGTTGAGCCAGGTCTCATCAGGTGCAATGGCTGTAGAGAGGTTGGTGGGCCAGTCTCGTCAGATATGGTGGCTGCAGAGAGGTTGGTGAGTCAGATCTCGCAGATGAGCCATACGGATCGCCCTTAATGGGGATCTTGTCAGGGTGGCCGACTCGAGGTCCTATCCGGGAGGCTAACCGGGGGCGCTGCCTGGGTGGCCAAGTTTGGGTCCTATCTGGGAGGCCGAATGAAAGAGGCCGACTCCGGAGGCCGACCCTAGAGGTCGAGGTCGAGGCCAACTTTGGAGGCCGAATGGAAGAGGCCGACTCTAGAGGCCAAATGGAGAAGGCTGACTTTGGAGGTCGATAGGGGTGGATTTGACAGGTCGACTACCGCCATGGTCTGGGTGTGGGCATGTCAGCTCCACCACACGACTTCCACCATCTGTTTGATCATGACCTCGTTGATTGATCCTCACCATTGGTCAAGGGTGGCATAATCAGCCACATCAGATGCCCCCCACTCCTAAACTTGCGCGGCCACGCATCTCATGCCCGTCAAGTGAAGGGAGCAAAGAGTTTTCGTTCTCATTGAGCTTTGTGCGTCATTAACTGCGAAGGCGGGCACGAGCTCCTTAAAAGGTAGGGTCTTTTCACATTTAAGGATAGTACAAGGGCCAGCATCACCATCGCTCAGCAAGTCATTGTTACGAAATCGAGGAAACCTCCATCGTTAGGCATGGATCGCGCCTTCCTACACACAGCCAGAGTATTGTACCTCAAGCGATGAAGGGTTGTGCGACAGTTGGAATACCGTCTTCAATTTTGGACACCCACGTGGTTGTGTGATCAGGCAGGATAATTTAAAAAATCGAATATAAAAGGTTTTCCATCTTCTTCGCTAGGTTCTCTGTGCTTCCAAAACCTTAGAACTCTTGTCTCTTCTTGTCTTCCGAAACCCAAGTTCTTCGACGTCCTCTTTCTTATCCTGGTCAGTCCTCTTTATCTTCTTTCTCTTTGTTTTCTTTCTCCCATGGATCCCAGTCATATTAGGAAGGGCAAGAGGCCATAGTGTATTCTTCTCCTCCTCTTCTGAGGATGAAGTTCCTCTGGCGCAACGTCGGGCGACTGATGGGATATCCATCCGTGGGCCTCTGTCGACTATGGCCCATCTGCTACCTAGAGCCCGTTCACCATCTATAGCTTGTTCAACACCCTCTTCAGCCACCATTCCCATTTGAATGGTCCAGAGGGGGTCGCCTCTACCATGTCCCTTGAGATGTGGAGAACCTTAGGGTTAGGTATAGGATCCACGAGGACATTCGATTGTCCACCTCTGAGCCCAATGATAGGGCGAATGCCAGCCAGGCCAGTGGAGTCGCCCTGTACGAGGAGTTCTTCAAGACGGGCCTTTGTCTTCCTCTTCATCCCTTTATTCTTAGTCTCCTAAAGAGGTATGAGCTCGTCCCGACGCAGATGGCTCCGAACTCCTTTCGAACCATCTGTGCTTTCATTGTCCTTTGCAACTTCCATGGTCTCATGGTCCGAGTTTCCTTGTTCCAGGCCCTGTACAATCTTCGCCACCATACTGAGACTGCGTGGTGGATCTTCACCCCTAGACCTCATATAGTGATTAAGATCGACCTTCCCTCCTCTATTAAGGGATGAAAATCCAGCTTTTTCTATGCCCACATCGATGGAGTGAGAGCGAGCTAAGGGAGTCCGGACTTGAGTCCAAAATAAAACTCGATAGTAGAGCAAAGGGATCGGGAAGGCTTCGATCAATTGCTATCTTCTCAGGTCCCTCCCTATTGGGAGCTTTTGTCGGAGGAGAACCTCTAAGAAGCCGGCGTGGCGCTGACCCTTGGTGAGCGCAAGACTTCCTCCTCCCTCCCTCTTTTTCTTCTTCTTCTTTTTTTTTTTTTTTTTTGCTCTGACCTTCCATTGTGGCTCAGCTATGAAGCTTCTCGCCAAAACCTGAGGGCGGCCGCCCAAAAGAGGAGGGAGGCGACTAGCAACGTGGTGAGGCCATCGTCGAAAAGGCCTCCAGGGGCCCGAGATGAAGTGGCCTCGGCCCCTGCCATCCCGGTCGAGACAGCTCCCATTGTGAAACCAAGGAGAGAAGGAACCCCGAGGCCGAGAGAGGAGGGGGCCCCGACCGAGGCAGTGTCGAGGAGAGAAGAGGAGGCCTTGGAAAAGTGGGGCCAGAAGGAGGAGAGCCCTCAACGGCGATGGATCCGAATGGGGAGGAACCTCCAGCAGTGGTAGAATCGACCAGGGAAGAGCCTACAGCGGCGATGGAACCGAGGGCGGAGGAGGCCGCCCCGGGGGCCGAGAGTGAAGCGGCACCGAGGGCGCCTGAGGCCGCTCCTGGGACACCCTGACTGAGGGCTTTGGCAATGAACAATGGCTGCCTAGCGGAGCGGCTACTAGATTGAGTGTGCCTCTTGCAATTCCAGAGGAGCTTCGCCACCAGGTGATATATGAGGTCCTGGATGACCTCAGCATATCATTGCTCTGAGTAAGTAGTCTTCCCCTACATTTCGGATTATGCTTGTGTACTTTGCATTCTGACTCGTTTCTTCATCATGCAAACAATAAATGACGTGTTCGCTCTTCGGAATGCTCGTCTTCAGACCACCAATAGCTGCGGCCTTGCTCAGAGGGAGGTTGCTACTGCTTGGGCGCAAGTTGACGACACTCCAGAGAGTTACCCTCTGCCCAGGCTTGGGAGGCGACAATGGCCGACGAGCTCCGAGCCGCCAAGGAGGAAAGCCACGATTGGGAGGCACAGTTTGATGAGGCGGAAAGCAAGGCCGCGTCCGAATTTGAGCGTGCAAGGATTGCAAGGCGAATCTAGCAGACACCATGGTGAGGTTGGGCCCCTATAAGCATCAGCTAGAGGCTGCCAACCTCAAGGTGGATGAAGCTGAGGAGCACACTGAGAAGGCAAAGGCAGACGCCCGGGCCGCTGAGAGGGCTGTCAGAGCATAGGTGGACTCGAGCCGCCTGGGAAAGAGCCGTCGGAGAGGGCCAGTGGTGCCGAAGCAGAGGCTCAGGCCACTGAGGATAGGGCTGTCAGGCCGTGGAGCAATACAAAGGCTCCACAAATTTTGTTGAAGAAGTAATAGAGGCAACCCTCGACGCATACCTCAGGGGCTTCGAGGATTGCAAAAACAAGGTGGCTCGAGCCTTCAACATCACCGGCTTTGAGGATGTTCAACCTAGAGACCCGAAGGAAGAGGAGCAGGAAGAGGATCCAGAAGAAGGTGTCGCCAGCAATGGTGACACTGCGCCCTCCGAGTCATAGGCTCTCATGTACTTTTTCTTTTGTTTCAAAACTTTTTGTAATCCGACTTGAGTCAGCTTTTTGTAACTCATTCGAGAATCAATGAAAAAGATAATTTCTCATCTAAGTGTCGAGTTCTTAGCTTTCATAGTGGATTTGTTTCTCTATGCACTTGGCATTTCGCATTCGTGTGTTGGCTTCAGCCTTTGACTTCCTCAAGATGCTTTCAATCCTCGCATCGCTCCTAGAGGCAACGGCTTGGATTAGCCTTGCATGAGCTCACGGACGCAACGATGGCCAAGTGTTTCAACTCTTTGGAGGAGCCTTCGAGCGGGGCCGAAGGTGAAGTCGCCTGCCATTTGACCAGCAACAAGTGAACTGGTTCCATCGGCTCATCGAGGACGGTCGGCATTCTGTTGTATGAAAGTAAATTAAGTTAAGGCTTCACCTAGTTGATTGCTGGGATCATACTTGGTGATTGCTGGGATGTCATCCGGGTGATCGCTGAGGCCAACTCGGAATTTTCTAGGCCTGCCCGAGGATTGACTTGAGAGTCCGCTGGGACCGATTTAAAGCCTTTTGGAACCGACTCGGGGGGTTTTTGGGCCTGCCCGAGGGTTGACTCGAGGACCATCCGAGGCTCAAGGGCCACTGAGATCGACTCGATAGCCTTTGGAACCGACTCATGGATTTTTGGGCCTACCCGAGGGTTGACTCGAGGACCGCTGAGACCAACTCAAGAGACTTTTGGAACCAACTCGAAGGTTTCTGAGCTCGCCCGAGGGTTGACTTGAGGGCTTGCTGAGACTGACTCGAGAGCCTTTTGAAATCGACTCGAGGGTTTTTGGGCCTTCTATAGGGTTGTTGAGTCCTGTCCAGAGACTTGGTTGGGGCTCTGACCTTCAGCTTGTGAGGTGAGTTGGATGAGAAGACAGAGTATTTGAAGCTCTTTTTATTCTCATCAGCTCGATGTGTACATCATTGATAACATCTGCGGAGGTTGTCCGCGTTCCAAGTGCGAGGGATTAACTTTTCGTTAAGCCCTTCGATCCGATATGCTCCTCTAACGAAGCGCTTCGATGACTCGATAGGATCCCTCCTAGTTAGGAGATAGCTTGCTGCCCTCCGCTGGCTTGGAGACTTCAGCCCGCCTGAGAACCAGGTCCCTAGGATGAAATGTCTTTGAACGGACGTGGGCATTGTAATACTTCGCAGTCTGTTGGCAAAATGTTGTCATTCTGATCTGCGTTCGATCGCGTGCCTCGTCGATGAAGTCGAGATTGACTCTTAGTTCAGTAGGGTTATCTTCTTCATTGTATGACTCCACTTGTGGGCTTGGAAGACAAATCTCTACAGGAATAATTGCTTCTGATCCGAAGACGAGGCTGAAGGGAGTTTCCTTGGTTGGAGTCCTTGGAGTTGTGTGATATGCCCAAAGCATGGCAACAGTGGGGTGTGCTTTCCTCGTGGCGTATCAGAGTTGGCAGGCCACATCCCATCTGAAGTGGGCAGCCAGATCCCATCAGACGCGGCGACCACAAAGAGGTTGATGGACCAGGTCTTGTCAGGCGACAACCGCAAAGAAGTTGATGGGCATCAGACACAATGGCCGCAAAGAGGTTGATGGGCCAGGTCCTATCAGACGGAGTGGTCACGGAAAGGTTGATAAGCCAGGTTTCATCAAACGTTATGGCTACAGAGAGGTTGGTGGGTCAAGTCCTGCAAGTGAGCCATACGGGTCACCTTGATGGGGATTTTGTTAGGGTAGCCAACTTGAGGTCCTATCCAGGAGGCTAACCGGAAACGCTGCTCAGATGGTCGAGTCAGGGTCCTACCAAGGAAGCCGACGCTGGAAGCTAAATGGAGGAGGCCAACCTCGGAGGTCGAGGTCGAGGCTCACTCCGGGGGCCGAATGGAAGAAGCCGATTCCGAAGGCCAAATGAAGAATGCCAACTCCGGAGGTTGATGGGGGTGGGGACTTGATGGGTTGACTACCACAGTGGTCCGGGTGTGGGCACGTCAACTTCATCACATGACTTTCGCCGCCTGTTTGATCATGACCTTATCGATTGATCCTCACCATTGGTTAAGGGTGGCTTCATCAGCCACATCAATAACCATCAATTCCCATCAACAAAGTTCAGATCCTGAACACTGAGGGCATTGCACGGAATGCCACAATTATTGGCAGATGAGGCCGCCAGGCTTATGTTCAAAACAAAAAAAAAAGGAAAAGAAAAGAAAGCCATATTAGATCACCGTAACATAACATAACGTAATCATGTGAAGCATAAAAGTCTTGCATTTTTAGCATCTTCCACAGTTCAGAAGAAGTAATTTTCTAAAATTTAATTCACAAGCTTGATCTAGCATGGGCCAGCAAGGAGAAAATTATCATCGAAAATTATTGATAGACTGATCCAAAGAATAAACTGTGATTGAGATCCATGCCAGCTTGAAAACATGATCGGAAATAGCATTCAGCATGTGCCTGTATGTGAATAGAATGGCAGACTGTACAAAGCCAGCGGACAGATTTTGAGTGGATAAATTCATTCAGCGATTGGCCAAGAGAGTGTTTGCCACTGAAAAGGTCAGAAAAAGTCTGTTAACAGATATTAATAGAAATAAAACCTTAGACTTCAAATTAACCTCTGAGCATTAGATATTGAAAAAGGAAAGGACACAGCAACCAAACCTTGTAACGCAATTAGTCATTCACAGCTACCAACAAAGTTTTCCTTGGTGACCCCCTAATTGGACTCTTTTATTGGACGTGCAACCTAGGCAAAAGTCTCATAATTCTCCACTAATGTCGCTACCTTAAGAAGAGGCCTCAAGGCATAACCTCCACCATACGTTGTGAAGTGTAAAACACTGTCACAAAGGCCTAAAGGCTCACTAGTGGTTTCAAAAGCTTCAAGTGTGAAAGCGAAAGATAATAATGCAGAAGGAAAGCAGCAGCTTTACTTTATTTCACAATCATCAGAAACAAAGAACATAAACACTGTGAAGGACTCGAAGCCTAAATGTTCAGCACCTTCTACAGCACAGGGCTGGAATTCCAGTTTGCCTAAATTTCAGGCTTTTCCATATTTCACCTAAAAAGCTATAGCAACAAGTAAAGTTATCAAGTCTAACAATGAGAATCAACAGCCTGATGAGTGTCTATACAGAAGTAGGATTATACATCAGAGTTTCCCATGGAAAACAGGCACATGAGAACATCTTATGATAAAAGAGCTCACACCAAAAACAGAGTAGGGAGAGAGAGAAGGAATAGAGCGCAGTATTCAAAAAGCATTTTCAGCTGTTAAGGCCTCAAGTTACTAGATATCATATCATGCATTTATCGCTGGCTATTGAACCAATCAATAAAACCGATTCTTAAGGCAAAAGAGGCCTCAAGGCATAACCTCCACCATACGTTGTGAAGTGTAAAACACTGTCGCAAAGGCCTAAAGGCTCACTAGTGGTTTCAAAGGCTTCAAGTGTGAAAGCGAAAGATAATAATGCAGAAGGAAAAAAGCAGGTTTACTTCACACCCAAAAGCCAACTTTTAAGATACATACACTGATTAACATGGATCAAGTGGACAGCCTGAAGGGATACACAGGACACACCTAGGCCATATGATGGGCAAATCACACCGACTGACGGAAAACGGTCTCCAGGTCAATGTCCAAAGGAACAGGTCATGAACAAATCATCAGAAACAAAGAACATAAACCCTGTGAAGAACTCGAAGCCTAAATGTTCTAACAATGAGAATCAACAGTCTGATGAGTGTCTATACAGAAGTAGGATTTGACAAGGGCATGGCCCAACTGCTATTTACTTAACTCAATCTTAACCTTTGGCTGTTAAATGATTAAGGAGCTCTCATTAAGCTCAACAAGTGGCCCAAAAAGGAATTGCTCCCTTAAGATATCTTTCTATTGTTCCCTCAGAGAGAAAAAAAGAAAAGAAAAAAGATATCAATCTAAGACATACATAAGCTTTTTTATCTAATAATTACCGAATTCAATCATATTCTTCAACAGGTGATGAAATTAACATAAAAGGAACAGCTGAAATTCAGAATAACATGTGAAACAGAGGAACATTCCTACATTCTGAAAGACATCAAAACTTCCAATTAATGTGAATCTATAACAAGCTTGTGCATCCCAGTTTTATTGTAATGAACAAATTGTAAGCCAATAAGGACAAGAGAAACGGTACGGCCATAAGGCAGCACTGACTCACCTTTTGACGAGGCCCGGACGACGATGACACGCATCGACATGTTGTTAGGTGGCAGCGTCAGATGAAGACGGCAGAGCTTCTCATTCACTGGATTCCGGTAGCACACGATTATATCTCTGAGAGTTGTTTCCTCCTTCAATTTGTGGGTCAACTCCTCCACGCTCAGCCCATTAAAAATGAAGGAAGATTCCTTGAAGGTCTCATCCAAGTTGCCATGATCGTCAGCAACGTAATAGTGGATGCATCGACCCTCCACTTTGTGCGGCGACCCATAAAAAGAAGCTGATGACTGCCAGCAGAAGAGCATCCAAAATTTATCCATCAGTACCGATTCAACTCCAAACAAGATTAAAACAGGCACAAGACCTACGATACCAAAATTTCTGGCAATTAAGATGAACACAATTTCGAGAACGATAGATGATAGATACCAAAGAGCAAAAGGGAAGAAGAGAAAACAAGAGACCTCCATCTTGGACAGCTTCGGCGACATGCTGGCTTCGTCCTCGGCCGGCAGATACGGCCTGGGGGGAGAGGCAGAAAGTCTGGGGACTACGTCGACGACGTCGACGTCCCACAGGATCCAATCCTGCGTGGCGCTGCGGTTGGGGATATCGTGGGTGATGGAGTTGCGCCACGGCGGGAGGCCGCCGTTGGCGCGGAGGAATTGGCCGTAGCGGGTCTTGAGCTTAACCTGGACGCCGTCGCGGATGGGCTCCCACTCGACGGAGGAATCGAGGCGGGGGGGCACGGTCTGACGGACCTTGCGGCCGTGACGCCGAGGAGGAAGGGCTCGTCGGTGGCGGTGAGGTAGCGGCCGTAGCGACTCTTAAGGCGCAGCACCGGGGCGGGCCCGTCCACGATCTCCACCGTCCACCGGACGTTGCGGGACGTCCGGTTGCGGTCCTGGCATACGTGCTCCTCGTCATGGTCCGCCATCAAATACTTGTCGTGGTGGCTCCGAAGCCGCACCACCCTCGCCCTTTGGAACATATCCATCTCGCCTTCCAATATCGATCGCTCCAAATCCCCTATTCTTGAACGAAGCCAATAAAACACGAACGATTCAAAGCGAAAGGAAGAGAATATATCGAAGAAGAAAGAGAGATAGAGAGGCCAGAAGAGAAGAGAGGAAAAACAAACAAATAAGATCGGAGGACAGAGGCGAAGCGGAGGAACGCGATCTGGACTCCCCTCCCTCCCTCCCTCTCTCCTCACCCCCGCTTACGCTCTCTCGCTTCGCTTCCGCTCGCTTGCACCCTCCCACCCTTTTAAACACGAAATCGATGCATTTTGTCGAGGACGCGGCTCGCCCGGGGGACGTCTCATCCGGAATCGTAACGGGGGTATTCCCTCCCAGCGTTTCCTTCGTCGTTTCGAGCGAACGCGTGGTTTCAGAATGAGGATTTGTGTAAGGAAAAGACTTTGTACATCGTTTCTGATGCAGCAAGACTTACATGTGCTGCATCATCTCTTTTGATTGATCCATATAGCTTTTATGTGGATAATCTATCGGCGGTATGGCTCTACTTGATGTTACGTTCTGAATATGACGGCCATTTAAAGCAGTTCGCTTTTTTTTTTAATTAGCATACGGACGAAAATGCCCTTTCCCTCCATCCTAGCTCCATTTACGTTGGATTTCATCTGTGCAAGAAGAACTCTCTTTCTTCCCCAGTCGAAAGAAAATATTTCAGCTTCGAGGCTGGAAAACCTGGAGTCTGTGTACAAAAACTTCTGGAGGAAATGTCATCCGCAGCACAAAGTAAAAAGTCTTTCCTCCAACTTCTTTCTAAAGCTCCTTTATTACACCAACAGTTTTTTCTGGTTAGAGTTAGTTAATGCGTGACCAAACCATTTAATGCGCGGATAACTTCCTTAGAACAAAATAGTTATGACATTCTGGGAGTCATAACTATTTTGTAAGCACGAATGTCATACTCTTTCTTCCCCTCCCTCGCTCTGAGAGTCCAGATGCTAAGGAATCAGTTGAGCACGAACCTACGCCCTCGCTTTGAAAGTCTGGTCGATAGGAAATATTTCAGCTTCGAGGCTGAAAAACCTGGCTACTGGAGTCTACTGGAGTCTTCAAATATAAAAGTTTATCCAATGAGTTTTTCCTTGCCAAAACCTCACGTAGACGTTCGCTTCTCTCTCTGAATTCGGCCAGGTCTGTAAGATGGTCATCAGCTGCCTTCGTTATCTCTTCGTCAATTGCTTTTAAAAGGCTTTAATGACAGGAAAACAGAGAGAAAGCAGATGGAGGAAAAAAGGAGCGTTTTAAAAGCAATTGACGAAGATAACGAAGGCAGACCTGGCCGAATTCAGAGAGAGAAGCGAACGTCTACGTGAGGTTTGGCAAGGAAAAACTCATTGGATAAACTTTTATATTTGAAGACTCCAGTAGACTCCAGTAGCCAGGTTTTTCAGCCTCGAAGCTGAAATATTTTATGTCGATCGGACTTTCAGAGCGAGGGCGTAGGTTCGTGGTCAACTGAATTTCATCTGTACAAGAAGAACTCTCTTTCTTTCCCCCCTCGCTCTGAGAGTCCGGATGCTGCCCTTTCCCTCCATCCTAGCGCCAATTTATGTTGGATTTCATCTCTGCAAGAAGAACTCTTTCTTCCCCTCCCTCGCTCTGAGAGTCCGGATGGTAATGAATCCCCGCGACACCCTACTTCAAATTCGGCTGTAAATCCTTCGCGACACCCCAGTGGAAAGTTAACGACACCCTAGCTTTAAGGCGACGACACCCTTCGTTAGAACTGACAACGGAGAGAATCCCGCGACACCCTAGTTCTAATTCGGCCGAAAATCAATCGCGACACCCCAGTTGAAATCTCACGACACCCTAGCTCTAAGGAGACGACACCCGTGCTTAAAACTGACCACGGAGAGAATCCCAGCGACATCCTAGTTCGAATTTGCCGTAAATCCTTCGCGACACCCCAGTTGAAATCCCACGACACCCTAGCTTTAGGGCGACGACACCCGTGCTTACAAATGACCACATAGAGAGTCCCCGGCGACACCCCAGTTGAAAGTTCACGACACCCTAGCTTTAAGGCGACGACACCCATCGTTAGAACTGACCACGGAGAGAATCCCCGCGACACCCTAGTTTTAATTCGGCGAAAATCAATCGCGACACCCCAGTTAAATCTCACGACACCCTAGCTCTAAGGAGACGACACCCGTGCTTTAAACTGACCACGGAGATAATCCCAGCGACACCCTAGTTCGAATTCGGCCGTAAATCCTTCGCGACACCCCAGTTGAAATCCCACGACACCCTAGCTTTAAGGCAATGACACCCGTCTTTAGAACTGACAACGGAGAGAATCCCCGCGACACCCTAGTCTAATTCGGCCGAAAATCAATCGCGACACCCCAGTTGAAATCTCACGACACCCTAGCTCTAAGGAGACGACACCCGTGCTTAAAACTGACCACGGAGATAATCCCAGCGACACCCTAGTTCGAATTCGGCCGTAAATCCTTTGCGACACCCCAGTTGAAATCCCACGACACCCTAGCTTTAGGGCGACGACACCCGTGCTTACAAATGACCACATAGAGAGTCCCCGCGACACCCTAGTCGAATTCGGCCGTAAATCCTTCGCGACACCCCAGTGGAAATTCACGACACCCTAGCTTTAAGGCGACGACACCCGTCGTTAGAACTGACCATGGAGAGAATCCCCGCGACACCCTAGTTCTAATTCGGCCGAAAATCAATCGCGACACCCCAGTTGAAATCTCACGACACCCTAGCTCTAAGAGACGACACCGTGCTTAAACTGACCATGGAGATAATCCCAGCGACACCCTAGTTCGAATTCGGCCGTAAATCCTTCGCGACACCCCAGTTGAAATCCCACGATACCCTAGCTTTAGGGCGACGACACCATCTTACAAATGACCACATAGAGAGTACCCGGCGACACCCTAATTGAATTCGGCCGTAAATCCTTCGCGACACCCCAGTTGAATTCACGACACCCTAGCTTTAAGGCGACGACACCCATGCTTGAACAAGGCGGGAATTTGACGTCACCCTAGTACTAATTCGACGACACCCTAGTAACTCAGCCATGCCATATTTCCGAGAAAAGTTGCTAAATGTGGGCAGTTCCTATGGGTTCGCGGGTCTCTGTGATGTGATCGTGGCGATCCGGGTGTCCTTTCGTATTTCTCTGAGGTCGGCATAAACCCTAGAAAAAGCACTCAATCGTCTGTTGCTCGAGAAGCCATCCTTTTGCTCAAGAAGCCATCCTTCGTCTCTTGCTCGAGAAGCCACTGGTCTCCTTTTCCCTCCTAAATTGTACCATAGTTCATTCTTCCGTATACTTCATTCATGGAGATGAGTGCTTTCGTTTGTGGACGAAGACCGCGAACAAAGAAGAAGCAGACGGAGAAAATGGCGGAACAATGCAAGGACATGGTTCTTCGTTCGAATGAGGATGCGGCTCCTTCAGGTATGTTTATCACTATATTAAATATTATGACATTCTCTCTTAAAATTTCATGACAAGTATGTCTTCTGTCTTACCCCCTGTTTCAGTTGACAATAAAATTGTTCCAGTCCCCCCAGTGAAGGCTTCCCAGCTGTTTAAGAATAGCTGCAGGCCGGCAGTATACGTTCAGAAGGTTTGGAGGATGGGGTTCTCTAGACGGCATACAAAACTGATTCGAAGGACCCCATTTGGTGCCTTCGTCGACATGCAGACGTTCACAGTCGACGGGCGACTGCTAGCAGACATCATAAGATGTCACAATGGAGGCGACGAGTTCATGTTTTGCGGAAAGCCAGTTCTATTCAGTGCCGACGAAGTCGCACTCATTCTGGGACTTCCAGCTCATGGGAAGAAGATCGACACGTCCAGCCAAATGTTCAACGGAAGGTTGTTCAGACGGTTTGGCCAGGGTTTAGATCTTCGCCAAGAAGGTTTGGAGAAGTTGATATTTCAACTCCGATCATCTAAAGTACAGGAGGATGTCGAGGACACCGTCCGACTTTGGATCGCATACATGTTGGCCATGTTTTTGGCTCCAAAGTCTAATCAGAGATGTCCACGGTATCTCATCCAGCACTTGGATGACTTAAGTCAACTGGGTAGCATCGACTGGGCTTCGGCACTGAAGGAGTTGATTGTTCTGGCTCTCCCAGAAATAGCTGCTTGCTTGCGTTCCGAGGAGCCGGTGCACTCAAAGAATGCAAAAAAAGTTAGGAGGCAGCCTACCTTGTTCGGATGCTCGGCAGCACTGGTGGTAAGGATTATTGAGACACATAATTAGTGTTGAGAGTAAATTTTTTTGTAATATTACATTATTTAATATCCAAAAAATATCATGTTCAGGCGTGGTTCCTCGAGCATACATCAATGCGAGAGCCAGCATACCCTGATAAACGGCCCCGGCTGTTGAAGTGGTATGACCACCAAATGAAGATCCAATCGGTTCGGGTTGCCGACTTGCAGCCTCACGACTTGGTAAGCTAGTTCATTGCTCCATTGCTCTGACCATTTTTTTTAATGCGTCAATATGTTCACTTAATATTAATTTGTTATCATCTTGTGTTGCAGATGGAGGGAGCTACTGTACCATTGCCAGAAGAGCGCTGGCTTCTCCCTCAGCAGAATGTTGCATCCCCCCTCAACCAACAGATACCTGCGCCCCTCAACCAATGGATAGCTGCGCAGGATGCGCCGAGTTGAGGAATGAATTGGAGTGCGTTAAGGATCAACTCGACGATGTCAGGCACAGGCTGTCCATTGCTGAGAGCCTCCTCAGTTCACTGGTCAGAAAGGAAAGTAATGCAATAAATGAGGAGGAC
>UESW01001831.1:63094-80849 GCA_900491605.1 Calamus simplicifolius
GTTGAAACGGCCAGGTATTGCTCGGCCGCCTTGTTGAGTCGCTCGCTGATTGCGAGTGACTCCGCATAGACCTCTGCGTCGATGGTGACCGTTGCGCGGCGGCTGCCATGGCTGCCAGTAGATTTTCCCTCGCCTCTGGAAGCCATCTTCTCAGTATGAAAAAAGCTAAATTGGTGATTAATGATGGCATTCCCCCATCCTTATTTAAGGTACTCCTTGGCGGGTGTTTCGATTGCCACGTGCTTCCATCTCAGTGGGCGGTTCACAGGAATCGAATCGGTGCGCCCCACCCCTCGTTATGTTTCGAGGGATGGGGAACAGAAGAGAGTTTCGGGAAGCCAACCGTAGTAAGTTTTACGTCGTCCCAAGAGAAAATTCATGACACCCAAGGATGATTTGGATTTTGGCCGAAACTCCTTCGCGACACCCCACTTGAAACCTCACGACACCCTAGCTTCAATGCTATGACACCCATGCTTAGAACTGACCACGGAGAGAATCCCCGCGACACCCCAGGGAGAATTGGATTTCGGCCGAAACTCCTTCGCGACACCCCTGTTGAAAGCTCACGACACCCTAGCTTTAAGGCGACGACACCGTGCTTAGAAATGATTACGATGAGAATACCCGCGACACCCCTTGTCCAATTCGGCCGAACTCCTTCGTGACACCCCAGTTGAAATCTCATGACCCCAGCACCAATGCTACGACACCCGTGCTTAGAACTGACCGCGTGGACAATCCCCGCGACACCCCACGGAGAATTGGATTTCAGCTCACGACACCCTAGCTTTAATGCGACGACACCCGTGCATTAACAGTGAACCCACGTTAATCACCTTTTCAGGGGTGTCGTCCCCTTAAAGCTATGGTGTCGTGAGATTTCAACTGGGGTGTCGCGAAGGAGTTGCGGCTGAATTCGATAAGGGGTGTCGCGGGTATTCTCACCGTAATCATTTCTAAGCAGGGTGTCGTCGCCTTAAAGCTAGGGTGTCGTGAGCTTTCAACAGGGGTGTCGCGAAGGAGTTTCGGCCGAAACCCAAATCATCATTGGGTGTCATGAATTATCTCTTGGGACGACGTAAAACTTACTACGGTTGGCTTCCCGAAACTCTCTTCTGTTCCCCATCCCTCGAAACGTAACGAGGGGGGGGGGGCGCACCGATTTGATTATTGTGAACCGCCCACTGAGATGGTGGCGCGTGGCAATCGAAACACTCGCCAGGAGTACCTTAAATAAGGATGGGGGAATTCCATCGTTAATCACCTATTCAGCTTTTTTCATACTGAGAAGATGGCTTCCAGAGGCGAGGAAGATCTACTGGCAGCCATGGCAGCCGCCGCGCAACGGTCACCATCGACGTGGAGGTCTATGCGGAGTCGCACGCAATCAGCGAGCGACTCAACAAGGCGGTCGAGCAATACCTGGCCGTTTCAACGAAGAGATCGAGGTCCTGCGTCGGGCCAACAGCCACCTGGAGGGGCAAGTAGCGTCCCTCCAGCGCCAGATCGCCGACGCAGCGACCGAAGGAGATGAGAAGCCTCAGTGAGGGCTACTATACTTTTTTTTTTTTTTTAATAAATAAAAATAAATTTTAGTAATTTGGTTGTCGAGGGCCTTCTCCGCGCGGTCAGTTCTAAGCAAGGGTGTCGTCGCCTTAAAGCTAGGGTGTCGTGAGCTTTCAACAGGGGTGTCTCGTAGGAGTTTCGGCCGAAATCCAATTCTCCTGGGGTGTCGCGGGATTCTCCGCGTGGTCATTTCTATGCATGGGTGTCGTAGCATTGGTGCTAGGGTGTCATTAGATTTCAACTGGGGTGTCGCGAAGGTGTTTAGGCTGAATTCGACAAGGGGTGTCGCGGGTATTCTCACCGTGATCAGTTCTTAGCACGGGTGTCGTCGCCTTAAAGCTAGGGTGTCGTGAGCTTTCAACAGGGGTGTCTCGTAGGAGTTTCGGCCGAAATCCAATTCTCCCTGGGGTGTCGCGGGGATTCTCCACGCGGTCAGTTCTAAGCATGGGTGTCTCGTATGAGCTTTCGTTTGGAGCACGGTGTCCTAGGCTTGTAACTATGGTGTCTTAACAGTATATCAGGGGTGTCATAGCTTTAACGACGACACTAGAGCTATATGGACAGGAAATAACAGGGAAAGGGCATCCTAGTAGAAAGAGTATGACATTCGTGCTTACAAAATAGTTATGACTCCCAGAATGTCATAACTATTTTGTTCTAAGGAAGTTACCCGCGCATTAAACGGTTTGGTCACGCATTAACTAACTCTAACCAGAAAAAACTGTTGGTGTAATAAAGGAGCTTTAGAAAGAAGTTGGAAGAAAGACTTTTTACTTTGTGCTGCGGATGACATTTCTCAAGAAGTTTTTGTACACAGACTCCAGTAGCCAGGTTTTCCAGCCTCGAAGCTGAAATATTTTCTTTCGACCGGGGAAGAAAGAGAGTTCTTCTTGCACAGATGAAATCCAACGTAAAATGGAGCTAGGATGGAGGGAAAGGGCATTTTCGTCCGTATGTTAATTTTAAAAAAAAGTGAACTGCTTTAAATGGCCGTCACGTTCAGAACGTAACATCAAAGTAGAGCCATACCGCCCGGCAGGTCATCCACATAGGAGCTACGTGGACCAATCAGAAGAGGCGGTGCAGCCCACGTAAGCCTTGCTACCGGGGGCGGTGTACAAAGTCTTTTCCTTTGTGTAACGACCCGCCCACGGGCCTGCAGCACGCATGAGTCCATTTTGTTACGAGAAAATAAAATGGATAAGGTCTATATCAATTTATATCATCACAGCCCACGGATTCATTTCATTACAAGAAAGTAAGACAGAAAAGGCCCTCATCAACTTGGACTATCATAGCCCTAAAGAAATCCAATTGGTACTTATCCATCTTCCTTAACTAGTTATAAACCATACAACCAACTCCCAATTTTCCAATGTGGGACTATTATGAGGGGCATCACAATCTACCCCCCTTACAGAGGTGACATCACAATCTTACCCCCTTACAAGGCGACGTCTTCGTCGCCAGGGGCAATTGATCACAACCATCAGGCAGGCAAGATTCTAGAGGTGGCCCCCACAGGTTCAAGAGATGGCTCTCATCCCCCATGGATGTAGCACTTTGCCCTGTGCCCTAGAGGTGGCCCCCACAGGTTCAAGAGATGGCTCTCATCCCTCATGGATGTAGCACTTTGCCCTGTGTGGCACTTAGCTCCTGCACTTCCGACTGATGCGTGGCTCTGATACTATATTGTAACGACCCGGGCCCATGGGCTCGTTTCGTTACAAGAAAGCAAGACGGACAAGGTCCACACCAACTTGGGCTACCACAGCCCAAAAAGGGATCCAATTGGTACTTGTCCATCTTCCTTAATTGGTTATAAACCATACAACCAACTCCCAATTTTTCAATGTGGAACTATTAGGAGGGGCATCACAATTTGCTTTCCTTTTCATGCCAAAAAAAAATTAAAAAAATTGAGTTTTAAGTTTTTTTAAATATATATATATATTAATTGGTATAAAATAATGATCATAAATATGTACTAACTCTTAACTATTCACGCCAATTAACTGTCATTAAGAAAAACATGCATGCATCATCCTTTTCTCTCTTTTTTTTAATTTAATTTTGTCTTTCATTCATATCTAAATGGAAAAAAAATTATACCTTACAGAAATTATAACTTTTTTTTTGGTACAAACGGGCGATCACACTAGTCTAGCGCGAGTCAGCTCAGATAGATCAGAGTAAAAATTTGCTATAAAGGAGCAGGGCAGGGGTCATCCGGCGTCAAAATCCATGGACCAGAAAGCTGAGCCACTGAAGCAGCAACCCAATCCGCCGCCGAGTTGGCTTCGCGATATATATGACGGGTCTGGACGCAATCAATCTCCCAGAATATCCCAAATGTCCAACAAAATCGGATTAGTATGAGCAGGAGGGCAATTCTGCATCTGAATCCAAGAAATGACCGACATGGAGTCACCCTCAATACAAAGCCTCTGAGCATGAAGAACCGAGCATCATAAGAAATACCCGCCCAAGCCGCATGAAGCTCAGTCATGGGGACAGAGGAGTCGAAAGTACCAAAACCTCCCGCTGCCAATAAGTCACCATGAGGTCCTCGGATAATGAATGCAGAACCAGCAATTCTTCCACGGACACTCCCGTCAAAATTGATTTTGACAAACCCTGAAGGGAGGGCTCCCAGGAGATAAAAACCATATGCCGGTTCGCTGCCGAAGCAGCAGGGGATCCCCAGTAGCCAGAGACATCAGAACCAATACGAGCACAGTCCGCCGCCAATAATCTGATCTTCCTTACAATCTTGTGAAGAGAGATAGTGTCATCAGAGAAAATAAGTTGGTTCCTAGTTAGCCAAATCTGATAAGCAGTGACCGCCCAGAGACCTTTCTTATGCTGAGGGCACCTCCGAAGGTCAAGAAGGAAAGAAGAGCGCAGGGAGCCCGAGTCATTCTGTCTGAAAGGATAACCCATCATAAGCCAGACCCGTCTAGCTCTGGGGCAGATGAAAATTGCATGATCTATAGATTCCTCCTCCAAGCTGCATAACGGGCAGATCGACTGAATAGGAAGACCCCTCCGAGATAGGAGAGCACAGGTAGGAAGAGAGCCCCACAGAAGTTTCCATATAAATAACTGAACTCTGGGGATAGTAGGAAGCTTCCAAATCCACGCTGCATCCTCCAAGCACTGAGGCTGAGGTCTGAACATCCTCATCAGATCCCTGGTCGGAGCCTTAGAGAGACAGGATCTCTACTAGAGTCTAACATCAGAAGATCGACCAGGAATAAGAGGCATCGATAAAATCCACGAGCAAGCTCAGCACCAAAAAATGGTCACCGAGGGGATATGCCAAGTTGGAGGGTCTAAGGAGATCAAGTCCTTGACCCTTAAACTGGAAGGGGCCTCAATACTAATAAAGGAGGGCCACCGAGAGAGAGGAAGCTCTGAAATCCAGGTATCCTGAATAACGCTAACCGAAGAACCATCTCCAATCATCCATGAGATATTGTCCAAGATAGCCTGACCATAGCGACAGACCTCCTTCCAAAAAGAGGAGCATCCCCGAGGTGGAGTAATATGCATGGCAGACGACCATTCTCCATACCTTATACGCATCAGAGAGCTCCAAAGACAATACGGCTCCAGTAGGAATCTCGAAGCATGTCTGGCAATAAGGGCTTTTCTTCTAACAATCAAAGACTGGATCCCGAGACCACCCTCAAAGATAGGCATACATACCAAATCCCAGGATAAGAGGTGAATCCCATGACCATCCTGCACAGAAGCCCATAGGAAATCACGAAAGCATCTCTCGATCCTCCTCAGGCAAGTAATCGGAATGGCAGCATTCGACAGGAAATGCAGGGGAAGAGAGGAAAGAACTGATCGAATAATGATAACCCTAGCCATCATCGAAAGACCAGTCACCTGCCATCCCTCAATGCGCTGGCGCACCTGCCTCTCAATCTCGAGAAATCAGAGCAACGGGGGCATCTCCCCGTTATAGGGATCCCCAAATACATAAATCTATCAGTCTGAGTGGTGATACCCGACAAACTGATAATGGCTTCTCTAGTGGATCTAGAAGTCTTCGGGCTAAAGCAAATAGAAGACTTCAGAAAGTTGACCTTCTGACCAGAAGCCTGACAGTAGTTCTGAATAATAGAATGAAAAGAAGCCGCATTATCAATAGAAGCTTGGCCTAGGAGGATACAATCATCAGCAAAGAGAAGGTGAGAGACAAAAGGGCCCTCAGAACCAGCCATAACTGGGGCAATCCGCCTGTCCTGCTGAGCCTGGCGTAAAGCACGAGAAAGATCATCTGCAGCCAGGATGAACAGCAAAGGAGATAAGGGGCAACCCTGACGGAGACCAACACTAGAGTGGAAAAAATCAGGCGGGCTTCCATAATCCATTCTATAAATAATTCATCAAACCCAAACTCCAGAAGAGAGCGGTACAAAAAAACCCAGCTCAGTCTATCATAAGCACGCTCCATATCGAGCTTTACAGCCATAAGACATCGTCTGACCGGAGTTCTCTGAAGAACATGCATGAACTCCTGAGCAGTAAGGACGTTATCCGAAATAGACCTCCCTCTAATGAAAGCCCCCTGTTCCTCCGATATGAGACGAGGAATCACCAGACTAAGGCGGCGAGCTAAAAGGCGAGCACAGACCTTATACAAGGTAGTGCAAAGCTAATGGGCCAAAAGTGCTGCGGAATAGAAGCATCCACTCTCTTGGGCACCAAGGTAATGAATGTCTGATTCCATTCAGAAGGAATGTGTCTAGCTCGAAAGACATCCTGAATAGCTTGGACCAACTCTTGCCCAACAATGTCCCAATAGTGCCGAAAGAAAAAAGGCAGAAACCCATCAGGCCCAGGGGCCTTATTCGGACCAAGCTCCTACAGGGCCGCCCTAATCTCGTCCGCAAAGATCGACCAGACAAGCATATCATTATCCAGGGAGGAAACCTTCCTAGTAGCCAGAACCTGAACAACCGGGTCCCCATCGCCAGTAGACTCAGCCCATCTAGCCCAAAAAAAATGGAGAAGAAGGTCGTGATAGAGTGGAAATCCTCCCGAATATGCCCCTCTTCATCAACTAACCTCCGAATCCGATTAGCAGCTCTCCGCTTCAGAGTGGCATGATGGAAGAATCTGGTGTTTCGATCCCCATCACAAATCCACTGAGTCCTAGACCTCTGCCACCAATACACCTCCTGCTGCTGCAAAAGAGAGTGGTGCCGAGCCAGCAACTCCCTAAGGAAAGAGAGGTCCAAGTCCACCAAAAATCCTTCCTGATCCTCCTTAGCCTGCAGAATATTGATATCAGCTTCAAACTGCTCAACTTGTCTGACAAGATCCCCCACCTCATTCCTATTCTATATGGATAGTCTGTGTCTGGCCATCTTAAGACGACGAGATAACCGATAGATAGCATTGCCCCTAACAGGAATATGCCAGATCTGAGAAATGATAGAACGAGCAGCTGAAAGGCCTGTCCAAAACTGCTCAAATCTAAACTGCTTCCGCATATGCTGATCAACCTCCGTAGAAATCAAAATAGGGCAATGGTCAGAAGCAATCCTAGGAAGATGAGTGACAGTAACCATAGGGTATCTTTGGAGCCACTGGGGTGTAGCCATGGCTCTATCAAGTCTCTCCAGACACGAGCAGACCCCTGACGATTATTGCACCAAGTAAATTGGGATCCCGAATACCCCAAATCCAAAAGCCCTGAAGAACCAATGAAGGTTCTAAATTCATTGATATCAGCTGAGCCAGAAACCCGTCTGCCTCCACGTTTTTCATTAGCCTCAGTGATACAATTGAAATCCCCCGCAATAATAGACGGAATACCTTGAGCAAGGAGGGAAAGCAGTTCAGACCAAAGAACCCTTCTCTCCTGGTAGTCCGTGCTGGCATAAACAGCCGAAAGAAGCCAGGGGTCAGAAGACCCCTCAAAGATCATGAGACCAATTTTCTGATTGCACTAATGGAAAGCATCTATCCTGACTGCAGAGGTGCTCCATATAGCCAAAATACCCCCCGCCAGACCTTCAGCCTCCAAAGCATAAGATGACCAAGTACGGGCAATCTGTCTACGAAAACGGACAAGACTATCCCCGAAAGCCTGGTCTCCAAGAGGACACATATATCAAAGTGGTGTAATTGCAATAATCTACTGAAGGAGGATCGAAAAGAAGGCTTTCGAGCTTCTCTAACATTCCACAGTAAGATCTTCATTTACAGACTGGAGGAAGATGGGACCCCTCCTTGATCCTCTATCATATCACTATCAACAAGACCCCCATTCAGCTGAGAGCCTTCGTCAGGCATCAGTAATGGATTGATCAGCAGTCCATCCGAAATAAGATCAGACACAACTAAACAGGAAGACTATGCCTGAGATAAGGAACCTGGGCCCAATCCCATAGGTTCACCAATAGTATCAGCCAATGGAAGTCCAGCCCCCCCATCTGATTGGGCCCTCAGTGCCTCCTGGGCACCAACCTGAAAACATGGGACCTGATCCAACTGGCTTGGAGAAAAGCTACTCACCTCACCCTTCTTGGAGAAAGGAACCTTCCCTTTTCCCTTCCTCTTATCTGATTTGGATAAAATCCTAGGAGCCAGAGATACCTCCGGTCTAGCTCGCTTAAGGGGACATGGACTGGCTTCCCTGCTAACCAATTGACCATCAACACTGACAACTGAAGCAAGAGAGGAAAAGGGGTTATTGATCACAATCGGGTGGTTCAGATCAGGCTTCAGAGAACCCAGCTGCTCAACAGGCTTTAAGTTCAGAGCTGATGCCTTTGAAATGGCACGCTCATCCTGAACCGGCACGGGACCCTTCACGTTGACTATCAGGTCCTTCTCCTTCCAGGGAGCGATGCCACAGCTACTGGGCTGGACAACATTCTCGATGACGAGGAGGACCTCCGGCGAGCCACCTTCACCGGAGCTACCCACCCTTCAGACACTTCACCAGAGCCCGATGAAAGCCCATTCTTCACTACCTGGGAAGCTGAACCAAGCCAGGGATTGAAGATGAAGCCATCAACGGAGCCTTCCCCTTCTCCACCATCTGAGGATTAGTAGCAGCCTTCCGCTTCCGGATTGCAACAAGCCATGGCCCAAACACAAATTGGGACCAGAGCCAACCCCATCAGAACATCCCGACTGAGAACAGGGGCCTTCCAGATGCAGAGAGGCACAGCTCATATAGACTCCCTCCAGGTTTTCATAGACAAAATTCTGCCAAAAAGGTTGGAAGCTCCCTTGAATCCGGGTACCTGGCCGGAGAGGGTGACGAAGGTCAACCCGAAGGCAGACCCTTGCATAACCCCCCTAGATTTCGCCAAGGTAGCTGCATCCACACAGATGAAATCACCAGCTGGCTCTAGAATGGCTCTGAGGAACTCCTCCTTTTAGAACTCGAGAGGTAGATGCAGCAATCTCACCCATATCAGTGTAGTCGAGACAGAGTCCTTCGCCGGAGTAAACTCCGGCCTTCACGCCTCAGTGCCAACCACCTGGCCATTGACCACCCAAGGTCGCTGCAAAACCAGGTTACAATCTTCCTTGGAATCAAATCGGAACACATGGCATCTGAATGTCAGGCTAATAGGAACGATGGCACCTGAAATTCCAGCTCGCCTAAATTCCCTTATGAAGGCATCAGCCGGAATCCATCTGTGGAACGAGCGACGAGCACGGCCTTCTGCTGCCAGCCCGTCACCTCCGCTTCAAGCTCCGCCACCGGGACCTTAATCACCTCGGGAACGAAGCCTGTAACCTCTCCACTTCTGCTGGTGAAGGAGACTGGGTAACCCATTGAAACCCGTTCGTCGATGTCCTCCTCCTAGGAATCCGGCTACCATCAGAATCAGCCATAGGAGAGGAGGGAATGACGAAGGGATAAACCAGAGAAACGACGAAGCAACAGAGACGAAGATCGCCCAAAGATCAGGGAAGAAGAAATCGGATGCACGAATCTTAAGGCACAGAACAAAAGGAGAACCAGAGCACTGGTAAGCACGATTCTCAAAGCATGATTAAAAACGAAAAGATGAAAACTGTCTCTATGAAATTATAACTTTAAAATGAATAGAGTAAAAAAAATTCATATAGTTGAACCTGATAAGGATAATGATTTAAATTTCTCTAATTATATCTTTAATTACATAATTAAGATTACTATCATAATTATATTTTATTTTTATTTATGAAATCAATTATCACTTTACTCATCCTAATAAATTTGAATCAAATTATACATTGTAAACTAATAACCCTTTATGTTTCTTAAAGCATGATAATAGAGCTCATAAGATTGCATTTGAATGGAGGATTTTTAAGAAAAATTTTATTCGACTAAAAATTTCTAAGAGGTTTCTTTATTGAAAGAGCCAGGGAATGCTCTCCTCTTCAATTGATGGAAAGTGTAGCAATAGAAAGTTAATATAATAATAATAATAATAATAATTAAATAAAGGACTTATCTAGATAAATAAAAAAAAATCAATGAAAAGAAAATAATCTAATTTTTTTATCATTTGCTTTATTTAACTATAAATATTATAATTTAATACTTTCCTTTTAAGAGTTTATGACTATTCCTTAAATATTATATGCAAGCTTTATTTACAGATTAGATGATCAGATTCAAGAGTCATCTACTTACCATGGTTAGTGCTTTCCTTTTAAAAGTTTATGACGGAGAGCGTCTGCTTTAAGATTCGGGTTTGTCTTCATCTTCCTTGATTTACTCTGCCTGCAACTGCTGCTCCCCATCGATTTGGTCCTGGAGATGGCTTCTTCATCTGCCCGATCGCCGGTGGATCCTGATGCTCCGTCGAACGCCGGGAAGCCGTCGTTCTACGCCCATGCGGGCCGTTTCGAATGGGTTTCCTCAGCTCCGTCTCCGGTGGTGATGGCTGAACTGGAGCGGCTCTTCCCCGACATCATCCAAGTGCATGTGCAATCCCTAGAGGAGGAGATTGAGAAGTGGAAGCACCATGCTATCCTTGCTCGTAGCCTCGCTCGCTGGATCCCGTCGGAGGTTCTGGTGCGGGAATTCCGTAGAGCTGGAGTGAAGGGCGATATTGAAGCTGTGGCAATGGCGCACAGGCATTACATGTTCCGATTTGGTGATCCTCTTGCCTCTTACCTGGTCCTTGGTAGACCTTGGGTGGTTAACGGCCAACCCATTGCGGTGTCTCCGTGGCAATCGGAGTTCATCCCGTCGGAATGCTCGCTTCTCAAAGCTCTGCTCTGGGTCAGACTGCCTCTGCTGCCCATTGAATTTTGGACGGAGGAAATCCTTGCTTCGATTCTCTCTGTGGCTGGGGAATTCCAATTCTTGGATGAATCTTCTATGAACCGGAGTCGGGGTGGCTTCACTCGAGTTTGCCTTTGGATAGATCTCAGCAAGCCGCTCCGTCCATGTGCACGAATTAGAGGGTACAGATCTCCATTCTGGCAGCCTTTCGTTTATGAGAACCTGGATGGAATATGCAGTGGGTGTGGCTCTCTGCACTTCTTTGGGAACTATGGTTTGGAGCTGAACTCCCCTTCTTCATCGTCGAATCTTCAGTTTGGGCCATGGATGGCGGTGCTGAGGCGAAGGAAGCTTCCCCCTGTCTCAGGTTAGGCAACCCCTTCCTCCCCAATTACAAAGGATGATGGGAATGTTCCGAAGAGGGTGGCACGACAACATTCAGACTCTCCCAGGGCCCCTATTTCAGGTCAGGTAACCCCTCCCTCCACTGGTTCGAAGGATGATTGGATTGTTCCGAAGAAGATGGCACAGAGGCAAGGTATTCGGGGGTCCTCCTCTGCTATTGCTCCCCTGAGTCCTCCCTCTTCTCGGATGTCTGATTCTGTGGTTAAAGAGTATGTGTGCCGGTCTGGGTCCAATGTGCCGGTTGCAGTTTCTGAATTGTCTATGCCAGCCATGGTGGATCCTCCAGAAACGATGATTCAGGCGCCAGTGCAACTCGATTCTGCTGGCCCCTTGAACTTATCTCTGCAGCCCTTGAATGCAGCATGCCGGTCTGTGGCTGGCGTGCCGGTTGGTATGGAAGGGGGACCCCAGGCTTCTGAATCAGGCTTGGTTTCAGTTCCTGTGTCCTCTGTGAACACGGGGATTAATAATTCTACTCCTTTTGGGTTTGGGGGTCAGTGTTTGGGGACCCCTCACTCTCCAGCCCGAGGTGATGGTGTTTCGGGCACATCGAAGCGGGTTGGCCTGTTGAGTCTCTATCGCAGCGGAGTTCCTCCAAAGCTTCTAAGGCCAAAGGAAAAGGCCCCATTAGGGGTAATGCTGAAGTAAAGGGAGCTTTTACCTTTTCTGCATCGCCCGATTCTCCCAGGAATTCGGAGGGCTTGATCGGACGACGATTGCAGAAGGCCCATCGTAGAGACAGCCTGGCATCGGAGTCTGCCATTGTGTTGCCCCTGTTGGCTCCATTGGGTGGTCAGAACCATGAGGGGGTGGTTTCCCTCCTCAAGGAAGCCATACAGAAAGACGGTTTGGCTGAACCTATGGATTCATCTCGGGAGGATGAATGTAGTGGTCAGGGTCCTGAGGGTCCCCTGTTGCTTAAGGATCACTTTACTGAGCCGGTGATGGGGAGTACTGATGGCCTCCCTCCCTCTTTAAATTCTAAATGAAGATTCTAGCTTGGAATGTTCGAGGGGCCCTGAAACCCTCGTTCCGGTCCTCCTTTAGGAGGCTTCAGCAGTTACATGCCTTTGACATCTGTATCCTGATGGAAACTCGTCTTTCTGGGGATAGTCTGGCTCGGCTTCGGAGACAAATCTCTAGACTGTGGGATTCTTATGCCGTGGAGTCTATCGGTCTCTCAGGAGGTATTTTGGTGTTATGGAGACCGGATAAAGTTAGAGTGGATGCCTTTCACGGGTGTGGCCAGCAGGTGGCTTTGGTCGTTTCGGAAGGGACCTCTGCTCCTTGGCTTCTCTCGGGGGTTTATGCCAGCACCGACTTTAGAGCTCGTCGTGTGCTTTGGGATGAGTTACTCTCCCTTCTTGACCAGGGTTTTCCTTCTCTCCTAGTTGGTGACTTCAATTGTATTCTGGGAGCCTCTGAGAAGAGAGGGGGCATACAGGTTGTTAGTTCTCCGGATATCGTTGAGTTCAGGGATTTTATCTCCTCGACGGGTCTTTTGGATTTGGGATTTGCTGGATCTCAATTTACCTGGTGCAACAACCGCCAGGGTTCTGTTAGAGTTTGGGAAAGGCTGGACAGGGCCTTGGCGTCTGCCAACTGGTTGCAGCTCTTTCCTTCTACTACTGTCACTCACTTGTCCAGGATTGGCTCTGATCATTGTCCCATCCTTATTTCTACTGATGTGACCCTTCAGCGGTCTAGACAATTTAAATTTGAGAAATTTTGGACCTTTTATTCCTCTGCTAGGCATATCATTTCTCAGGTTTGGCGGCTGCGGTTAGGGGAGTGCCTCTTACAGACTTTCTAGACGGCTGCTTTTAGCATGCCGTAGGCTCTCTAGCTGGTACAGGAGGGAGGTCGGGGACATTTTGAGGCAGGTGGATCAGGCTGAGTCTATTATTTCTTCTCTGCAGACCAAGGAGGATCAAGAGGGTTTTCTTCTCGACTCGGACTTGTCCACCCTCAGATCTACTTTGGCTGTTCATCACTCTCTTATGCTGCAGCAGGAGACCTATTGGCGACAAAGGTCTCGTATTCAGTGGATTAAAGAGGGGGACCGCAATACGAGGTTCTTTCATTAGGCTACTCTACGCCGCGGTCAGCTAATCGTATTAGGCAATTAGTTGACGACGAGGGTGACTTGGAGGAAGACCCTCAGGGGATCAGGGATATGCTTTTTTCTTTCTTCCAGTCCAGGTGGACTGTGTTTTCTGGTGATGGGCTCCCTGTTCCTCCTGTTCTATCTTCCTATAAGGTCTCTGATGTGGAGAATGATTCTTTTATCAGGCCCTTTTCTACGGAAGATATTCGCCTTGCTTTATGGGATCTGGGGCCTGAGAAGGCCCCTGGCCCTGACGGGTTCCCTCCTCTATTTTTCCATCATTATTGGGATATTGTTGGTCTGGATATCGTCCTGGCTATCCAGACTGTATTTCAGTCTAATCATATGCCTTCTGATTGGAAGCAGACTCTCGTCACCCTGGTGCCCAAATGTCATGACGCCTCCTCTCCCTAGCATTTCAGGAAAATCAGTATGTGTTCCACATTATATAAGATTTGTGCTCTACTGTTGGTTGGTCGGATAGCGTCGGTGATCCCTCGTCTCATATCGCAGGAGCAGGGTGCTTTTCTTAGGGGGCGCAGTATCACAGATAATGCCCTGTTGGCTCAGGAGTTTATGCATGATCTCCAAAGAGCTGCTAGAAGTCAGTGCCTCATGGCTATTAAGCTCGATATGGAGAGAGCTTATGACAGACTGAGATGGAACTTTCTGCACCGTACACTTCAGGAGTTTGGCTTCCATGAGGTTTTTATTACTTGGGTGATGGAGTGCATCCAGAGGCCATCCTTTTCTCTCCTTATAAATGGGGGTCGGACGGAGTTCTTTCACTCTGAGGTCGGTCTGAGATAGGGGTGTCCACTTTCGCCATTTTTGTTCATTCTATCTGCTGATGCCTTATCCCGGGATCTTGCTGTGGCTACGCGGACTTCGACGATCCACCCATATTCAGTTGGCCCCCTTGGTCCCTCGCTGTCCCACTTACTGTTCGTTGATGACTGTCTCCTGCTGGGGAAGGCTTCTACCGGTAATGCCACTACTTTTGCGGCCATTCTTCATTCCTATTGTTGTGCTTCGGGGCAGAGAGTTAATCTTAGTAAATCTTCGATCTGCTTTAGCCCGAGGATGTCCCCTACTCTGAAGAGGTCTATCTCTCGATTGATGGGCATTCCTGCTCAGTATGATTGCTTGTCCTATTTGGGGATTCCAATTACTGGGAGACGGCCATGGTGTTCAGATTTTAGCTTTATTATTAGGCAGATCCGTGATCGATTGGATGGCTGGCAGGTTTCTGGGCTTTCTATGATGGCCAGGATTACTCTCATCCATTCCGTATTATCTTCAATGCCTAGCTATCTTTTAGCTAATACTGCTATTCCCCTGACCTGTTTGCGGAAAATTGAGATATACTTTCGGGATTTTCTCTGGGCTTCGATGCAGGAAGGCCAGGGTGTTCATCTTGTTGATTAGGACACTATTGTTTTCCTATGGCTGAGGGTGGACTTGGGATCCAATCGCTGTCTGTTAGAAGACAGGCGTTGACTGCCAGGCATGCCTCTTGGTTCTTGCTTGATCCTCAGTGTTTATGGAGTTCTTTTATGCGTGCCAAGTATGATAGTTGGATCCCGTCTTATCCTACTCGGTCTAACCGGGGGCATTCCTTTTTCTGGAAAGAGGTCTGTCATTATGCTCTGACTATTTTGCACAGTACCTCATGGATGATTGGTGATGGAACTTCGGTAGATGTCACCCAGGACACATGGATTGCTGACCTTCCCTTGTCTCGCTGGCCGACTTTTGTGTCTTCTGATATTTCCGAGGGTATGCAAGTCAGTGGTTTTATCTGCCTGGATCACTCTGGATGGTCGTCCTCTAGGTTGTCCAGTTATTTTGGGAATGAGCTTTGCTAGCGTATTCTCTCTATCCCTCTCCCTTCGGATGCTAGTACTGATTCCAGGGTTTGGGGAAGATCTTGCTTGTCTCGTGCTCCCATGGGGGACCTTCTGTCTATTTTCAGACGGTACCCCCAGGTTGCATTGGAGTTGGATCGGGTTTGGCATCTTATTGTTCACCCTAGAGTGAGACTCTTCATCTGGAAAGTAGCTCGGGATATTCTTCCTACCTGCTCTCTTTTATCTGGAAGAGGGATGAGGATTCTGCCAACTTGCTCGGTCTGTGGTATTGAGGAGGAGACGACAGATCATGCTATATTCTACTGCCCTAGGGCTAATCAGATTTGGCAGATGTCTAGTACATGTCCTTGGTTGTCGGATTCTGGCTCTTACCGTAGTTCTTTTTTGAGGCTATTAAAGCAAGGTAGAGGTAGGAGCACCTACCAGCGGGGTTCTTTGTGGGCTTATACTGCTTATCAGATATGGTTATCTCGGAATCGAATTCTGTTTTCGAACGTGAGACTCTCCCCTGGTAGGGTGTTGAGGTCGACTGTTTCCCTTTATACTGAGTATATCTCTCATCATGAGTTTCTTGATTCTGCGAACCCTGGCCACTGGGACTCCCCTGCTGCTGCGGTAGCGAACCGGCGTACGGTTTATATCTCCTAGGAACCCTCCCCTTTAGGGTTTGTTAAAATCAACTTTGATGGGAGTGTCCGTGATAGATGTGCCTGATCGGCTTTTGTTATTCGTGATGCGGATGGCATGATGCTAGCAGCAGGGGGTCTTGGTTTGCTTGATGTTACGGTTCCTCTGGCCGAACTGTCTGTGACATGGGCAGGCATCTCCTATTCTGTTCGAATCCTGGGGGCCTGTAGTCTTATCATTGAAGGCGACTCTATCACTGTAATTCGTTGGATCCGGCGGGAGCCCAGTTCCATCATTCCGACTATTTCCTTGCTGTGTGACATCCGTTCTATGGTATTGAAGCTCCTAATATTCAGATTCGCCATGTCTACCGCGAAGCTAATGTAGTGGCTGATTGGATTGCTGCCAGGGTGGCCTCTCATTCGGGCAGCTGGAGCTGGAAACTGTGCAACCCTTGTCCCTCGTTCCTTTCTCAGTTATTGTACTTTGATATGTCGGGTATGACCCGTCCTAGAGTGATGTAATTATCCGACTGTACCAAAAAAAAAAAGTTTATGACTATTCCTTAAAAGAGAAATTATGAGATTAAGAAAAGACAAGTCTTATCTTAATTTTTTTAAAATATTAAATTGCAAGGAACATTAATTTGCAGATCATTTATATAATAAATTTTGTAACTTGCAGAATCAAACCCATGACTCCATGTTAAAAATATAAAGGATAACATATTTTTTAATTTGACATATATCACATAAAGTAGATAGTGATTATCAAATATAAATTATTCAATACCTTATAGTTCAAATTTCATGAAGAAACATCTTAGAGGAACATACTAAAAATATAAAAATGTGTTGGGGTTTTCATAGCGCAACAGAAGCGTGTAGATTTTATAATTTCTCAATGAAATATATTTGTATGAAATCCTTAATAGCCAATATCTTCTTAATGATAACAATTAAATAATTAAATAGTAAATGTATGGTAAGAAGAATACTTGCAATGCTAAATCCAATATGTTGGAATATCCATAAGGTGCCCAAGTGTTCACCTTCCAACATTGATCTACACAGGATCTGGGTTCAAGACTCTAGCTCCTCAAAACTTTGATCCTTGATGCTTTAATCCTTCTAAATGATTTGATTGGCTTGCTTTCTTTCCCTTCTAATTTTTTTTCTCTTACAAAATCCTTCAAAAGCCTAAGTCCTCCTTGTCTTGGTTTAGGACAAAACAACCTCTTGTCCTAAAAAGACTTTCTTGTCTTGTTCAGGACAAGACAACCTTTTATCTTGAAGAAGACCTCCTTGTCTTAGTTCAGGACAAGACCTATAAGAGAAATAAGAGTTTATTTCTCTTTAAATGTGTTGGTCCAGATAGCAACCCAAGAGGGGGGGGGTGAATTGGGTTTCTCAAAAAATTAAAACTCTTTTGAAGGATAACCCCCAGCGGAAATAAAAATTTAGATTCACAAATTAAAACTAAACAACCACAATTAGAGAGTTGAAGATAAAGAGACAATCACGGCAAACACAGGAGATTTTATAGTGGTTCGGTGTACCTACACCTACGTCCACTCCCAAGTACCTCTTGGGTCCACACTATAATCAACCTGATTATAGCAGAGTTGTTTTCAAGCTCACAACTCGAACTTGTTGTTTTCCGGGCGCACAACGAACCCAACTGGTTTTCAAGGCTCACCAGCATAAAACCTATTACCACAAGCTAATGCTTGCCGAAGGCTAACAGCCTCAACTGAATCAATCACCAAATTGACCCAGCAAACAGTATTTGATTTTACAAAAAAACAGTTCCTTCAATGAGCAAATATACAATAATGAAACAATAATAAGAGAGTAGAAATCAAAGCCTGATTCACAGATCTTGGTGGCTTCTTCCTTTTCTTCCTTTGAA